>JADLZN010007861.1:0-125000 GCA_018155175.1 Sinocyclocheilus anophthalmus | reverse complement strand
ACAAAGTTGTAAACAGAATTTTTTAGAATGTCATTGTTGTCACAGAATGTCACAAAATACATTATCAACAACGACACTGATATTATACTTCGGATCAGTTTCTTGCACAAGCACATAAGTGAGGTTTACTTTAAAAGGGTAATATATTGTATCACATGAAATGTAATGTAGGTCGCGAAAGCCATTGCAGATACCTGAAACAACATTTACAGGTCATTTTCAGTGCAACAATACATTGTGAGACAGTAACTGATTAATTAAATAGAACATCAGATATCCATCTTAACTCACATTGGCACTCATATTTAAAACAGCATCCAGACTCGTCAGCAACTTTCAGTGGTGGAAATTTGTTCTTACACACAGGATACTGGGCAGGATCACAGTGTACTGCTTTATTCTCCACTGTACCATTTATGCATGTGTCTATAGAGCAATTTCCCACATTAATAGATTCACCATTCTAAAAATAAAAAAGATAATTTATATATATATAGATATTATATATATATATATATATAATATATATATATATATATATATTATATATCTATATAGATGACACAGATAGTCGCCAATAGAATTTTACTCAAAGAAACAAATCTATATTAAGACACCAAAAATCTATAATATGAGCCTCAATTATGAAAGTACTTACTTTAAGAGGAGGCATATGTTTATCACAGTTGCCTGTCAATGGCATGGAGGCTGAGGGCAACATTGTTGTTAAACAGGGTACTGATAATGTTATCACATCACACTTCTTATCTTTTATTTTGACACATTTTGCAGTGTAACACCATCCATCACCATCAGTTTTATTGTAAATTTCTGATTCTGTGGAATAAAAAATGCCATCATTTACAAGAGGTTCAGAGAGAAAAAAAAGAGATGTTTAATTCATTATGACAAAAACAGAATAATTAATGCATGTATACATAAAACATAATAAATATATTCAAAATCTTTAGAGAGGTAGAGAAATAGAGAGTAAATAATTACCTGGCTTAAACGTATTGCCATTAATTTCACAGACACAATCTTGATGTGCAGTGATCTGACCTCCTGTTGAACCTGTGATCATTGGCAAACTTCTAGTGGTGATTATTGTGCTGTTTGAAAAATGATGATTTGTTTGTGTAATTTTGGATGATTTTCCACACAATCCATGACAATGTAATATTTTAATCTCATAATTAAAACATTGTTGCGTAACACCTTGGTTCTTGTTTAAACAAACTAGTCCATCCACAGAATTGCATGTAACTACCTGGCCCAGCTGTGAAAGAAGCAGTCCAGGGTAAAGTTTTGCATGGCATTCAACCTCAGTTGGAGCAGAGCTAATCTTAAAATATGTGTTCGTTATTGAGTTTATAGGTATAATTTCACCACCTTCAGGCCCTGTTGTTGGGCTGCCAAAGTCCATCCAGTCTGACCACTGGCAAATACATTCAGAATATTTTTTGGAAATGGTTGTAGTCATTGCTCTTGTTGGGGGTACAGTGGTTGTGCTTACACTTGTGGAGGAATTTAATAAAGCGAGAGTCAATGCTGCTGGTAAAGTTGCACTCGCACAATCCCGATGACAACACAACAATCTGATCTCATAGTCAAAGCACTGCTGGGTAATATTTTGTTTTTCATTTAGGCAAACAAGTCCATCTTTAAGATTACACTTCACTACCTGGCCAAGCTGTGATACAGGAAGTCGGGGATAAAGTTTTGCACGGCATTCAATTCCCTGTGGTATTGAGCAGGTGGTTGGATAGGTGTCAGTAATGATTTTGACTGGTATAAGTTTCCCGCCTTCAGGACCTTTTGTTGGTCTACCAAAAGTCAACCATTTTGACCACTGACAAGTGCATGGCGGGGTAGGAGTAAGTGGGGATGGTTTTGATGTCTTGGAAGGTGTACTTGAAATTGTGGTTGTTGTTAAACCTGACAACCTCGAAGGAGTTGTTGGTGTCTGTGTGGAGTTGTCACATTTTCCATGGCAGCATAATACCCTGATATTATAATCAAAGCATTGCTGTGTGATATCTTGATTTTTGTTCAAACACAGGAGCCCATCTTTTGCATTACAAATAACAACCTGTCCAAGCTGCAAAAGAGATTGTCGAGGATAATGTTTTGCATGGCATTCCACCTTCTTTGGGGCTGAACAGAGGGACGGATAGGTATCTGTTATTTTTTTGATTGTTACTTTTTCACCGCCTTCAGGTCCTACTGTCGGGCCACCAAAGTCCAACGATTCTGACCAATGACAAATACATTCAGGGGTAGAAGAAACTGGTTTTGATGTAATGAAAGGTGGTATCTGTTGTATAGAAGTTGTACCTGAAGAAACTGTTGCTGGGGTGGTTGTTCTTGAAAGTGACAACCTTGTAGAGGTTGTTGCTGCCTGTGTGGAGCTGCTACATTGTCCATGACAGCATAATACTCTGATTTCATAATCAAAGCATTGGTGGGTAATATCTTGATTTTTGTTAAAACACATGAGTCCATCTTTTGCATTACATATCACAACCTGGCCAAGCTGTGAAAGAGAAAGTTCAGGGTAAAGTTTTGCACGGCATTCTAATTCTTTCGGTGCTGAGCAGATGGCAGGATAGTTGCCAGTTATTCTTTTGATGGAAATTATTTCACCACCTTTAGGACCTGTTGTTGGGCTACCGAAGTCCATCCAGTCTGACCTCTGGCAAATACATCCAAGGGTAGGAGTAAGCAAAGGAATTTTTGGTGTCGGTGCTGTGGTACTGCCACAATTTCCATCACAGCAGGATACTCTGATCTCATAGTCAAAGCACTGATGTGTAATGTCTTGGTATTTGTTCAAGCACACAAGGCCATCTTTGGTATTACATTTCACAACCTGGTTAAGCTGGGAAAGAGACAATCTGGGGTAATTTTTTGCACGACATTCAACTTCCTTTGGTGCAGAGCAAATTGTAGGATAATTGTCCAAAATTCTTTTGATTGATATCCTTGCACCACCTTCAGGACCTGTTGATGGACCCCCAAGGTCCAACCATTCTGACCAAAGACAAATGCAGGTAGGGTTAGGAGTATGTGTGGCTGTTTTGGACAGCGGAGAAGTTGTTGAAGCAGTTGACAGAAATAATGAAGTTACTGGAGTTGTGTATATGCTAGTACCACTGGAGAAACTTTGGACTGTTGACATTGTAGTTGATCGTATAGCCAAAATTGTTGATGACATTCTAGAAGCAGTTGGAATCGGGGATTTTGTTGAGAAATTTCCACAGTTTCTGTCACAACAGAATACTCTAATTTCATAGTCAAAGCAGTGCTGTGCATGGCCTTGGTTTTTGTTCGAGCAGACCAGTCCATGTTTTACATTACATTCTATGACCTGTCCAAGCTGTGAAAGAGGAACACCAGGGTATAGTTTTGCACGACACTCCACTTCTTTTGGTGCTGAGCAGATGGTAGAAAAGGTAGAAATAGGTATTAGTTCACCACCTTTAACACCTGTTGTTGGGCCACTCCAATCTGACCAACGGCAAATACATAGAGGTGTAGGAGTATAGGTCGTTGTTTTTAATGTTGTGAAAGTTGGAGAAGTTATTGAAGGAGTTGTAGAAGATGTTGTTGTCATTGGAGATGGAGATATACTTGATGCATTGTAGGAGAAGCCTGCCAAAAAGGTTGTTGAAGGTGAAGCAATAGAAATTGCTGGTAGAGTTGTGGATATGCTTTTAGTAGTGGGGGAACTCTGGACTGTTGCTTTCGTTACTTGTTGTATGAAAGTGCTTGTGGAAGTTGAAGGTGTAACAGAAACCTTTGTTGAAGTTTTTGCTGCAGTTGTTGATTTGTTCACACTAGTGGAGGAATTACGGACTGTTGTATGCGTTGTTAGTGCTGTAGGCATTCTGGTTAAATAAGTTAGTGAATGTGTACTAGTAGAAGTTATTTTAGATGGATTTGTGTATATGTTTGTAACAGTGGATGAATTTTGGACTATTAGTGTTAAAGATGGTAGTATAGTGCTGCTTATTGATGACATCCTTGAAGCTGCTGTAGTAGATTGGGTTGTTATGCTTGTAGTATTGGGGGAATTCTGGAATGTTGTTGATTCAGTTGTTGATGTATTCATGCCAGTTGAAAACAATGGTAAAGGTGTACCAGTAGAGATTGTTGTTGAAGTTGTGGATATGCTTTTATCAGTGGGGGAAGTCTGGACTGTTGGTGTTGTAACTTGTATAAACCTGCTTATTGAAGAAATTGAAGTTATAGAAGAAAAAACTGTGGAAGTTTTTGCTGTAGTTCCCAGTATGCTTTTACTTGTGGAGGAAATAAGGATTGTTGATGCCGACGTTGGTGGTGTAGTATTTATGACAGGTGAAATTGATGGTGATAGTGTACCTGTAGAGATTTTGGAGTTTGTGGATATGCTTTTACCAGTGGGGGAATTCTGGACTCTTGGGCTTGTAACTTGTTGTGTACACCTGCTTGTTGAATAAATTAATGGTGTAGCAGAAAACTTTGTTGAAGTTGTAGCTGTAGTTGCTGATTTGCTTATTCTAGTGGAGGAACTAAGGCCTGTTGAATGTGTTGTTGGTGCTGAAGGCACACTGAATAAATATGTTGGTAAAGGTGTACCAGTAGAAGTTATGTTAGATGAACTTGTGTATATGTGTGTAATGATGGAGGAATTTTGGGCTATTAGTGTTGAAGTTGGTAGTATAGTGCTGCTTGTTGATGACATTCTTGTAGCTGTTGTAGTTAAGGATTGTGTTGTCATGCTAGTAGTACTGGAGGAATTCTGGACTGTAGGTGTTTTAGTCAGTGGTGCATTCATACCAGTTGAAAACAATGGTGTTGGAGTTGTATGTATGCTTTTACCAGTTGGGGAACTCTGGACTGTTTGTGTTATAATTTGTTGTGAAAAGGCGCTTGTTGAAGAAACTGAAGGTGTAGCATTCATCTTTGTTGAAGCTGTTGTTGTAGATGTTGATAAGCTTTTACTTGTGGAGGAAGTAATGCTTGTTGATGAGGTAGCTGATGCTGTAGACATGCTGGTTGAAATAGTTGGCAAAGCAGTACCAGTAGAAATTGTTGCAGATGGACCTGTAGTTAGGCTTGTAATGGTGGAAGAACTATTTATTTTTAGTGTTGTAGTTGGTGGTATATGCATGCTTGTTGATGACATCCTTGTAGCTGTTGTAGTCAAAGACTGTGTTGTCATACTTGTAGTATTGGAGAAATTCTGGACTGAATTAGTTTTTGTCTGTGGTGTAGTCATGCCATGTGAAAATGATAGTGAAGGTGCTGCAGTAGAGATTGTTGTTAATGTTGTGGATATGCCTTTACCAGTGGGGGAACTTTCAACCGTTGATGTTATACTTAGTGGTGTATGCACACTTCCTGATGACATTGCTGTAACAGATGTAATTGAAGACTGTGTTGTGATGTTACCACAGATTTCATCACAACAGAATACTCTAATCTCATAATCATAGCAATGTTGTGCAAGACCTTGGTGTTTATTTAAGCAAACTAGTCCATCTTTCATATTACATTTTACAACCTGGCCCAGCTGTGAAAGAGGAACTCCAGGATAATGTTTTGCACGACATTCTACTTCCTTTGGCACTGAGCAAATGGTGTGATAGGTGTCAATTATTCTTTCAATAGGTACTATTTCTCCACCCTTACGACCTGTTGTTGGTCCACCAAAGTCGTTCCAGTCTGACCAATGACAATTGCATGCAGGGGTAGGAGTAAGTGTGCTTGTTCTTAATGTTGTGGATGTTAGAGAAGTCGTTGATGGAGTTGTAGAAATGTTTGTAATAATGGAGGAATTCTGGACTGCTGATGTTTTAGTCAGTGGTGCAGTAATGGCAGTTGAAAATGTTGGTGAAGGTGTACCTGTAGACAGTGTTGTTGGAGCTGTAGGTATGCTTTTACCAGTTGGGGAACTCTGAACTTTTAGTGTTGCAACTTTCTGTGAAAAGGCACTTGTTGGAGAAACTGAAGTTGTAGCATTCATCTTTGTTGAAGCTGTTGCTGTAGTTGTTGAAAAGCTTTTACTTGTGGAGGAAGTAATGCTTGTTGATGAGGTAGTTGATGCTGTAGATATGCTGGTTGAAATAGTTGGCAAAGCCGTACCAGTAGAAATTGTTGCTGATGGACCTCTAGTTAGGCTTGAAATGGTGGAGGAACTATGTACTGTTGAAGTCGTAGTTAGTGGTATATGCACGCTTGTTGATGACATCCTTGTAGCTGTTGTAGTCAAATGTTGTGTTGTCATACTTGTAGTATTGGAGGAATTCTGGACTGTTGGTATTTTAGTCGATAGCGTATTAATTCCAGTTGAAATCAATGGTGAACGTGTACCAATAGACATTTTTGTTGGGGTTGTGGATATGCTTCTACCAGTGGGGGAATTCTGGACCTTTGGTGTTGTAACTTGTCGTGTGAACCTGATGGTTGAGGAAACTGAAGGTGTATCAGAAAACTTTGATGAAGTTTTAGCTGTAGTTCTCAATATGCTTGAGGAGGAAATAAGGCTTGTTGATGTCAAAGTCGATGCTGTAGGCATTCTGATTGAAATATTTGGCAAAGCCGTAACAGTTGAAATTGTTGTTGATGGACCTGTAGACATGCTTGTAATGGTGGAAGAAGTATGAATTTTTGACATCGAAGTTAGTGGTATATGCATGCTTGTTGATGACATCCTTGTAGCTGTTGTAATTAAGGATTGTGTTTTCATGCTTGTAGTATTGGAGGAATTCTGGACTGTTGTCGTCTTTGTCTGTGGTGTAGTCATGCCATGTGAAAATGATAGTGAAGGTGTTGCAGTAGAGATTGTTGTTAAAGTTGTGGATATGCCTTTACCAGTGGGGGAACTTTCGACCATTGATGTTGTACTCAGTGGTGTATGCACACTTCCTGATGACATTGCTGTCACAGATGTAATTGAAGACTGTGTTGTGATGTTACCACAGATTTCATCACAACAGAATACTCTAATCTCATAGTCATAGCAATGCTGTGCAAGACCTTGGTGTTTATTTAAGCAAACTAGTCCATCTTTCATATTACATTTCACAACCTGGCCCAGCTGTGAAAGAGGAACTCCAGGATAATGTTTTGCACGACATTCTACTTCCATTGGCACTGAGCAAATGGTGTGATAGGTGTCAATTATTCTTTCAATAGGTACTATTTCTCCACCCTTACGACCTGTTGTTGGTCCACCAAAGTCGTTCCAGTCTGACCAATGACAATTGCATGCAGGGGTAAGAGTAAGTGTGCTTGTTCTTAATGTTGTGGATGTTAGAGAAGTCGTTGATGGAGTTGTAGAAGATGTTTTTGTTGTTGGAGTTGTAGATATGCTTGTAACAATAGAGGGATTTTGGATTCTTGATGTTTTAGTCAGTGGTGCAGTAATGGCAGTTGAAAATGTTGGTGAAGGTGTACCTGTAGACAGTGTTGTTGGAGCTGTAGGTATGCTTTTACCATTTGGGGAACTCTGAACTGTTAGTGTTGTAATTTTCTGTAAAAAGGCACTTGTTGGAGAAACTGAAGTTGTAGCATTCATCCTTGTTGGAGCTGTTACTGAAGTTATTGATAAGCTTTTACTTGTGGAGGAAGTAATGCTTGTTGATGAGGTAGTTGATGCTGTAGACATGCTGGTTGAAATAGTTGGCAAAGCCGTACCAGTAGAAATTGTTGCTGATGGACCTGTAGTTAGGCTTGTAATGGTGGAGGAACTATGTACTGTTGAAGTCATAGTTAGTGGTATATGCACCCTTGTTGTTGACATCCTTGTAGCTGTTGTAGTCAAATGTTGTGTTATCATACTTGTAGTATTGGAGGAATTATGGACTGTTGGTATTTTAGTCGATAGCACATTCATTCCAGTTGAAAACAATGGTGAACGTGTACCAATAGACATTTTTGTTGGGGTTGTGGATATGCTTCTACCAGTGGGGGAATTCTGGACCTTTGGTGTTGTAACTTGTCGTGTGAGCCTGATGGTTGAGGAAACTGAAGGTGTATCAGAAAACTTTGATGACGTTGTTTCTGCAGTTGTCAATATGCTTGAGGAGGAAATCAGCCTTGTTGATGTCAAAGTAGATGCTGTAGGCATACTGATTGAAATATTTGGCAAAGCCGTAACAGCAGAAATTGTTGTTGATGTACCTGTGGATATGCTTGTAATGGTGGAAGAAGTATGAATTGTTGACATTGAAGTTAGTGGTATATGCATGCTTGTCGATGACATCCTTGTAGCTTTTGTAATTAAGGATTGTGTTTTCATGCTTGTAGTATTGGAGGAATTCTGGACTGTAATAGTTTGTGTCTCTGGTGTAGTCATGCCATGTGAAAATGATAGTGAAGGTGTAGCAGTAGAGATTGTTGTTAATGTTGTGGATATGCCTTTACCAGTGGGGGAACTTTCGACCGTTGATGTTGTACTTAGTGGTGTATGCACACTTCCTGATGACATTGCTGTAACAGATGTAATTGAAGACTGTGTTGTGATGTTACCACAGATTTCATCACAACAGAATACTCTAATCTCATAGTCATAGCAAAGCTGTGAAAAACCTTGGTGTTTATTTAAGCAAACTAGTCCATCTTTCATATTACATTTCACAACCTGGCCCAGCTGTGAAAGAGGAACTCCAGGATAATGTTTTGCACGACATTCTACTTCCTTTGGCACTGAGCAAATGGTGTGATAGGTGTCAATTATTCTTTCAATAGGTACTATTTCTCCACCCTTACGACCTGTTGTTGGTCCACCAAAGTCGTTCCAGTCTGACCAATGACAATTGCATGCAGGGGTAAGAGTAAGTGTGCTTGTTCTTAATGTTGTGGATGTTAGAGAAGTCGTTGATGGAGTTGTAGAAGATGTTTTTGTTGTTGGAGTTGTAGATATGCTTGTAACAATGGAGGGATTTTGGATTGTTGATGTTTTAGTCAGTGGTGCAGTCATGCCAGTTGAAAACACTAGAGATGTTGTTTTCATTGTTGATAGACTTGTGGCTATGCTTTTATCAGTGGGGGAACTATGGACTGTTGGTGTGGTAACTTCTTGGGTAAATCTTCTTGTTGAAGAAATTGAAGGTGTTGCAGAAAAAATTGTGGAAGTGTTGCTGTAGTTGCTGATATGCTTGGCTGTGGAAGAAATAAGGCTGTTGTGTCTTAACTGGGGTTGCAGGAATGCTGGTGAAAAGTTGGGAAGATGTAACAGTAGAAATAGTTGTTGATGTGTCTGTGGATGTTCCTGTAACAGTGGAGGAACTTTGGACCACTGATGATGTACTTGGTGGTATGCGCACGCTTGTTGACGACACTGTTGTAGTAGCTGTACTTAGTGAAGGTGTTGTGATGTTTCTACAGTTTTCATCACAACAGAATGTTCTAATCTCATAGTCGTAGCATTGCTGTGCAAAGCCTTGGTGTTTGTTCAAGCAAATTAGACCATGTTTCGTATTGCATGTCACAATCTCTCCAAGCTGTGAAAGAGGAACTCCAGGATAACGTTTTGCACGGCATTGTACTTCCTTTAGTGCTGAGCATATGGTAGGATAGGTATCAGTTATTTTTTCAATAGGTACTATTTCACCACCATCAGGGCCTGCTGTTGGGCTCCCAAAGTCGTTCCAATCTGACCAATGACAATTACATCCAGGGGTAGGAGTAAGGGTGCTTGTTTTCAATGTTGTGGATGTTGGAGACGTTGTTGATGGAGCTGTAGATGTTCTTGTTGTTGGAGTTGTAGTTATGCCTGTCATACTGGTGGAATTTTGGACCGAAGTTATTTTAGTAAGTGGTGACGTCATGCTGGTTGAGAGCACTGGTGAAGGTGTTGTAATTGTTGATGGAGTTGTGGGTATGCTTTTACCAGTGGGGGAACTCTGGACTCTTGGTGTTGTAATTTGTGTAAACCTGTTTGTTGAAGAAACTGAAGGTCTGGCAGAATGCATTGTGGAAGTTGTTGATATCATTGTGCTTGTGGAAGGAATAAGGCTTGTTGATGTCTTAACTGGGGTTGCAGGCATGCTGGTTGAAAAAGTTGGTGAAGTTGTACCAGTAAAAATTGTTGTTGATGTGTCTGTGGATGTTCTTGTAAAAGTGGAGGAACTTTGGACCACTGATGTTGTACTTGGTGATATGTGCATGCTTGTTGACGACACTGTTGTAGTAGCTGTACTTAGTGAAGGTGTTGTGATGTTTCTACAGTTTTCATCACAACAGAATGTTCTAATCTCATAGTCATAGCATTGCTGTGCAAGGCCTTGGTGTTTGTTCAAGCAAATTAGACCATCTTTCGTACTGCATGTCACAATCTGTCCAAGTTGTGAAAGAGGAACTCCAGGATAATGTTTTGCACGACACTGTACGTCCATTAGTGCTGAGCATAAGGTAGGATAGGTATCAGTTATTTTTTCAATAGATACTATTTCACCACCATCAGGGCCTGCTGTTGGGCTCCCAAAGTCGGTCCAATCTGACCAATGACAATTACATCCAGGGGTAGGAGTAAGGGTGCTTGTTTTCAATGTTGTGGATGTTGAAGATGTTGTTGATGGAGCTGTATATGTTCTTGTTGTTGGAGTTGTAGTAATGCCTGTCATACTGGTGGAATTTTGGACCGAAGTAATTTTAGTAAGTGGTGACGTCATGCTGGTTGAGAACACTGATGAAGGTGTTGTAATTGTTGATGGAGTTGTGGGTATGCTTTTACCAGTGGGGGAACTCTGGACTCTTGGTGTTGTAATTTGTGTAAACCTGTTTGTTGAAGAAACTGAAGGTGTGGCAGAATGCATTGTGGAAGCTGTTGTTGATATCATTGTGCTTGTGGAAGGAATAAGGCTTGTTGATGTCTTAACTGCGGTTGCAGGCATGCTAGTTGAAAAAGTTGGTGAAGATGTAACAGTAGAAATTGTTGTTGATGTGTCTGTGGATGTTCCTGTAAAAGTGGAGGAACTTTGGACCACTGATGTTGTACTTGGCGGTATGTGCATGCTTGTTGACGACACTGTTGTAGTAGCTGTACTTAGTGAAGGTGTTGTGATGTTTCTACAGTTTTCATCACAACAGAATGTTCTAATCTCATAGTCATAGCATTGCTGTGCAAGGCCTTGGTGTTTGTTCAAGCAAATTAGACCATATTTTGTACTGCATGTCACAATCTGTCCAAGCTGTGAAAGAGGAACTCCAGGATAATGTTTTGCACGACACTGTACGTCCATTAGTGCTGAGCATATGGTAGGATAGGTATCAGTTATTTTTTCAATAGATACTATTTCACCACCATCAGGGCCTGCTGTTGGGCTCCCAAAGTCGTTCCAATCTGACCAATGACAATTACATCCAGGGGTAGGAGTAAGGGTGCTTGTTTTCAATGTTGTGGATGTTGAAGATGTTGTTGATGGAGCTGTATATGTTCTTGTTGTTGGAGTTGTAGTTATGCCTGTCATACTGGTGGAATTTTGGACCGAAGTTATTTTAGTAAGTGGTGACGTCATGCTGGTTGAGAACACTGGTGAAGGTGTTGTAATTGTTGATGGAGTTGTGGGTATGCTTTTACCAGTGGGGGAACTCTGGACTCTTGGTGTTGTAATTTGTGTAAACCTGTTTGTTGAAGAAACTGAAGGTCTGGCAGAATGCATTGTGGAAGTTGTTGATATCATTGTGCTTGTGGAAGGAATAAGGCTTGTTGATGTCTTAACTGGGGTTGCAGGCATGCTAGTTGAAAAAGTTGGTGAAGTTGTACCAGTAGAAATTGTTGTTGATGTGTCTGTGGATGTTCTTGTAAAAGTGGAGGAACTTTGGACCACTGATGTTGTACTTGGTGGTATGTGCATGCTTGTTGACGACACTGTTGTAGTAGCTGTACTTAGTGAAGGTGTTGTGATGTTTCTACAGTTTTCATCACAACAGAATGTTCTAATCTCATAGTCGTAGCATTGCTGTGCAAGGCCTTGGTGTTTGTTCAAGCAAATTAGACCATCTTTCGTACTGCATGTCACAATCTGTCCAAGTTGTGAAAGAGGAACTCCAGGATAATGTTTTGCACGACATTCTACTTCCATTGGCACTGAGCAAATGGTGTGATAGGTGTCAATTATTCTTTCAATAGGTACTATTTCTCCACCCTTATGACCTGTTGTTGGTCCACCAAAGTCGTTCCAATCTGACCAATGACAACTACATCCAGGGGTAGGAGTAAGGGTGCTTGTTTTCAATGTTGTGGATGTTGAAGATGTTGTTGATGGAGCTGTATATGTTCTTGTTGTTGGAGTTGTAGTTATGCCTGTCATACTGGTGGAATTTTGGACCGAAGTTATTTTAGTAAGTGGTGACGTCATGCTGGTTGAGAACACTGGTGAAGGTGTTGTAATTGTTTTTGGAGTTGTGGGTATGCTTTTACCAGTGGGGGAACTCTGGACTCTTGGTGTTGTAATTTGTGTAAACCTGTTTGTTGAAGAAACTGAAGGTGTGGCAGAATGCATTGTGGAAGTTGTTGTTGATATCATTGTGCTTGTGGAAGGAATAAGGCTTGTTGATGTCTTAACTGGGGTTGCAGGCATGCTGGTTGAAAAAGTTGGTGAAGTTGTACCAGTAGAAATTGTTGTTGATGTGTCTGTGGATGTTCTTGTAAAAGTGGAGGAACTTTGGACCACTGATGTTGTACTTGGTGGTATGTGCATGCTTGTTGACGACACTGTTGTAGTAGCTGTACTTAGTGAAGGTGTTGTGATGTTTCTACAGTTTTCATCACAACAGAATGTTCTAATCTCATAGTCGTAGCATTGCTGTGCAAGGCCTTGGTGTTTGTTCAAGCAAATTAGACCATCTTTCGTACTGCATGTCACAATCTGTCCAAGTTGTGAAAGAGGAACTCCAGGATAATGTTTTGCACGACACTGTACGTCCATTAGTGCTGAGCATAAGGTAGGATAGGTATCAGTTATTTTTTCAATAGATACTATTTCACCACCATCAGGGCCTGCTGTTGGGCTCCCAAAGTCGTTCCAATCTGACCAATGACAATTACATCCAGGGGTAGGAGTAAGGGTGCTTGTTTTCAATGTTGTGGATGTTGAAGATGTTGTTGATGGAGCTGTATATGTTCTTGTTGTTGGAGTTGTAGTTATGCCTGTCATACTGGTGGAATTTTGGACCGAAGTTATTTTAGTAAGTGGTGACGTCATGCTGGTTGAGAACACTGGTGAAGGTGTTGTAATTGTTTTTGGAGTTGTGGGTATGCTTTTACCAGTGGGGGAACTCTGGACTCTTGGTGTTGTAATTTGTGTAAACCTGTTTGTTGAAGAAACTGAAGGTGTGGCAGAATGCATTGTGGAAGCTGTTGTTGATATCATTGTGCTTGTGGAAGGAATAAGGCTTGTTGATGTCTTAACTGCGGTTGCAGGCATGCTAGTTGAAAAAGTTGGTGAAGATGTAACAGTAGAAATTGTTGTTGATGTGTCTATGGATGTTCTTGTAAAAGTGGAGGAACTTTGGACCACTGATGATGTACTTGGTGGTATGCGCACGCTTGTTGACGACACTGTTGTAGTAGCTGTACTTAGTGAAGGTGTTGTGATGTTTCTACATTTTTCATCACAACAGAATGTTCTAATCTCATAGTCGTAGCATTGCTGTGCAAGGCCTTGGTGTTTGTTCAAGCAAATTAGACCATGTTTCGTACTGCATGTCACAATCTGTCCAAGCTGTGAAAGAGGAACTCCAGGATAATGTTTTGCACGACACTGTACGTCCATTAGTGCTGAGCAGAAGGTAGGATAGGTATCAGTTATTTTTTCAATAGATACTATTTCACCACCATCAGGGCCTGCTGTTGGGCTCCCAAAGTCGTTCCAATCTGACCAATGACAACTACATCCAGGGGTAGGAGTAAGGGTGCTTGTTTTCAATGTTGTGGATGTTGAAGATGTTGTTGATGGAGCTGTATATGTTCTTGTTGTTGGAGTTGTAGTAATGCCTGTCATACTGGTGGAATTTTGGACCGAAGTTATTTTAGTAAGTGGTGACGTCATGCTGGTTGAGAACACTGGTGAAGGTGTTGTAATTGTTTTTGGAGTTGTGGGTATGCTTTTACCAGTGGGGGAACTCTGGACTCTTGGTGTTGTAATTTGTGTAAACCTGTTTGTTGAAGAAACTGAAGGTGTGGCAGAATGCATTTTGGAAGTTGTTGTTGATATCATTGTGCTTGTGGAAGGAATAAGGCTTGTTGATGTCTTAACTGGGGTTGCAGGCATGCTGGTTGAAAAAGTTGGTGAAGTTGTACCAGTAGAAATTGTTGTTGATGTGTCTGTGGATGTTCCTGTAAAAATGGAGGAACTTTGGACCACTGATGTTGTACTTGGTGGTATGTGCATGCTTGTTGACGACACTGTTGTAGTAGCTGTACTTAGTGAAGGTGTTGTGATGTTTCTACAGTTTTCATCACAACAGAATGTTCTAATCTCATAGTCATAGCATTGCTGTGCAAGGCCTTGGTGTTTGTTCAAGCAAATTAGACCATCTTTCGTACTGCATGTCACAATCTGTCCAAGTTGTGAAAGAGGAACTCCAGGATAATGTTTTGCACGACACTGTACATCCATTAGTGCTGAGCATAAGGTAGGATAGGTATCAGTTATTTTTTCAATAGATACTATTTCACCACCATCAGGGCCTGCTGTTGGGCTCCCAAAGTCGTTCCAATCTGACCAATGACAACTACATCCAGGGGTAGGAGTAAGGGTGCTTGTTTTCAATGTTGTGGATGTTGAAGATGTTGTTGATGGAGCTGTATATGTTCTTGTTGTTGGAGTTGTAGTTATGCCTGTCATACTGGTGGAATTTTGGAACGAAGTAATTTTAGTAAGTGGTGACGTCATGCTGGTTGAGAACACTGGTGAAGGTGTTGTAATTGTTGATGGAGTTGTGGGTATGCTTTTACCAGTGGGGGAACTCTGGACTCTTGGTGTTGTAATTTGTGTAAACCTGTTTGTTGAAGAAACTGAAGGTGTGGCAGAATGCATTGTGGAAGTTGTTGTTGATATCATTGTGCTTGTGGAAGGAATAAGGCTTGTTGATGTCTTAACTGGGGTTGCAGGCATGCTGGTTGAAAAAGTTGGTGAAGTTGTACCAGTAGAAATTGTTGTTGATGTGTCTATGGATGTTCTTGTAAAAGTGGAGGAACTTTGGACCACTGATGTTGTACTTGGCGGTATGTGCATGCTTGTTGACGACACTGTTGTAGTAGCTGTACTTAGTGAAGGTGTTGTGATGTTTCTACAGTTTTCATCACAACAGAATGTTCTAATCTCATAGTCGTAGCATTGCTGTGCAAGGCCTTGGTGTTTGTCCAAGCAAATTAGACCATCTTTCGTACTGCATGTCACAATCTGTCCAAGTTGTGAAAGAGGAACTCCAGGATAATGTTTTGCACGACACTGTACGTCCATTAGTGCAGAGCATAAGGTAGGATAGGTATCAGGTTTTTTTCAATAGAACTATTCACCAACATCAGGGCCTGCTGGTTTTTTTTTTTTTTTTTTTTTTTTTTTTTTTTTTTTGTTTTTTTTGTTTTTTTTTTTTCTGTTTTTTTTCTTTTCTTTTTTTTTTTGTTTTTTTTTTTTAGCGTCACAAAGTAGTTCAATCTGAACAATGACAATTACATCCAGGGGTAAGAGTAAGGGTGCTTGTTTTCAATGTTGTGGATGTTGAAGATGTTGTTGATGGAGCTGTATATGTTCTTGTTGTTGGAGTTGTAGTTATGCCTGTCATACTGGTGGAATTTTGGACCGAAGTTATTTTAGTAAGTGGTGACGTCATGCTGGTTGAGAACACTGGTGAAGGTGTTGTAATTGTTGATGGAGTTGTGGGTATGCTTTTACCAGTGGGGGAACTCTGGACTCTTGGTGTTGTAATTTGTGTAAACCTGTTTGTTGAAGAAACTGAAGGTGTGGCAGAATGCATTGTGGAAGTTGTTGTTGATATCATTGTGCTTGTGGAAGGAATAAGGCTTGTTGATGTCTTAACTGGGGTTGCAGGCATGCTGGTTGAAAAAGTTGGTGAAGTTGTACCAGTAGAAATTGTTGTTGATGTGTCTGTGGATGTTCTTGTAAAAGTGGAGGAACTTTGGACCACTGATGTTGTACTGTTGTGCAATTTTTTTTTTTTTTTTTTTTTTACATTAAAATTTTTTTTTTTTTTTTTTTTTTTTTATTTTTTTTCCTGGTTGACGACACTGTTGTAGTAGCTGTACTTAGTGAAGGTGTTGTGATGTTTCTACAGTTTTCATCACAACAGAATGTTCTAATCTCATAGTCGTAGCATTGCTGTGCAAGGCCTTGGTGTTTGTTCAAGCAAATTAGACCATCTTTCGTACTGCATGTCACAATCTGTCCAAGTTGTGAAAGAGGAACTCCAGGATAATGTTTTGCACGACACTGTACGTCCATTAGTGCTGAGCATAAGGTAGGATAGGTATCAGTTATTTTTTCAATAGATACTATTTCACCACCATCAGGGCCTGCTGTTGGGCTCCCAAAGTCGTTCCAATCTGACCAATGACAACTACATCCAGGGGTAGGAGTAAGGGTGCTTGTTTTCAATGTTGTGGATGTTGAAGATGTTGTTGATGGAGCTGTATATGTTCTTGTTGTTGGAGTTGTAGTTATGCCTGTCATACTGGTGGAATTTTGGAACGAAGTAATTTTAGTAAGTGGTGACGTCATGCTGGTTGAGAACACTGGTGAAGGTGTTGTAATTGTTTTTGGAGTTGTGGGTATGCTTTTACCAGTGGGGGAACTCTGGACTCTTGGTGTTGTAATTTGTGTAAACCTGTTTGTTGAAGAAACTGAAGGTGTGGCAGAATGCATTGTGGAAGTTGTTGTTGATATCATTGTGCTTGTGGAAGGAATAAGGCTTGTTGATGTCTTAACTGCGGTTGCAGGCATGCTGGTTGAAAAAGTTGGTGAAGTTGTACCAGTAGAAATTGTTGTTGATGTGTCTGTGGATGTTCCTGTAAAAGTGGAGGAACTTTGGACCACTGATGTTGTACTTGGTGGTATGTGCATGCTTGTTGACGACACTGTTGTAGTAGCTGTACTTAGTGAAGGTGTTGTGATGTTTCTACAGTTTTCATCACAACAGAATGTTCTAATCTCATAGTCGTAGCATTGCTGTGCAAGGCCTTGGTGTTTGTTCAAGCAAATTAGACCATCTTTCGTACTGCATGTCACAATCTGTCCAAGTTGTGAAAGAGGAACTCCAGGATAATGTTTTGCACGACACTGTACGTCCATTAGTGCTGAGCATAAGGTAGGATAGGTATCAGTTATTTTTTCAATAGATACTATTTCACCACCATCAGGGCCTGCTGTTGGGCTCCCAAAGTCGTTCCAATCTGACCAATGACAATTACATCCAGGGGTAGGAGTAAGGGTGCTTGTTTTCAATGTTGTGGATGTTGAAGATGTTGTTGATGGAGCTGTATATGTTCTTGTTGTTGGAGTTGTAGTTATGCCTGTCATACTGGTGGAATTTTGGACCGAAGTTATTTTAGTAAGTGGTGACGTCATGCTGGTTGAGAACACTGGTGAAGGTGTTGTAATTGTTGATGGAGTTGTGGATATACTTTTACCAGTGGGGGAACTCTGGACTGGTGGTGTAACTTTTTGTGTAAATCTGCTTGTTGATGAAAGTGAAGGTGTAGCAGAAAAAATTGTGGAAGTCGTTGCTGATATGCTTGTGTTTGTTGAAGAAATAAGGCTTGTTGATGTCTTCATTGGTGTTGTAGGCATGGTGGTTGGAAAAGTTGGTGAATGTGTCCCAGTAGAAATGTTTGTTGATATGTCTGTGTATATACTTGTAACGGTGGAGGAACTTTGGACTATTGATGTTGTACTTGGTGGTATGTGCATGCTTGTTGACGACACTGTTGTAGTAGCTGTACTTAGTGAAGGTGTTGTGATGTTTCTACAGTTTTCATCACAACAGAATGTTCTAATCTCATAGTCATAGCATTGCTGTGCAAGGCCTTGGTCTTTGTTCAGGCAAACTAGACCATCTTTCATATTACATTTCACAACCTGTCCAAGCTGTGAAAGAGGAACTCCAGGATAACGTTTTGCACGGCATTGTACTTCCTTTAGTGCTGAGCATATGGTAGGATAGGTGTCAGTTAATATTTTAATAGGCACTACTTCACCACCATCAGGACCTGTTGTTGGGCCCCCAGAGTCATTCCAAGCAGACCAATGGCAAATACATCCAGGGGTAGGAGTAAGGGTGGTTGTTTTCATTGTTGTGGATTTTGGAGAAAATGCTGAGGCAGTTGTACTAAATGCTATTGTTGACAGAGATGTTGATTTAACTGTAACAGTGGAGGAGGTTTGGACTGCTGGTGGTATAGGCATGCTAGTTGACAAACTTGGAGAAGGAGTTGAAGTGGATGTTGTAGTTGGTTTTGGAGTTGTGGATATGCTTGTAGTAGTGGTAGATGTAGTGAAAGAAAATACCGTCTTTGTTGGCCAAGATTCTGTAGTGTATTTGGCTGTCATTCCTGACAAAGTTGTCTCTGCAACAAAATATTAAAAATGTTATTTCTTATTGCTAATAGATTTTTCATAAAACATAGACATTTGATTAAACAAACAAAATCAAATAATTACACTTTACAGTACATTAACAATTATTGAGCCATTTGCTGCAACAAATCGGCATCCCAAGTAGAGACAAACAATTTATATGTGTGACATGTCAACTTAATATTAAGAATATAAGGCTCTATCTGCATTCTGAGATTGACAAAAAACATCACATAAAATGTAAATAAGTTGTCACAGAATAAGAATATGTGAATAACTCACTTTTGACAAAAATTTCAGATAGAACCTTATAATTTCAAGGCGGCGATTTATGGGAATATATAGAAAAAAGCAGATCTTTTATTTTTCACTGTCAAATATCACTGATAACTAGTAATCATCATGAGCATTAAACATCACAAACTTTTTTCAGAAACCAGGAAGTTACAGGTTATATACAATCCTAACACTAAAATGGTTCCAGTGACAAAACATGTCTATAATTTTTATATCCTCTTTTAAATAACTTTTTACAACATGCCCCTTTTAATTCCCATAATTTCATTCAAAGGCTATGATTGGCTTCAAAAGCCTTCAACACATTAAAATACTTGTTCACGAAGAAATATAAACATACATATATAGTGTTGGGGAAAGTTACTTTTAAAAGTAATGCATTACAATATTGCGTTACTCCATAAAAAAAGTTACTAATTACGTTACTTAGTTACTTTTTATGGAAAGTAATGCGTTACATTACTTTTGCGTTACTTTTTAAATCTGGACAGGGCTGGCTTGTTTGTTTTTAAAATAAAAAAAGTTCTATTTGGCAAATATAAAAGCCTTTTCACAAAAGTGAAATGAATAAGCCTCAGTCAGAAGGGAAAGTACATTTACGTCCGTAAAGTAGAACGCAGAAGAAGACATTTCAACACAACAGCAATAAAATAAGACACACGAATGTTTGTCTAGATTAATTTGTGCTTATTAGTACGGTTGAACTGGATCATCGAAGGTCAGAAGCAAATAGAATGGGATTAAATACATAAAGGATATTTGTGTTGTTTAACATTTAATTATTGCAGGTTTGCGTCTTATTCTGAGTTGCATTATTTTAATTTATTTTGAGGCATACTGAATCTGTGTTTTTTTTTTTTTGTGCGTGAGATGAATTAATGCATATTCATATTTATTTTAGAACTACAGTAACATCTTCTGATTTCTCTCAGCATGGGGACAGGAGAGCTGTCAATCAATAAATTGGTAAAAAAAAGGTAACGCAGTACTTATTTGAAAAAGTAACTCAGTTACTTTACTAGTTACTTGAAAAAAGGTAATCTGATTACATAACTCGCGTTACTTGTAGTGCGTTAACCCCAACACTGCATATATATATATATAACTAAAATATTGTACTTGAGAAGAAAACCGTTACCTGCTGTTTTACTGGAAAAGTCAAAGATAGTTGGTGAAGTATAGGTCGTTGTTGAATGTGATGTTTGACAAGGGTATGAAGTCTTTTGAATTATCCCATGTTCCTCACAGACAGCTGTCATGCAGCTGCCAAGCCCATCTGTAGTATTATATATTGTGTCTCCATGCATATATTTGTTCCCTTTGAATGTGCAGGTGCAAGCTGCAAATTTAGAAATAAAGACATTTGCTTAAGTAATTAAGTGAAAAATGAAGTGCTGATAAAGTATAGATGAAGGAATATGTAAACATTCTTCTTACCAGTTGCATTGTATTTGCAGTTGATCTCCATGGACTTGCAATAGCTTTAAGAACAAACAGTTTTCAAATTAAAACTAAATTTTATGACGGTAGACTGTATTTACATGAAATGATAGCATACCATATTTGACAGTTTTCTATTGAAGGAACTATCTCCTGATCGCCGTAATGTTTCCCCTCTATGTCATAACAGCCACACTGCTCCTTTGTAACACATTTCATTGTATCTTCATCAAAGTAAGGATGTGCAGTGGGACATTTGGGGTAACAACCTTATAAAATGAAAATAAAATGCAAAACATAAAATTAACTATGTGACATAGATTGCATCTCAAGGTTCGAAATATCTTAAGGTTCTTTAGCCAAAAAAAGACTATAATTTAATTCTGCCAATAATTATAATCCATAAATGCAGTCACAGGCAGCGATTATCGATTTCCATAAATTTTTCATAAAGTTGTATTGGGGATAAATGTCAACACACAAGGCGAAGTTTTTAGGTTTTTCTTTATTTATAGCACCATCTAGAAACATAAAATGTTCAAATTTGGCATGTATACTCATAATGTTCTGTTGTCTATGTGAACCAAGTTTTGTGAAGTTTGGACATTGCACTCATGAGATAAAAGGTCAGTTTTTTTTTGTTTTACCTTCAAGTGCTAGTATCTGACTTGAGCACTGCCCAGTTGGATTTCTGCAGGTCTGCAGACAAGGAGCTCCGCAAGGTTTGTACTGCCACTCACATTTGCCAGGAGCATTGTAATAATCACAGAACAACGCTGTAAGAGGAAAAATAATTTCAATCAAATTTTTTTTGATTGTCTCTTTCAGTGATTCAAATTAAACTAAGAAAATTAACAGTGTCTCACGGCATATTTTAGGTGTTCTCCAGGCAACGCAGGCTCCAGCCTCATTACAGGCTTGTGCATAGGCTGCTACAGCAGCACACAAACAGTCATGATCCCCACCGCTATCACAAGCACATGAGTCTCTCACACAAGCATCATAAAAATGATTGGGATCCACCTTAATAAGAAAAATGCAATTCGATCATACATACGAGAACAACAGGGTATTGTACAAGCTCACCATGCTGCATGTTAACTTACTTGAGAATGACATGTTGTAAAAACTCCACTCGTAATGATACTACATTCTTTCTGAGCCCATGATTTCCTGTAAGGGTTATTTGAGCAGGGATTTCTCATTTCCATAGTAACAGGACAGCTATTAGACTCTTTCCAATCGTTTCCAAAGTCCAAGGGTTTAACTACCACCTCCTGACTTCTCAACATGAAGTCGTTGTTTGAGTTCCCATCAAAGTTCCCGCAAAGACCACAAACAGCACCCTGTGACAGAACAAGAAGCATGTTAACTAACAGCCTTTCAAGACAACTCAATCTAAACAATACACTGTGGTCTCTGAGGCAGTTATTCAATGATACATCACTTTAGATGTATTTCTCACCTTAAAGTTTGGACTGAGTTTGATGAACATATTTGCCCTCTGGTCCCACATGACAATTAGTCCATTATTTGCCTCAATGACCATGTATATTCCTCTTATCAAGATTTGGTAAGGAATGTCCACTCCCCCATCTCTGTGAAGAATCTGATAACCTCCATCTGTCAATTTGACCTCCTTGTTCTAAAAGAAGAAAATGCATGTATTTATCAGGCACCTGTGATATATATATATATATAAAACGGTTTAGAAATCCAAGCACTCTCACCCCAAGGAAGAGTCTGACAGCCTTAGAGCAAGTGGTGCCAGTAGATCCACATGGTATGTTTTCAGTGAGAACTCGCAAAGTACCACTGGCATTGGCATGTCCGCAATAATCCTGTACAAATCACACAGATTTGTCCTTGTATTAATATTAAAACTGTTATTATCTTTTGGCTTACTATCTTTTTTATTGATAATATTCAGAAGTCCCTAGACTAAGCTTGCAGTGTGTCATTTAATCTCTATAGCAGCACCCACAATTCAGTTGCAGCTAGGTTATTATTATTATTTTTTAATAATGTCATCATAAACATTTGTAAGCAGAATTTTATATTAGCAAATTAAATCAAAGTGTATTGTATAGATTTATTCTGTACTTACTGTGATTAATGTGTATTCACATTCTCCATCAAAAGTGTATCTCTTCCCATCAAATGTAACGTAATGGCCATCTCCATGAACTAAGCAGGTTGCATGGCACGGGTTTGTGGTACATTCCCATTTCCTATCCTTACAGGTACTGCATACACAGATGTAAATATTCATACTCTATGTGTTATACAAATAGGCAGTTTTGTATGAATCTGTGCCATCCAACTTATCATTTCTGATTTTAAACGAATGATTTGTAAGTAAAATGTTCCCATGAAGGTCCACCTCTAAATTTAACCCTCAGGTGGGCATGAACAGATCATACAAATAGAAAATAGACAGGCTTGAAAAAATAAACCTCTTAAGAAAAGAGAATTTAGAGAATATATTTAAAATGCCATTTCATACCACAGGATTCTATCAAACACAATACATAATTTGAGATGTGCAAATAACGGTTCAGAAAAAAAATACCTGACAATTCCCCTGTGATAGCAAAAAATAGAATAATAGTTTAAATGAGATTTTACCAGCTATTGCAGTCCACTTTGATTGTATCTCCAGGTTGGTGTTCAATGCCATTGTGAATGCAAGGACAAAGATCTTCTTTGATGCAGCTGCCCCTACCATCTGATACCAGCCCAGACGGACACATACAGCCAGAGATGCACTCAGTGCTAATCTGTTTTGGAAAGTTGCATTATATTACAATGAGAATTTATGTATTCTTGTGCAACGTTTTTCTAACTATTTGCCTTAGGATAGTGTTTAGAAACCAATTTTAAACACTCACACAAGTCATATCTAACGTGCTGCAGCTCTTTTGGCACTCTGATCCTGTAGATTCAGGAGCAGCACTAGTGCAGTCAAAGAACACCGTAGGTTGGGGACAAGCTGATGGCATAGACAAGACATTTATTAGTGATATCAAGAAAAGCAAAGGAACTAATTTAACTGGATACAATGTTCCTCACATAAAGCCATAAATGGTGCATGAATATATCACTGAAATCGTACGGACTATTTTAAATGGTTACTACCACAGCCGACTGGACATTTTGTGTAACTCCTTTTATGTTTCACGAGGACATCATACAGGTATGAAGCAAAATGAGGGTGAGCAGATGATGACAATTCTATTATTTTGACTATTAATCTCAGTATCAGTTAGTTTTGGCCAGCTCCAATCAGTGTTTGTGCTAAATTAACTTCATGAAATTTGCAATTAAATAGAAAGCAATAGTTTCCCTTCAAGGGAAATCCACACTGCGTCCCCTGGGGGACTCTTTGGGGAATGCCATCAGCATGACTGGTGTCTGAAGCATGTGAGAAAACACTTCCAAATTCATTGGACCATGCAGTCCGTGACGTCCTTAGCAGGGTGCCCGAGAGTTTAAGAGGGCGCCGGTAATGCACGTCATCATCTTTTTTTTGTCTTTAGGAGCCGTTTGTTTGTTCAGCGTGTGTGAAGCACTATGGAGCATAAGAAGTCGAGCAAGCATTTTAGGAAATATCTGCCTCCATGTCCGAGATTTATGAAACCTGAGGAGACACATGACCTTTGCGTTATGTGTCTCGGCGAGGAGCACGCGCGTTCAGTGCTTGAGGGCATTAAATGCACTCATTGTGATAAATTTCTGATGAGGAAGCTCCGCTCTCGCCTGTCCCTATTCTCACAGGATGTGAGATCCTCTCCTCAAGCCTCTCCTCACAGATCCTCTCCTCAAGCCTCTGAGGATCGGAAACAGGACCAGAAGCTTAGTGTTGCCACTCGTTCTCCTCCCCCTTCCCAGAGTCGAGCACAGAGGAAGCGCGATGCTAAGAAGAGGAGGGGAGACCTCAGAGAGGCAGGGGCGTGTCTACGTAGTGGCCAGGGGTGGCACCGGCCCCCCCAGAAATTTGGCTGGCCACCCCAGGTGCCCCCCCTATTTCTTGCCATAGGCTTATTTTTAGTACATTTCTAATTTTAGGCGGTTTCTATAGTGTGATCTTAATGACAATGTCGAGAGCGCATAATGTTACGCGATCCATGTGCGCAAGGACGAATCTCTCCACTCCCAAGCGGATTTCCTTCACTCACAGAAAACTGGACGTGTGCTTTTAACATACATCGTTCCACAAAAACAACCCCCCCCAACTCCCCCCCCCCCGCACGCCCCGTGTATCGTTCCGCAAACACCACCCCGCCCCGGCCCCTTTTGAGCTATTGTCCCCGACTGGCCCCCTCCATTTACAGACTAGACACGCCCACTGCAAGAGGCGTACACTGACTCTCTTCTAGACATTATGCCATTATTTGGATTGCTCATCGCACCAGGTGTAGAATCAGGCTGACCGAGCCTGGCGTATGGGTATTTCTTTCCTCAAAGTTCCCCCTATGTACTCAGTGTTGAGTTCCCTTTAAGGGGAACGTCTCAGGTTATGCCGAGAGGAAGGAGCACTGCATCCCCTTTTCACGCATAGGACCTGCCTTTTTAACATCTGCTTCATACAAAGAAGTTGACACAGGCACCCTCTTATACTCCAGCGCACCCCGCTAATGAAGTCACAGGCCAACAAATTTGAAAAGTGTTTTCACACATCTTCAACAACGTCATAGCTGATTCATTCCAGTATCCCCAGGTTACGCAGTTTTTCTCGTCCCTCTTGGGGAACTATGGTTACATTCGTAACCATGCGTTTTTTATAATTACACTAAGTTGTGGGAGTAACCACATGTTGGCTAATTACTCTGTCCAATGCGAACGGTGAGGTATTGCCGATAAAACCTATGCAAGAGATGCTTGACGACAAATAAATCATTAACGATAACGCGGAGTCGAAAGACAAAATCTCAGCTCATAGTCATCGTAAGTGGAAAATAAAAATTTAATGCTTTATACATGCACACTACATAAACATGTGAAGTAACTATCACCAGTAGGAATAGCAAGACATGATACATGCATGCTGGTGTGTGATGTTCTCAGGGGGGGGGGGGGGGGGGGTGGGGGGGAGGGTGGGGGAAATGTAACAGATGCTCTCTGTAATCACAAATATAGTGTTTGTACTGTCGGATCTCCTGAAACAAGAAAATTGATAGCATCTTCCTACAAGTTACATATGAGTCTTGCATTTTCAGTGCAATGTCTACATAAATGTTTTATCTCTATTAACATTTATTCCAAAATAATAACTCAAGGCAGTAACAATTTAAACAATATATTTTATTTGTGAACTTAGGCTATGTTCAGCTATTCTTTTTAAGAATTCGCTTTTAACTATTTTTTAATTTTACGGATCATCAGTCATCAAAACTTGGTAAATATTGGTCACTGACACAGAGATTTACTTTAAATTTCACCAAGCTGATTAAAAGCTGACTAAAAACTCCCACAGATCATGTTTTCATGCCTTTTTAAGTCTTATTTTGACGTAACAAAGTGGTTATATCTACGTATGTGAGTTGTTTACTTACATTTTTAAATTAGTCTTCCTATTAACGCCATTATATTGTTCATTCAGACTGAAATTTGCCATGTTGACTGACAGAAAGCTACTTGGTTTTAAAGTCACTTTTGTGTGAACTGTGCTTCATACTTGGCTACACTGTATGACAACAGACAACAAACTTTTTTTACCCACAACATTTAATTGAATTTTGGCTAATGTGACCGCACCTTAATCATTTTAGACTCTCATTATTTTAAAGTTATAAACGTCAGTGCCCTACTAACAGAGATTGGGACTCATACCACATGGTGCCATCCCTGTTGATAACTTCTCCTGGGAGAATCACTGAGCCTTTGCTGTAGCAGGAACAACTAGATAAGGGGACACAGTTTGCTCCTTCATCAAGGAATGTTCCCTCGGCACAGATGCACCCATCTACAGACTCAAATGTGACACCACAAGTGAAGTCTGGGTCACTGTTGCAACGACAGGAACGACTGTTGTTTTCAACTTTGTAAGAATAAACCATATTGCCGGGACAGCTGGCTGAAAATTTACCTGTGAACAAAAAAAAACATTTATATATTTATTTGAACAACCACCAAAGCTTGTGGTATCTACATGTCCAGTACACTTAACAATCCTCTCTTTAATTGTCTTATGTTTAATGCTTTTTAAAAGTTTGAATGAATCACTTACTGCATGCAATGTTTCTCCAGTGAGGCAGATGAATCCCTCTTGCAGCACAGCTGTGTACGTATGAAGACAAAGCGGCACACATGCAGTCTTCACTTTTCTCACAATTACATGCATCATACATGCAGATCTGTTGGGGTAAAACGTGTTGGCCCAATCTCAAAAGAAACGTATGCTTAGATTTATCAGCAGGACTCTTAAACTCACCATTTGATAGAAATCAGGGCTGATCTCTTTGTGGCATGGAGCAAACACCCCATTAGGGTCTGACAGCAGAGAGCACCATTTCTTAGCATATCTCTCTGCAATAAAGAAGAGCAAAGAGCTATTACATGACAGCACAGGCGCCATTATCTCATCTATAGTGAATCGAGATATACCGTTATCTAAGCTGAGACTGCAGGGATCCTCAAAGCTGTTTTTAACATCAGGGCAGTTGGCTCGTGCTTTCCAGCCATTGGCAAAGTCTACTGCTGTAGCTTCAGGAGATCCACTAACAGTTATGAAGTCATCTGCTTGAATACTATTGAAGTTCCCACACAAACCTAGCAAAAAATTGACATAATTTTGCCCATTTGTTTTTAAACTTTGCAAAAAGTCATTTAACCTTCATCAAAAACAGAAAACTAGAATCTTTTGAATGCATGGAATGTCAATTGAAAATGTACTGGCCATATAAGGCCTGTAGCTGTTGTACATTACCATTAACTTATTCCATCATAATTCAAATGAAGGCGCAACGCTGGTCCTTTTATAGTTATATAGGAATTGTAAGATAACACTGTTAATATACAACTTGGTAACACTTTATTTCGATAGTCCACTTTAGACATTCTATTAACTTAGCAACTACATGTCAACTAGCAGTTAGTAGAGTATTAGTAGACTGTCAGCTTAATATCTTCTAACACTTTCTTTGTCAACTTTATTCTGCTAACCTAACCCTAACCCTAAGTTTCTCGGGGTTAGTTATAGACATGTAGATGCAAATTAATGAGAATTAGTAGACATGTAGTTACAAAGTTACTTATAGTTAGTAGAATGTCTAAAGTGGACTATCGAAATAAAGTGTAACCTACAACTTTTCTTACCATTTGTTTTCTGCTTGTAAGTCTCATCAACTTTTATGTAAACCTGCATTACTGATATGAGCTGGATCTCCAGCTCAAGCCCAAAAGATGTCTGGACGATGATGAAAAATGTGGTGGGTTTGAAAATCATCACGTCAGCTACAGAAAAAAATAGTTAATTTTGTGCTGTTTAGTTATTTCATTATATTTCTCTTAAGAACAATGTGTTGTAAAATTGCAAGAAAAGCAAACTGAATTGATAACCTACCTATGGAAAGAGGGAGCTGTGAATACGTTTTATTAACAAATACTTTTCCATCAGACTGGATGCTGAACACCTAAAATTTGCAACATTCATTTGCAAGGACAGATTCAAATGCAAAGAGATTCTCTGAGGAGGATTAAAAAATACTATGCAAATAAATTAACTGTAGTAGTGATATAAATTTAATTTTGAATTTGCAATAACTTACTGTGTTCCTCTTTGAGAGAGAAAGAGTTATTGCATTCAGACATGTTTCAGTGTCAGTGAAACCGCATTTCATCAGATCCCCCAAAACTGTAAACTCATTGTCACTGGTCTGCTGAAATACAGATGTGACACCAGCACATAATGATGTGACATTTTGCCAGAAACATTCATCTGTGCAACATGCAATACATAATAAAGTTGGTTTGATTTCAGGTGAATTTCTAAGGTCAAATGAATAATAACAAAATACTCTATAAAACAGCATTTTAAGCATCACAAGCTTTGCAGCACTTAAACACTGTGTCAATTGAATGTGCTTAAAATAACTAAATACATTGTAGTGTACTTTGAAACTAGAGTTTGCCAAGACACATATACAGTATGTATCCAATGCTAACATATGTGATTATCAAAAATTACAGGTTAACATCAACACAAAAGTAGACATTTTAAATGGTTTTTACACAGCTCTTGCCATACAACTAGGGGTTTTCAGAGTCAAACATGATATTTAACGTTCTGGATGTGAATGTTGAGTAGACACAAGCTTGGTGGATGGCAAGATTGTTAGTAAGCCATGACAAGTAAATTACTTCATTGCACTACATCTTTAGTATGCTTTGGATGTATAAGTGAGAGTTGACAAATTAATCTGGATAGTAGACTATGGACTGAAGTACATGTTACACTGTCAGAAAAGACTGACCTTAGAAAGAACGTAAGTACAGTCTCCATGAAAACTGTAAGTCCTCCCATCATAAGTGGTAATATGGGAACCACCTTCTACAGAGCAAGTCACTGGGCAATCTCTGTCTTCGCAGCTCCAAAGATTATCGACACAAGTGCTTCATGGTGAATAAAGTTTAATTAAAGTGTTAGGTTTCTTTGTCCGAAAAATAAAAATAAAAACTTTTTCCACTATAACAAGAAACAGTACACTCTTAAAAATAAAGGTGCTTCATGATGCCATAGAAGAACCTTTTTGTCTAAATGGTTCCATAAAGAACCTTCAACATCTGAAGAACCTTTCTGTTCCACAAAAGCTTCTTTGTGGCGAAAGAAGGTTAAAAAAGATTGTAAGAAAGAGATGGTTCTTTAAAGAAGCTTTGACTGGATGGTTCTTTGTGGAACCAAAAATGGTTCTTCTATGGCATCGCTGTGAAGAACCTTTTGAAGCACCTTTATTTTTAAGTGTAGTCATAATGTCCAGGAAAATACAGGCGCATCGAAGTGTTGACACCATTCTTTACAGTTACTCCTCAGTAATCTGTAAGTCCTGGTACTCTCCCTCGGACGTCACTTCGTCAATCCTCACTATATTTTCCATTTGTGGAATGACATGGTACAGCTGAGCTTCTTTCTTGGCCAACTCCTAACACTCTGATCATAGTAGTTCATCAACAGGTGATCCTAGTAACCCAGTATATCATAGCAAATCTGAAAAAAAAGCTCAAAAAAAATGCCATTTGCATGAAAAAAAATAGCTATAAAAGCAAGCAACTGTACATTTAAAATCAGATTATACCTTCAGGACAGAAACACCCTTCGATGCATTGGTCCTCACAAATATGGCTTCTGTCAGGGTTTGAACAAGTGTTGATACAAGGGTTTCCGCATTCTTCATGCACCATATTGTGGAAAGGACACGATTTATCTAAAAATAGATAAATGATGTTAAAGCCATTCAGACTTAAAGTTCAAACAGATTTGGAACAGGCTGCTGAAAAGTTTTAACTTACCGCAGAACTGCTCAGTCGTCCACGGGTCAGGCTTTCCACCCGCCTGCATGCACTGGCGAGAATATTCTGAGATGGTTCTGCAAACACAAAAGGATCTGGTTCTGTTGGTGCAGAAGCACATGTCCAGTTCACAGGCTTTGATGAAGGAGTCAAGAGGTACGAGGTCTTTACAACTGCTGATAGATGGGCCTGAAAGCAGCTGCTCACATACTGGTGTCTAGAAAAAGCATGAAGACATGATGGAAGTACATAATAAACATAACGGGCTAAGGCAAAGACAGGGTATCAGAAATAGTGGTGCTCAACTTCATAGAGAAATTTTGCAGTGTTTGCATGTGCAGCACCAGTTCATGCTTTCATTTGGCGTGATCTATCTACACAAAATATTTTACGTGCATCTACTACTCAAACATGCGAAACAAAGAATTGCTTCACATCAGCAAGTAACCACTGATTTGAAGTCTGTGAGGTACGGTACTCATTTTGGATCATTATTGTTATGCATGTTTGTAATTCCATAAGTTCTGAACCGAGGCAAAAATCGAAATTCTCTTCTGGCTTGATCTGGAAATCCTTTGAGCCAGTATAGACAAGACTTGTAGGAAAAGTAGCCTAAACATTAATGTCACATTTAAATATGTTGGACAGTGTAATGGCTAGAGTTTTAATAAAATGAAAGAAATTTACATTTTGCTTCTGGATGAAATTAATAAAAATTATGGTCAGAATAAAAGGGACTTTTTTAGCTGGTGGTGATGCTGCTAGGGTCACAGAATCAGTGTGCCAAATTGCATTACATTCCTACGTATGGTTAATATGGCTGCCATTGGGGAAGAAAAAACAAAGACAATAATAAAACAAAAATAAAAGAAATATATATCAAATAGTGAAGATCCATAGAGAACCTACCATTTCTTTGCATGGCTTTGTTGAACTCATCTGTTCCATACAACTCTCTGTTGAACTATCCGATTTTGCGAAGTATCCATAGTCATATAGAGATCTGTCAACGTCTTAATTAAAGATGAGTTTTACATAATTATACATATAAAACATGTTTCAGGTTCGTTGTTTTATATAAAACACATTGGCACTGAGATGTCAGCAGATATCAGGTTATTTTACACATTTCACTCATTTTCTGCAGTAATTTAACTCGGCAATTTCATGTTTTTGTTTTTTTTTTCTTTTTGTGAAAATTACTTTCTATGGATACACCTCATATGTATGTACACCTGGAACACAAAGCATCTTAATCGCTGGGGTTATTTCTAGCATCGCCAAAAAATAACACTGTATGGGGCAAATGAATAGATTTATTCTTGTATGACCAAAAAATCTTATGATCTTACGTAAAGATCATTACCATGAAGAAATATCTATATGGTAAATGCTACTGTAGAATCCATAAAACTTAATTTTTGATCAGTAATATGCATTGCTAAGAACTTCATTTGGACAACTTTAAAGATGATTTTCTGAATATTTAGATTTTTTTTGCACCCTCCGATGCAGATTTCAAAATTGTCTTACATCCCTAACACCACAAGGGAAATCTTATGTCTCAGCTATGACACCTTATGACTGGTTTTGTGATCCAGGGTCACATATGTCTATATTATATGTAACTAAAAAAGCAGTATGTATTTATTGCATGTGTTATTTACCATCTTTGATGAACTCATTGTGTAGCTGGATGCCATTGAAGTCTCCACACAAACCGCAGGTCTTATTTAAGTGCATCATGTCCAATTCAACCTAAAAGGAGCAATTACAGCTACTTGCTTGCAAAAACATCAGATATTTTGCATATTGATGTCACACTCACTGTGAAAGAGTCATCCTCGTTCCACATGGCCACCAGTCCGTGTTTAGCAGTGACTTTGACGTAGGAGGAACTCTTATAGATAAGAATACCAGAGTGGCTAAACGGCAGATTCATCCTAACGGGAAACATATACATTGAATCACAAACTTTCCAAAAATTGCTATAACTCTGACCACCAGAAATAACTTTTACTTACACTCTTCCGTCCACCGTGACAGAGTTTTTGGTGAGCTCCACTACAGTGCTGTCCAACTTCATTGTGATGTTAGTGATTATTGGTTGGTCATTTACTACCTGGCGTCTCAACTGAATGTTGAAGTCCTCGTAGCTGCTTCCACACATTGCGCACATGATATAATTACAAGTGGATGGTAGGTGGAAAATATCTCCATCAAATGTCTTGAAGTGGTAGTTACCCCATGTGCTACAGACTTGTTTGTTATGAGCACCTATAGGTGAGACAACAGGATTTGATAACTGCACACATATTGATTTCTAAAATTATATATATATATATTAGTGCTGTCAAACGATTAATCGCGATTAATCGCATCCAAAATAAAAGTTTTTGTTTACATAATATATGTTTGTGTACTGTGTATATTTATTATGTATATATAAATGCACACACATGCATGTATATATTTTGAAAATATTTGCATGTATTTACATGCATAAATGTATATTCACATAATTTATATTATTTATAAATATGTTTACTATCTAAAGATAAAACATAATTTTTCTTAAAAGTAATCTACATGCTGTGTGTGCATTTATATATACATAATAAATATACCAAGTACACACACATATACTATGTAAAAAAAACCCTGTTTATTTTGGATGCAATTAATCGCGATTAACCGTTTGACAGCACTAATATATATATAAATATATATACTTAAATATATATACTATATATATATGCATATACATAGACATACATACAGTTTTAACTTAAATTTAGTTAAATACCGTATTTTCATTAACTGAAATAATGTTAATATCCCAAAATACTAACATTTTTTAACCTTTATAGTATACTGACAACCATTATAAAAGCATAAGAGAAAACCACCCAAAGTTCAGCAAAAGTAGCTTTTCCACAAGCTGTCATAAACACACATCTTCATGATAACGCACATGACTCTAAAATAGTGCAATAAACTTTAATTTAACAATATGTAACATAAAACCCTAAAACTACGAAGAAACAACAATTATTGAAATGATGAAAATGCATCAAATGAAAAGCCGAAAAATTGAAATTCGGGATGACTTTTTCACTATAAATTTTACTTGTTCCTTTTCACTTCCAAAAACTGTACATTTAACAGTGTTTTACTATAAAATTACATGTAATGTCCCATAAGATCTATTACAGTTTTTTCATAAGGGAACTTGCCAGGTTTTTACCGTACCATTTTTAGTCTTTTATTGTCATTTTAAAATTACGGGGAAAAAAATTACAGCATAAAAATATTCAAAGTTATTTTTTTTCTTCAAAAAAAAATTATTCTATTCTAGTCCTTTACTTGAACATTTCATAATCAATTCAATGTGTTACTTACCAATGCTTTGCAATGCTGAGTGAATTTGCTTCCCAATTTTTTTTTTTTTTTCATGTATATATAATATATTATCAAGACTCCTTGTTATAGTTTACTAGTGACATTGTGTGATCTGCCATTTGGGTCACACTTTATTTTAAGGTCCAATTCTCGTTATTAACAAACCATTAACTACAACTTTTGTCTCAAGAAACTCCTAATTTGCTGCGTCTTAATTGTTAAGGTTGTTGTTAAGTTTAGGTATTGGGTATGATTATACTAAATACTAATCAACTATCCATTTATAATAACTAATAAACAGCCAATTATGTTGAGAATATGCATGCTAATAAGCAACTAGTTTTTAGTGAGAATTGTCCCTATACTAAAATGTTACCGCATTTGGTTTATTTTTTAACCCCAGGATAAATAAAAAAATGAATGATAATAATTATGTGACCCTGGACCACAAAACCATCATAAGGGTCAATTTTTTCCTCATATTAGCGTACATATTTGGCGAGATAAAAACAACTATTTTGACCATACTGGAATCTGAAGGGTGCAAACAAAATTCTAACACTGAGAAACATCATTTAACAGTTGATCCAATGAATTTCTTATAGCAGGCATAGTTACTCATCAAAAATGAAATTTTAGATATTTAAACGGTAGAGAAATTTACAAAATACTTCATTACACATGATCTTACGTATCACTAATGATTTTTGAGACATAAACTAAAACTGCGATCAATATTGGATCCAATACAATGTATGATTGGTTTATTGACTACAAAATATAACCCCAATCGACGTAACAACTGGCTTTGTGCTCCAGGGTCACATTTAATGAATAACACTTATTGTGCTCACTTGGTGAATAATGTCAGGTTGACATCACTGATCAATGTCAAACTGAGATTATCTAACACAATGCCTTCTTACTAGTTAATGGAAATCCTAATGCCTTTCTTAAGGATTGCTTAACCACGAACTGAATCTCTGGCTTATGGTCACAATAGAAGGCGTAAAACTGGAAAAGAAGGGCAGGGGATTTAAAAGATCCCATTCTGATCAAACAATCAAGTTCACATTACAGAATCTGTACATTTCATTTACTTCACTTAACATATAATACGATATAAGAATTTTTTTTTTTTTTTATGTACCTTTCTTGTACATTTAATCCACATGTAAGTACAATACCAGTCAAGCAATCCATATACTATTACTGGTGCAGTACATCCCCATGCTTCCTAGATTTGTGATGTATCCTTCACGGTGGTTTGTAGGATGGAAAAAGACGCTTGTGGTTTCCAATTTTATAAACCACCCTCCTTTGTGTGAAGGCCTAGGAGGGGCTGAGCGAGGATATGCGTCAAAAAGTCTCTAACCCCTGGAATGGTATGAATATACATAATTTAAAAGAAAACCATTCAAGTTACTGCTATAAGAAGTGCATATTTTAATATAAAATCACAGTGTTTCAAACTTATCCAAGTAATTACACTGTAAAAAAACAATTATTGTAGAATACATTTACTTCAGAATTTCACGTTTAGTCAACGTGTTACAGTACATACCCTTTCTAGTTAATTTGTGAACTTTACTAGAATTTCTGAGTGACAATAGTTTTCTTTCTGCACAATTCTTTTTTTTTCCAGTGAATAATTGATAATACAGATTAGAAATTATTTTATTATTCTCGTGAGGGAAATTACCAAATATCAAATGTGTAGTTAAAGTACATTGTGATTTTTCTGATTATGGAAGTTAAAAATAGAAGATTCCACTTGAAAGAATTCACACAAACTCTTAATATTATTAGGCCTTTCCACAGGCGTTACCTCCATTTGAAATCACAGCAAGAAAAACGACATTCCTACCTGAAAAATGCTCTAGTAGGCGGTATCCCAAAAAGTCTCAAAAAGAACACTTTTGTAGCTTTTCGGTACTAATATGTATCTTTAAGGTACCAATATGGACTGTTTAGGTCCAAATGTGTGCCTTTTGAAAAGGTACCGCCCCAGTGACAGCTTCTGTACCTTTTTTTTCTGAGAGTGTGTTTACCAGTCAAAAAGACTGATTGCCAATAATGGTTCTTGACTTTACACTTTTGCTTGTATTGTATAATCTCTTTCTCATCGAAAGCAATTTACATCAATAAAAATAGCATTAGGAGGTGAATAAAAATCAAAATGGCTAAAATTCTCATTTAACTCTATAATGTGCAGTGACACACATAATGCATGCATAAATAGTTCGGCCAAAAATGAAAATTCTATATGTACTCACACTCATGTTGTTCCCGTATGGCTTCTTTCTTTTGTCAAACATCAAAGAACATGAAGTTGGCGTGAAGTTAATCTGTGTGATTTGAGTTATATATTTTTATTCTTTTGAAGCAACAAAATCACTTTGCATTAAACACAGATTAAAATTTAAGGTGAAGGTAAAATCTGCCTGCCAGAATGTAGTAAAATTAAAAAATAATACTGCAAACTAATCATAGTTCACAAACATGCTTATCATGTCTGTGTTTCTGTGGGTCTTAAAAGGTCTTAAAAGTCTTTAATTCGTCCTTGCATAAATGAAAGCTTTAAAAAGGAAGTTTTAAATTCACAGGCATGGCATTACATGTTGTATGCACTAAAAAGAAATCATTCAAATCAGTATGTTTGCCATGTTTTGCAATACAAATATCTTAACTTCCTTAAAAACATTTACTTGAGATGCAAAATGAAGATATAGGTGAAGTCTTATCTTCTGAGAAATTGAATAAAATGAAGGGAGTTTATGCTTAAAATAAGAGCAAATATCTGTAAGTGGGGTTTCTGAGCCTGTTGGCAGATATGTATTCTTTTTTACTCGTAAAAACTCATTACAATTGCTCAATTTCTCAGAAAACAAGACCTCTCAAATTAAATACAACACATTTTCTGCACCCTAGAGAATATATTGACGTATTGTGCTCCCTTCAAATTTTCCCTTTAAATTTTCTTTACTTTCTCTTAACACCCTAAATGTATCTTCATAAAACCTGCAAAAAAAATATTTTGCATTGTGTTTCACCGCCTGTTGATGAGTGCAGATAATGGTCCACACAGTGTGGTTCTTTCTCAGTTTTAGACTTTCTGTTACAATACATTCTACTCACAATCTGTTACATTACATACAATAACATTCACGATAGGAGAAAAGGATTTTACCTTGGGAAGGTTGTGGGTTTGTCAGCTGTGTATTATTTGGCTGTCTAACAGTAAAATGTCAAGTGTCAATATAAAAAGCTATGTTTAGACATTGTTACAATCTGATCAAGCAGGCAGACAAAATATTGCATCAGTGTGTGTGGATTTCACAAGACAGGAAATATATTTATAGTATAAATTAATGGAGTAAAATGGCAGCATAAACTGGAGTGTTATGCAACGTTAGGGACTGGAGAACTGGTCGGCGGAGATAGAAAAATCAACACAGCAAAACATATCCTTGATGAAAATTTGCCAAGTTATCACAAATCTAGTTTTTGCTTTGTTATTAATGTATTAATGGGTTATGGAGTGTAGATGGTTGTGAAACACACACACACACACACACACACACACACATACATACAGGTGCATCTCAATAAATAAATGTCGTGGAAAAGTTCATTTATTTCAGTAATTCAACTCAAATTGTGAAACTCGTGTATTAAATAAATTCAATGCGCACAGACTGAAGTAGTTTAAGACTTTGGTTCTTTTAATTGTGATGATTTTGGCTCATATTTAACAAAAACCCACCAATTCACTATCTAAAACAAATTAGAATATGGTGACATGCCAATCAGCTAATCAACTCAAAATACCTGCAAATGTTTCCTGAGCCTTCAGAATGGTCTCTCGGTTTGGTTCACTAGGTTACACAATCATAGGGAAGACTGCTGATCTGACAGTTGTCCAGAAGACAATCATTGACACCCTTCACGAGGAGGGTAAGCCACAAACATTCTTTTGCCAAAGAAGCTGGCTGTTCACAGGGTGTTGTATCCAAGCATGTTAACAGAATGTTGAGTGGAAGGCAAAGTGTGGAAGAAAAAGATGCACAAAAACCGAGAGAACCGCAGCCTTATGAGAACTGTCAAGCAAAATCGATTCAAGAATATAAGTGAACTTCACAAGGAATGGACTGAGGCTGGCTTCAGCGCATCAAGAGCCCCACACCCAGAACTGTCAGGAATTTGGTCTCTCAGTTTGTATTCCTCTTGTTAAGCCACTCCTGTACCACAGACAACGTCAGAGGCGTCTTCCCTGTGCTAAGGAGAAGAAGAACTGGACTGTTTGTTGCCCAGTGGTCCAAAGTCCTCTTTCAGATGAGAGCAAATTTTGTATTTCATTTGTAAACCAAGGTCCTATAGTCTGGAGGAAGGGTGGAAAAGCTCATAGCCCAATTTGCTTGAAGTACAGTGTTAAGTTTCCACAGTCTGTGATGATTTGGGGTGCAATGTTGGCTGGTGTTGGTCCATTGTGTTTTTTGAAAACAAAACGTCACTGCACCCGTTTACCAATAAACTTTGGAGCACTTCATGCTTCCTTCTGACCAGCTTTTTGAAGATGCTGACCTCATTTTCCAGCAGGATTTGGCACCTTCCCACCAACACTGCCAACAGCCATCAAAAGTTGGTTAAATGAGACCAGGGTGTGGGTGTGCTTGACTGGCCAGCAAACTCACCAAACCTGAACACCACAGAGAATCTATGGGGTATTGTCAAGAGAAAATGAGAAACAAGAGACCAAAAAATGCAGATGAGCTGAATGCCACTGTCAAAGAAACCTGGGATTCTATACCACCTCAGCAGTGTCACAAACTGTTCACCTCCATGCCACGCTGAATTGAGGAGTAATTAAAGGAGCCCCTACCAAGTATTGAGTCCATGTACAGTAAATTAACTTACTTTCCAGAAGGCCAACAATTCACAAAAAATGAAGTATTCTATGAAGTATACTTATGAAGTATTCTAATTTGTTGAGATAGTGAATTGGTGGGTTTTGGTTAAATGTGAGCCAAAATCTCACAATTAAAGAACAAGACTAAACGACCTTAGATCTGTGGTGTGTGTGCATGGGGTGTGGGGGCTTTTAATTGTGGTGTTGTATACACGAGTGGTTTCGTCGAATGTGAGGGTTGGTGAATGGTTACTGACATAAATGAAACTTTTCCAGTCGGTACAGGTTCTAATTGTATTGAGCGGTGCACCTGTAATTGTGGGTTATCTTGGGGGTTGGTTCCCATTACTATTCTCAGATCGCAACAAAAGCCAGGGAGACGCCGCACACAACCACTGCTTAACACAATAAATGTATTTACAAAGTAAAATAAACATGCAATGTAGTCCGTGTAAATGAAAGTCAACATGTCAGGAAGTATCTGTAAGGTATACCAATGACATCAATCCAAGCAAACATCACACGAAACACATTCATAAACAAAATAATGGTACAAGAAATAACCCTGAATAGGGATTAAATACTTTTGGTGGTAATTTCACAAACATCTTTCTCATACAAAGAGGAAGTGTCTATATAAATGTAGAATTAGATTGGGTTGCTCTTTTATTGTTCACAAAAATGCTATTAAATGCATCACATTTACAATCGAATTTTACAGGAAATAACTTCAATTTACAATAATACCGTAGTGCTACTATCTTGTCATTTTGTAGTGTTTAAATGTAAAAAAACACCAAATAATTATAAGTCTCTATGGAAAGCTAAAAACAACAAATAAAACAATCCAGCCACTCAGAATATACACTTGATGTCACCTGCATGCTATATTATGATCCACAAAACACAAGAAATGGATGTATGGATGGATGAACTCTAATATAAAAATGACATTGATCTTATAATTAGAGATCTGCTTTTAAAATAAAATCAGTTGCTAATGAAGTTACTGAAGTACTGGAAGGTTTCAGCATCGTTTTTTGATTTGTTTTTCAACTTACTACTTTATTATATTTGTCTTAGACCACAGTTTTCTGGTTGTTTCATTTGTAAAGAAACATTGTGTTTAGAGAAACTATGTCGTACCACATTCTAGAGATTGTTTAGTATTTTATGACCTGATAAAGAAACCAAAAAGCCTAAATATAAAGATAAATGGATGGGTTAAAATATGAAGACAAAATGGTTCTATAAATAATGTCAGCCATATTTTTTATAAAAAATATATGGATACTGAAAGAATTATTTTAAGTATTCTGAAATTGGAAAATAATTAATATTTATAACATATTCTTACATTTCGGTTTCTATGTGCGTGTTCCAGAGACTGGGTGGACTCGTGTCTAGTATTGTAAATCTGACAATGAATTGTCTGGCCTGTGCCCTAACGCAATTAGACGTCAGTGTGTCAATATTTATGCAGCCTTTTCTTTAGCAAATATTTGAAAACTCCTGAATGAATCGCAAGAAACAAAACAAAAGGTTCTCACACAATGTTTTCGTGAGTCCTGACTTCAAGCCAAATTCAGATGTTGTGAGCTGTGCTATCAAGACAACCCAGAAATAGACATTAGGCAGGGTAGAGCCATATTTAATTTTTGACAGGAATGAAAACGAGGCTGAGGGACTAAAGTACAGTGTGTTCATTAGATTGTAGGCTACTGTCCAAAATTGGTCAGAAGTCTTATAAGCAGCTACGGAAAATGTTTAGTGGAAGTATTTCAGTTAAAGGAGGCTCTACAAGAAATGAAACGTGTGTTTTTTACGATATTAGCTTCATCAGATCCTGTTTAGTCTAAAATCTATAATGAATTACATTGAATGTAATTAGATATTCATGGCACTCCAGATGGGACAGATCCAGAATAACAAAAACAAGATTCCGATCATTTTCAGTATTAATTCATTCATTAATTTGTAATTCAGTATATCAACATTTCATGATAAATGAAGCAAAACCTTAGGCTTTCCTTTAAAAAAAAAAAAAACTATAATACTATTATGCAATGAAAGACTTCACAGTGCACATAAAGGAAGTCAACAAATGACTGCAGTTTATTTAGACTTTTATTGGCCTCTGTGTTTTGAACTCCAAGTAAAATCTTTACATGCAAACTTCAGACATACAGTAAACACTTCCCTGCTGTGCAAGTACATGCACTATATATATATATATACAATTGCATCATTAATGAAAGAAGAAAACATTTATACCAATAAACATTCACAAACTAAATGGGCAAATATGGTGTTAAAGTGTCAGACTGGTGTGCTATTTTGTTCTCTTTTTGCAAATGACAGATATCATAGACAGCTCTGCATGTGAATAAGGTCTCGTGAAAAAATACAGCAATATCACATTCATCATTTTGAAGACCTAAATGATTTATCTGGACTACAAAATATTATAGGGGTCGTGTCATGCATTTTTTTTTTATTCTGACATTTCATTTATAATACTTGCAATATTTTTTTTTGTTGTTGTTCAAAGATGATCTAAACGTATTAATATGTGAGCATTTTTCACCAGTCTTGACCAAAATGCTCCCTTGTGGGGACGCTTACCCTTTGAGACTTCAACCATAGCTATCATTCAAAATATATAATAATTTCAAGTTGTTTTTTTGTGTAGTAACAATAAATGCTCTTTTTGGAGGATATTTTGTGTTCTTCAACTTAGTGTTTTTATAATACAGTGATCTCTTATAGATGAAAACATCAAGGAAAATTGATTCCTCGTGGCATGAACCCTTTAAATGTTCTGTGATGTGAAACAACGGGCGACCACACTTCCAGGTTTTTCCACACGAGCAGCTTTTAGAAGCAATGCATCTTTATTGCTTAAATACACATTTGACCACATAAATGTTCATATTTGTTTTCAGCTTTGAAAAGGTTTCGTTCGAATATCCTTTCACGGTCAATGATGGTATTTTGGTGTTATAGGACCAAACACCACATACAATATGAAATATATTGTCACCACATGGTTCAAAAGATTAAATCAGTTGTTCGTAAACTTAAATATTTGCATGATGCCTTAGTAAAACGCAAATCTACCAACAGCAGCTGTGGGACAATTGGGTCCTATTTCAGCTTTTCTGCATGTTTTATGAAGATAAATGTAACCCTTTTAAGACCAAGCTAAATTTTATTTTGTATAAAGATACATTTATTTGAGAAGCAAAATTACATAGGATATGAAGAAATTGAGAAATTGATCAGAATGAAGTAAGTTTATGATTAAAACGAGAACAAATATCAGCCAACGGGCTCGGGAAAATCAACTTAATTTAAAGCAAAAAGAAGTTTTCATGCCTCATTGACATATTTGTTGTTTTAAGCATAAACACTTCATTTTGTTCAATTTCTCAAAAAACAAGACTTGAAATGTTCAATTTGCATCTCAAGTAGATGTATCGTGATTTAAAGGGTTAGTTCGCCCAAAAATGAAAATTAGGCTGTGTTTTACTCAACCCCGAGGCATCCTAGGTGTATATGACTTTCTTCTTTCAGACGAATCCAGTCGGAGTTATATAAAAAAATTGTCCTTGCTATTCCAAACTCTATCATTGCAGTCAACGGGTGTTGCATTGCTTCAGTCCAAAAAAACTTAAATAAAAATCGCCCATCCATAAAAAAAAGTGTCTCACACGGCTCCGGGGGGTGAACAAAGGCCTTTTGTAGCGAATCGATGCGAAAAATATCCATATTCAAAACATAATAATCGCTTTAATGTAGCTTGCGCCAGCAGTTGTAAACGGAAGCAGCTCCGGGCGGATGACGTATGAGTTCAGTGCTGCGCATGCGCCGGTGAGTCTCGTGAAAACGTTTGTTAACAGGAGCAAAGGAAGCAAAGTTTCCTTACTTTAGCAAAGGAAAACCAGTTTCCTCTTGGCTTATATCCAAATCCTCCGACATACTTCTTTACAAATCCTTGTTTTGTACTTCTAATAAGTGACCGTTGTTTTGATCTCTCTGCTGCTTTTCCGCGTACGTCACTTCTGAGCGGAGCATGCGCAGCGCCGACCTCATACGTCATCCGCCCGGAGCGGCTTCCGTTTACAACAGTGAGTGCAAGCTACATTAAAGTGATTATTACGTTTTGAATATGGATATTTTTCTTACAAAAACGCATCGATTCGCTACAGAAGGCCTTTGTTCACTCCCCGGAGCCGTGTAAGAGACTTTTTTTATGGATGGGCGATTTTTATTTAAGTTCTTTTGGACTGATGCATGCAACACCTGCTGGGTGCCATTAAACAGCTTGAAAGATCAAAGACAATTTTTTATTATAACTCCGACTAGATTCGTCTGAAAGAAGAAAGTCATATACACCTAGGACTCATTTTTTGGGTGAACTAACCCTTTAAGAATGTTTAGATATTTTATTGGTCAAAAAAAATGAGAAAGATGTTAATTTTTATGCATGCAAAATGTAACATTTAATGTCATGACTTCGATTTAAGACCTGTGAAAATGCTGTATTAGAGCAGAAGATTTTGCCCAGGATCACTGAATTATCATCATTTGTGTAACTGAGTTTGCTAAAATACTTCAAAGCTCCAAAACGCTTTTGGAAATGTGGAGTTTGAACCCAGCACAAATCACTCTTCAGTCTTTTTCAGCTCAAACTGAAGCGATGTAATGTAAAGCAGCTCTGTTTTGGAGTTCCCGAAAAAACCCGGAAGTGTCACCGCCAAATTTTTGTTGGGGGGAGTGAATTATTATTTATTAAGGCAACTGAACTGTATTGACTATGATCAAAGACACTCTCATGCATAAGAGCTGGTTATAATGACAGCAAAGAATAGAAATGTTGAGGTCATTCCATTGTAACTGTGCTTTCCTTTCAGTGTTCACATGTGATTGGACTGCAGTACTTTTTCTTCTTACAGTAATCTTGGTTTGCGTCACAGCCACATGATGCAGTGGATTATTTTTAGTCTATCCTATTTCATTTATCCATGAATGTAGTTGTTAATGGTAATGGCAACAAGGTAATTGTATTTTCAACACATTATAGACCATAAATAGGATGCATGTTTGAAGGGTTTAGCGAATAGTGTGCTTACATACTGTAATAGTGTTGTTGTAAACCAGACGTAACAAGCAAAATCGTATTCGAATTAGATTAGAAGACCACCTAACCTAAGTCTAAAAGTATCATTTCTGAACAGATAATGGTTTAAAATTGGACATTCTTTGGATTTAGTCTTATCTGTAAACATCCCTACTTGTTGCTTCCTATTTTTTTAAATAACTAGCCAGTGCTTTGCCTGATGTCAGGGTTATTATAGCTAACTAAAACTAAAACAATAAATAAATAATAAAATAAAATAAAATAAACATTAACTTTAAATAAAATATAATAAAAAACTTATCATTTCAGATAGGTGCCAAGGCCACATTTCTAATTAACATATATAATAATAATATAAAAAAATAAAAATAATAACTAAAACACTAAAAAACTAATACTAAAAATAAAAAAATTTAAACTATAGACATTTTTTTTAAATGGACGGAACTGGCAGCATATAAATCACTAACATTTTAACTAAAATTAATGTGAAAACAGAAAATATAAAAAATAAAATCTAATTCACAAATATTAACAAAAAATATAAATAGTATATCAGTGAATCTCAAATAACACTGACTCATGTAAATTTGAAAAACGTAGCTAAACGTAATTTAGTAATTTTACCTGACATTCTACATGGCCTGTAAACATTCTTAGACTGGTTAAAACTGCTTGAAATAGGGCTTATACTTTCTGTATCGGCCTCTTTTTTTTCATAATGCTTTTTAATAAGAGAGATTGCTAAGAGACGTGATATTAACGCATTCCCACAACAATTAAGATAAATATTTGGAGTTTCGACAGTTGTTCTTAAACTAGAACTTAAAATCACAATGTTCCTGTGGCCAGATTAGTGAACGTGACATATTTGTGCAGTTCTTTTACACTTCAGTGCTAATCTATAGTCGTTTGTGTGGGTCACAGTGAACAGAAGAGCTCCAGACATCACATTTTGTGTCTTGAAAGCATATCATGTGTGAACCAGACAAGAGCAAGGTCGGTATAGCCCAAGATGTGCAGTTAGTGGAGGGGAATGGAGTTGCAAAATGGGCCGAGTACAACTTAAGGGCATGCAGAATGCTTTGAGAGCCTAATCGCTGGAGATGGGATTATCGTTGAGCAGAGTATGCCAGCGCTCGATCTTCTTGTCTTTGTTCTTGAGGCATTCGTACCAGTGCTTCAAACGCTCACCTTTGGCAGTGATACCCAGCTGACAGCCTCCTGATCGTGAAATATTAGTTGTATTAAAACATTTAATGTGTATTAACAATACACATTTAATATTTTACTCAAACATTTATTCTGAATAGAGGAATGAAAAATGAAAATCAGTGACAATCTAGACCATATTTCCACCTAGTATCAACATCTTTAATCGTATAACAAGTGGACATTGCAAAACGAGTCAAAATCTGCAGAGGGGTAATAATGGAACAAGAGTTTTAAAAAGTGATTTTTCACTATTGTTTACAGCAAGATCTACGTTTGCATGGGTTTAAATAAAATCGTTTTGTTCTAAGAGACAATAAAAACAACTTTGGGCATCAAAACCCGTTTCCTGGTTAAAAAAAAAGTCAACAAATTTACGACAGCTGAATGTAGCATTTTGTCTGTCAAAAAATAACATGCACAAAGCACGGTACTAGTATTTACGAGAAGCATGCATTTGTCCCTTTTCTGGAAAACGTACACTACCGGATGTTTTGACTACATTATTGCTTTCCGAGAATAAAGAAAAAATGGCGGCCTGAGCGCCTTCAACATGCTGTCTGGCTGTCAAAATGACTGAAAAACTCAATTCGAATTTTTTACTTAAATATTATCAAAAAATTTAAAAGGCATAATTTCAGTTAAGGGAAAAAAAGCTTTTGGCTTCTCTCCTGAGGCCACAAGAGGGCGCATCGAGCAAAATATGATGCACGTTTCTTCAAAGCATAATAAAATAACACGACTATCTTTGCATAATGTTTAAAACAATGCTTATAAACCATATATAATTAATAAAGTTGCTTAAACAATTACATGTATAGTTTAATACAAAGGACCGAAAACCAATCACAAAGAGTAACTTTTTTCATTTAAAAACATGAGACGCAGTGGGATGGGGAAAACCGCCATAAAGTCTTGAGACATGTTTTTTTAAAAGTTGAACTTGCATTAAATTTTACATGGCTTTCTGAACATGCCGCTCTCTTGTGCGAGACGCAAGTGCAACGGTGATAGATGTCCCTCTAGAAAATGCGATAAATATGCGATCTGTATGAACGGCTTGGTTTCGGTTTTGACGTAAACAACATCTTCCCCGCATTGATTGTTCTCTTTTTCTGCAATATTTTGAATGAACAACGTAGCAGCGCCGCATCTAGTGGCTTCAACTGGATAGGATAACAAAAGCATTAAAATTCAACGACACTTACATCGTCGTCGCATTTCATGCGCCACTGATAAGGCTGCCTGACGCACACCTAAAATTAGAATGCAACGTTTTTGCATTAAAATGTGGATTTTATTTTAAAAATTCGACGAATATTCGAAATTCAAAAAACAGTTTTGACAGTGCTACTGTCTGTCAGAGACCGTAACGTACCTAATACATCACGCACATGAGAATAAATTTGTTGTTCACTCGCTGAAAATGACTTTTTATAAAATGTAGATTACTATCTTATCAGTTGTTTAAAAGTTTGATCAAATTTTATTTAATTTTCCAAGAAAAGATGAGCCATTTTTACACGATTTGTTTCATTTAATTAACCCCTAGCAGATTTTGACTAGAAATAAAGTGACTATAGAGAGCTGCTGGGATGAAGTATTTTTGTAGGGAAAAACCCAGAGCGAGCATTTTCAACGCTATCTCACGACCAATTCGTACGTATATTACGATGTGGCTAATTCTTATGATTTGTCTAGACCCCAGTGACGGGTAGGTTTAGGGGCGGGGTTAAGTGTAGGTCAAATTCATACGAATTGTGCAACTCGTAAAATACGTACGATTTAGCACAAATCGAGTGAGGTCGAACGAATTAGCCACCTCTTAAAATATGTACGAATTGCCGTGAGATCAGGCTGGCATTTTAGCACTTCTGTTTCCATCGTCCTGAAGTCAACGTTTTTTTGAATGGGTTTTTGGTTAAATGCCTGAAATAAGGTCTGTTTAACACAAGCTCAGGATATTTTCATATTTTATTCTACAATATAAAATGTGTCCGTAAACCCCCTCGTGATTTCTTTTAAAGCTTTTATGTGTGTTAAAAAAGGACTGTCTAAATGGGACTACAGAAGTTGTCGTGGGACATTAAGCATGATCACACCGAACAAGTAAACTCATCTACTCACTAGTCGCTTTTACAGCCTCGATGTGTTTATAATCACACTCTTGCAAACTATTCTAACTCAAACATTCAGGGGAAATGGACTGAAAGAGTTGTTGGAAGTTTAATGGTGGTGAAGCTGAAGTCATGCGACCGCGAATCAAACATTGTGTTATTGTGAAGATTTAGCGGATAAACAAAACCAATTATAATCTTTTGTTGGTCACAGAGCTTATTTTATGCAATATTTGAAAAAGCCAGTGGGAAAATGCTATTGAGTTTTTATCAAAGGAACCAGGGTGATGCGAACTGTATCTGGCCTGCAAAAATACGTCATCACTGCAGCACTCTATATTGCATTTGTAGTGTAAAAGCTGCAAAAAATTACATATTAGGAAAAGTTGCACAAGACATCTCAATACCAGATGTAAACAGCAGTCTGTCTCCTGCTCAATTGTGACCCTGGACCACAAAAACAGTCAAAAGGGTAAATTTTTCGAAATTGAGATATATACATAATCTGAAATCTGAATAAATAAGCTTTCCATTGATGTATGGTTTGTTAGGATCGGACAATATTTAGCAGAGATGCAACTATTTGAAAATCTGGAATCTGAAGGTGCAAAAAAACATCAAAATATTGAGAAAATCGCCTTTAAAGTTGTCCAAATGAAGTTCTTAGCAATGCATATTACTAATCAAAAATTAAGTGTTGATATATTTACAGTAGGAAATTTACTAAATATCTTCATGGACCATGATCTGTACTTATATCCTAATGATTTTTGGCATAAAATTTAAATCAATAATTTTGACCCATACAATTTTATTTTTGGCTATTGCTACAAATATCCCCCAGCGACTTAACACTGCTTTTGTGCTGCAGGGTGACAATTCTGATCAGATCAGCCGAGATGATAATATCAGGCTTAAACATGGATTCAGAAAAACTGGATAAAATGACACAATATATAAGACAATAAAAGTAAATACCTATATAGTCATTGCATTTGCCTATGTCATAGTCCCATACTGAGATGTCAAGAGTCTTTTTGGCCAGCTCTGCATGCTTAATTTCATAGCTGAATTCCTGCAAAACAATAGTTCAAATGGCAAAGCAAGAGCAAAAGCAAAAGATCCAAGCAGAATAACAAGGCTTCAGTGTTGGACCAGATTATTTAAATACACCTACAGGAAAGAGATTCAAGTGGAAAGAAATGTCAGCATTGCATTGGTGTTGCACGCTCATTTACAGCAGAATGCTTCTCCTTTTTTAATGAAAGAGCCATTTCAATTTGGGTCACTATTTTAAACATGAAGATATACTGTATATTTGCTAGTGCTGTCAGTAGATTAATATATTTCATCATGATTAATCACACATTTTGAAAGTGCTGAAATTTGAAATTCGAGTATGAGCTTCATATGCTCGCTATATCAAGCCATAAAAGCCTTATACAAAACATAAAACACATATGCAAAAAATGTTTTCATTTTCTTTTATATTTTGACTAAAGGTTCAATGCATTGTTAATATATATATATATATATAACTATTTTTCTGAGTTGTCTAGGTCAGGCGTTACAGATTAAGTACCCTTGAGTTTTTAAGTTAATATGCATTAATTTAACCACACTTCAACATAATTTATGCCCTCAAGCAGCAAACCCACTTTGAAGGTAAAATGTACCATTTAAATGAATTGCTCATTACATTAAAAACTCTTGGCATCGAAAAATAAAAATGTGAAGCTTGTTCAAACGCTAGAAATAATGAAAATAATCATGCTACAACCTTTGATCTTATAAAGTTCCAGAGGTTTTAATCAAATTAGCCGAAGACGAATTATCACAATTAGAAGATCAGGCATATGTAATATCATCTCATATGTATTAAGTGAGCTGAGACCGGGATCCTGCTCCTGAACTTAAATAATTAGTAGTTTAGTATAATTAACCAGGTCAACTCTTGTTCAGTCAAACTGTTTGTATTCATTTTTTATGTTTTTGGGATCATTGTACTCAGATGCGGAGTGTACACATCTACAAATAAACAACTGTTTGAGAAATTAATAAACAAAAATGTGTCAGCATTGCAAATGTAAAACATACCTCATTAAACTCTGGGTTGAGTGTCTTCTTCTTGGTCTGCGTCTTGTTCTTCGCTTTCTTCCCCATATCAGGTTTCAGATATCTATATCCATTCATAGAAATATACAATCACATTTTTAAGTATTTGTTTTTCTTTTTAGAACAGATGTAAAATTAGTTTGTACTATAAATAACAATTATTTTTTAAACAAAAATCTAATTTCACTGAGTCTAGAAATAATACTTATCTGAGTCCTATCACAGTAACTAATGATTCATTAAGAATTATATAATGTTTAATATTGTTTGTTAATGACTTAAAGGAATAGTTCCACCAAAAATTACAATTTGCTGAAAATTTACTCAGGCCATCCAAGATGTAAATAAGTTTGTTTCTACATCAGGTTTGGAGAAATGTAGCATTGCATCACTCTGCAGTGAATGGGTGCCGTCAGAATGAGAGTCCAAAAAGATGATAAAAAACATCACAAGTAATCCACACAAATCCATTCCATCAATTAACATCTTGTAAAGTGAAAAGCTGCGTGTTTGTAAGAAACAAATTTATCATTAACATCATTTGCGTTTACCTTACCGGTTACTTCCGGCTAATATGTGAGTCCATAATCAATAATAAAGCTTCCTTCAGTGATGAAATCCATCTCCTGTTGTCTCTCACATCAGAATACAGCCACATATTTGTTTAGAGCTGTTTTGGACTGTTTTTGCTTGTGCTTGATCTGTGCAGATTTCTCTCCTGGCTCAGACGAGACGACTTTTTCACTGGAGGAAGCAATATTCTGGATCAAATTTTAGCCGGAAGCAACGGTTTGAAGTTAAAAACACACAGCTTTTCTCTTCACAAGACGTTAACTGGTGGACTGGAGTGGTGTGGATTACTTGTGGATTATTGTGATGTTTTTATCAGCTCTCATTCTGACGGCACCCATTACACTGCGAGCAACAGTGCTGAGGACACTGATTGCAGGCTACATTCTACCAAATCGTTTGAAGAAACAAACTAATCTACATCTTGGTTGGCCTGAGGGTGAGCACATTTTCAGAACATTTTCATTGTTGTGTGAGCTATTGCTTTAAATTATATGCGTTTCTTCTAAACATGAAATGTCGAGGTTGATAGAGAGAAACTCACATTTTGACAAAAGGATCAGAATACCCATTCGCATCCATTGCAGCTAAGTGAACACAGCGTACAACACCTACAATGAGACGACTCAGCTGACTGCTGTACATGAGGGATATCAGGATTCGTCCTCTCTCTTCCAGCTCAGATCCATCCTTCCCAGTCTATTCACACACACACAAACAAAGCAGTGTGGATGATAATGAGAGAACAGGAGCGCTTACTTATTCTAGAAGCACATCATTCTATAAGTAGCACATGGAGGCTAATTCATTTTGCTATTACTTGTATTTGCAGCTGATACACATAACAATAAACACCAAAATACACAAGATGCACAAAATAATGGAATCACTACATGAAAAAACTCTAGTGTAAAAAAAACTCTGGGTTGGGGTTTGTGTGTCATCTGGACTAATCTGGAAACCTCTGTTAATGATACCCTTGTGAAAAAGAAGTGCAATTAATTGTATTGAATGTGCACTTAGCTGTGTACTTCGAAACTTAAAGCTACATCTTAAAAAAAAAATACTGCACTTGTAGATAAAATAATAAAAGGCCACTTAAGTGACTTAAAAAGAGACAATTTCATGACTGTATTTCTTAACACTTAAGCGCACTTTTAAAAAGTGCAACAATGTCAAAAATAAGTCTTACTTTAAATCATGTTTTCATAAGCTTTTGTCGTGCTTTAAATAAGCAACATACTAAATACATACTAAAGCACATGTAAAGTACTTTATTATAATTTCAAACTAATATATATTCAGTATTACATTTAAAGTTAAGCTAGTTTAAATTAATGAATTGTGTGAGGTTGTTTAATTACAAATATATTTAAATTGCCTACAGTTATTACTAGAAATACTTAAAATCTATTAGTTGATCATAAATGCGTGTCAGTACATTAACCATATTTCAAAGACGATAGTAATTATGAAATTTCATATAAAGATGTACTTAAGTCCTAATTGCATTTAATATAAATTTAAACTACACTACATTCAATACAATTGCAAATAACATGCAATTAAGTGTCCAAAAACATTACAATCAGTTCACACTTAAGTATAGTATTTCTGTAATTAGCATACTTTTAAAAATGGGTCGTAAGTTTAATTAATTTTCACAAGGGTATGTAATTAGTCTGTATAGTTATATAGAATAATGTAAATTATAATGCATCCATGGCAGACAGGTGCCAATCTGTGACATTAATCTTAATATGAATGCAAATATTTTGTTAGGTGATATTTTGGTATACCTTTATAAATATGAGTTTAAACGTTTACCTCGTCCTCATAGAGAGTGATTCCTCGCGCTCCGCCTGCAGTTGATGATCGTTTTGTCTAAGGAAAGAGAGGCAACATTTTTAACTTACATATCTGAAAGGAATATATATTCAGTGAGGGTTGGTAAATATGTCTGTGTGGTGATATGTGTATAAAACACTGACCTGCACAACCCTCTCTAGACACACGTTAAAGTTCTTCTTCTGATTGAACTTGAGTTTTTTCAGCGCAGCTCTGGTTTCTCCGATGAACTCATTGTGACCAAACTTGTCTTCATCACAGACCGATATTCTGCACAAACAAGATCCCTTAAAAGGTTAAATATGAATTCGTGATTACCGAATGTCCAGCATAAAACATATCACTTGAATACTTTCTTTAATCTATGATTAGCTAATTAACTGGCCGTGTTGTTATTGTTCACTAAAACTAAAGCTGTTCAAATTGATTTCGGGAATTGAAATAAAGCTGAAATAAAATATATATATTTTATTATATATAAATAAGGACAAATTAGAAATGCTTGGTAATAAATGAAAAAATAACACAAGTGTAAGTAAGTACTATGAAATAAAATTGAATTGAAGTTAAACAGAACTATAAACTAAATTAAAACTGAATATTAAAAGGAAAAAAACTGTAATTCCAAATATTAATAAATAATACTTTGTAAATAATCCTAAACATATATGCTTCACTAATGTTATATTATCAACTTAATCCATCATATTTTAGCTGTGGGAACAATGTTATGATGAAGATTAATAAGATAAATCCTTCAGTTCAGTCTCAATGCATCCAGTATTGAGCTTTTGGTTTACTGTGGTGGGAAAGAATTCAATTAGACTACATTTACTTATTTTACCTGTATTAAAACATACACACAGGGTCCCAAATTAACACTTGCAAAGCACAAAATTAATATTTACCATAACACGAATTTCCTTTCCACTAATAGCTGAATCTACAGGATATTTCTCTTCAGAAATGAGAAAGTAACTATATAAGTATATGCTTTCCCCCACACTGAAACAAATCATTCATTTCAGTCCAGTATCACAGAGGTTGTCAACCTATACTGTTTTAAAAACTTAATTAAAATGAGCTAACACAGATACAAATATCCCAAAACATGCAACTTTAATTATGTACATTTTTTTGAGCGTGACTTATATGTGACCCTGGAGCACAAAACCAGTCATAAGGGTCAATTTTTCGAATTTGAGGTTTATGCATCATCTGAAAGCTGAATAAATAGCTTTCCATTGATGTAAGGTTTGTTAGGATCGGACAATATTTGTGAGAGATACAACTATTTGAAAATCTGGAATCTGAGGGTGCAAAAAAATCTAAAAATTGAGAAAATCGCCCTTTAAAGTTGTCCAAATGAAGTTCTTAGCAATGCATATTACTAATCAAACATTAAGTTTTAATATATTTACGGTAGGAAATTTACAAAATATCTTCATGGAACATGATCTTTATTTAATGTCCTAATGATTTTTGGCATAAAAGGGAAATGTATAACTTTGACCCATACAATGTATTACTACAAATATCCCCAGCGATAGTCCCATGAAATCAAAATTAAAGTTTTTTGGGTGTTAGTATCAATATGCTAGTCTTAAGGTTATCTATTAAGGCAATGGCAGGATTATGTTTTTGTTTTACAGTGGCCATGTTTAACGCTCGTTATTTTTGTTTTAAACTTTTGAGTGTATATGTAGCTTGTCCAATTTTGATGTGCAGTTCGTCACTTCCGCCAAAACGGCACAACGATTTTTTTGACGTCACATCATACTTCAACTTCTCATCAAACTTTCTGTCCAATCAAAATGCTCTCTACAATCCAAAGTGCCCGCCCCTACACTATAAAATAGACACTGAAATCGGTCACTTGTCCACAGAATTAGTATTTTCTGTACAGTGAATGGCACGTAGTGCACTATATAGGGGACAGGGAACAATTCAAACAGTGTAAATATGCTTTCCACTGAGGAAAAAAATAAGTCTGGTTTCGCGCTGTGTCCCGCTAACCACCGCACCGCACACACACTCTGCTCCGGTCCAGAGACACGATAGCACGGAGCGGATCACACGCACGAGTCGGCGCAGACCACAAAATGTATCGGAGCTATTTGAATTCTACACAGAATGCTATATTTTATAGCAATATGGATGAGATTGTGGCTGGCATACCCTGTCAAATGCGGCTTTACGGAGCTCAACGGCTCTGAACGGCTCTAGCCCAAGCTGTGATATAAACGAACGCTATTGGCTATTTTAAAAGGGGCGGGGCTGCTTGATATGTCCCGCCCTGTCTTCCCATTTCAGTTCAAATGCGTCAACACATAGAGTAACACTGCGTGTTTCTAAGCATTTCAGGGGACCTTTAAGACTGGTTTTGTGCTCCGGGGTCACATATAAGAAAATAAATAACCACGGCAGCTGTACTGGAGAGCAATGTGTGTGACTGAAACCTGAGGGTCTTGCGCTGCATGTCGTCGTCTGTCAGCCCGTGGTACACCAGCGTCTCATTCCAGGTTGGGTTGCGAGTGTTGCGTAGGGTCTTGGTGCGTAATTTATTTGACTGCATTGACAGCAAAGATGCTTTGTTTAACCGTCATTGCTTGAGCAGAATAAAAGAAGCTTTGAAACAAAGCTTTTGCATAAATGAGGCCCGTCTCATGAAGCTAAACCGATCAGGATCACTTTGGAAAAGCCTGTTTCCACCACGGGATAAAAAACAACTCTTGTCTTACAATTTGCGTGACATTTTTCAGAATTGTGAGATACAAACTTGCAGTTGCAAATTATAAAGTTTGATTCTGAAGGAAAAAAGTCACAATTCTGACATCTTCTTAGGAGTTTATTTCTCACAATTAAATATCTCACTTGCAATTGCATGTTATAAAGTGAGAATTGCAAGTTTATATATTGCAGTTCTGACATAGAAACACACAACTGCGAGTTTATATCACACAATTCTGAGGAACCGGCAATTGCACGTTTAAATCAAATAATTCTGAGAAAAAAGTCAGAATTGTGAGATAAAAAGTTGCAATTACCTTTTTATTTTTTTTTATCCCGTGGCAGAAATGGGTTTACAATCAACGTGCTACTATATAGTTTAAAATAAATTATCAAAATGTAATTGCACATGGGTTATGCATTAATAGACTAATCCTGATCACTAGTCTTTACTAGATTATTCATATGTCCTTGTTCTCAATATGTAACTTGCAAAGAAATGCAATAATAGATCAGCGATAATAAAATTTTTATGCAGCTTAAATGTCAGAATATAATATGATATATAATAAGTTTTTATGAAGTGTGCTGTTTTGCTGAACGATATGCAGGGGGTGTGGCTTTATTGCATCAGGGACATGATTGGTCGTATTGGTCCAGTTTTGTTTTGTGATCTCTTGCCCAGAACAAAACCTGCCATGTTTAGCCATGTGCATTCGTAACTGGGATGATGAACACCAGGAAAAAGCAATCTACCTTCATGAGACTGAAAAATTAATGCTCAAACTACACGCAAAGTTAAAGGCACAACATTGTAAGATTGTTTTATTAAAATATCCCAAAACCACTAGAACAGATAGTGTTATATATTTTCCTGACTTGTGTACTTACACTATCCCAAATGTTTCGAAGAATGTTGGAATCCAGAGAAATAAGCAATTTTAACTAGTGACACGGAGCGTGTTTATAGTGTCATTGTGTCGCCTGCCAATGACGTCATAACCCCTCGATTTCCCCTCGGTTTTGTTTTGTAGAAAACATGGAAACACCAAAGACGCTTTAATATGTTGTGTGTTTTAATAGACCGGTGACGACCGCACAGAGTAGCATTATAACAGAACTTTCAAATGTATCTAGTATGATAAAACAGCGCTGCTTTACCCCACATACACACGACCGGAAGCAGCGGAAGCGGTCGACTGTGGCATAATAAAAGCCCCGCTGCTTTCGAGCCGTTTGTCACGCTCGTTCAGAGTCTCGTTTCGCGTCGACGGCTTTCAGCCTCCCAGCTTCATTTATACGTTAATAAACTCAGGCTATACCTGAAAATGATTTCTGCCCAGTCCCGGCGGATTGCTCGGCTAGTGGGAGATGAAGACCACAACTCCCATGATTCCACACTCAGTCACGACGTCATCAAGCTAGCCTTTGTTTCTTTGTTTATTTTGAATACGCGCCCTCTAGCGGCGAAAATTACATATTATGCCTTTACCCGGGAAGCCACTTAAACCTACTTCATGAGACGGGCCTCTATGTTATTTCATTATAATTAAAAAAAATGAATACCAGAAAAAAAATCTTTAACCTTGCAGTAATTTCTACCAAAAATGCAAAAAAAAAAAAAGTCTATAGGACCCTTTTCACATTTTCACGTCATCATAGTTGGGTGAACTTGCATACTGTTGAATGGAAACTGCAGCAAATATGATTTTTATTTGCATTTTCCATTTGCCCCAATAGCAAAAGAGAAAACCCACAGAAACGTTTCTATGAATTGCCAAAATCCAAAAATATTCAGAGAGTGATTACATGAGAAGAAGAGAGAAAGATGTCAAATTTGCCATCTCTCCCTCAGCCGTTGTATTTGAAAGACTCACGCAGCAGCGTTAACCAGTTTTATGTAATTTAGTGCCACGGTAATAAAACACAAAACATTGTGTTATAAATGTGCATTAAATAATTCAAAATCTTTGCTACATTTACAATTTTAATAAGTGTGGAAATGCATCGTCACGGTCTGTCAAAAGGGTCCATTACAAAAGTGTTGAATTATTACTTTAATAAACATTACAGGCATTATTTAAAATGATTAATATTTGAGTGCCTCTTGCGTCGGTACAAGCGGCGCACTAAATCTCACCTTGCTCGCACCCGGTAACAGATGAAGCTTAACGTAAGGATCTGCCAGTCCATTCGAATCCATCGGCTTCAAACCCTTCAAGAAAATATTACAATAACTTAAAATTCTGTCACAACGCAGCATTCAAGCACAGTGCAATATTGCTAAAATAACATTTCAAATTCTGCTTATTTAAGAGTAGGCACAACTACGCACATTCAAATTGACTTTGATTGTCATTATGGCCTATGAAGAGTGTTAGGCTCTTAAACTAAATATCAGCACAATAACACTCATCCAAATTAAATTCAAGGACTAACTGTTGCATGGTATTAATTGCATATCTCAATAATATTACAACATAGTTAGCCCACAAATACAACAGGCAAGAATATAATGTTCCTAAGATATTAGATTATTGTCTAACAATACTTGTATGCTTCTTTTTATTTGTGTGTAAGACTTTTAATATTAAGATACCTTCGCTCTAATAATGCTGCAGTGGAGGCTGTTGTTCCCTTGGTCATACAGTAAAGTGAACTCCAGTGATCCCAGAGTTGCTGAAACAAATGCAATATATTGCATTAAGCACAAGCATTTCATTAAGTTTGAAAGCATGAGTAGCAGAATCTAATCTAACAGGTCTACATTTCAGTGAATGCTATAAATAATGATGTTGCTGCTCGCTGTTGCACTTCATTTAATTGAAACACACACACACACTTAAGTATTTCAAGTTTAACGCAACAGTGACATTGCCAAATCCAAGTTATAACATGGAAAAATCCTTTCAACCATACATAGCATTTTTTGTGATCACCCACACTTATAATTTAAATATGTTGTAAACAGCACAGTTTAAGGACATATAGTTAGCAGTCTGTTTAGGCGAAGGCCTGTGGAATGCCAAATCTGCAAAAAAGAATTAGTAAATAAACATAAAGTTAAAAGAAATAACAAAAATAAATATACAAAGAAATGTTAAAAATCTAAATAAATAAATACACAATCATCCAAAGAAATGTAAACAAAACAAAAATAAATATAAACATAATTATAAATAAAATAAATGAAAGCATAATTAAGTATACAATGACATGTAAACAAAACAAAATATATGAATAATTAAAATATACAAAGAAATTAAAAAAACAAAAATAAATAACATACTTACCATACAAAGAAATGTTAAAAACACTAAAATAAATACTTAAAACACAAAAAAGTAAATAAAAATGAAATACTTAAACATATAATTAAATATACAATGTAAAAAAATGCTTAAATAAATATACAAAAAAAAAATGTAAACAGCCAATACATACTTAAATATACCAAGCAATTTTAAAAAAATGTGCTGTGACATTTTCTCAAATGACTTGCACAGCATTTTATGCAATCAACATTAAAAAAAAATTCAGATCAACAAATTCTGGATTAACTCTAAACTCTGCTTAGTTATTTTGGGGCTACACACACTTAGTGATTAATGTGAGGATAGAATAAAACCTACAGGCGAACCGCACAGTACTGATTACAGTAGTTAACAACACAAAGGCCTCTTCTTTCCACCAACAATGAGAAAACTGACAGCGAGTCTCTTAATGAATTGATGCATTCTCATTTTTAAAGCATGCTTCTGCTAGTCACAGACAAAGAGGAACAAGACGTCAATGAAAAGCTGCTTACTTGCTTCATCTGAGTCATAGCTGTTGGCCTCCTCCTCGTCGTCCGCAGGCGGAGCAGCTCGAGGGCCGACAGCAGGCTTCTGCTCCTCTCTCTCTGCGGGATGGGCTCTCTCCTGCGCATGAGACGCAGTGCTAATGGATTGATAGGCTCCTCTCTCTGCCTCCTGAGCAGCTGATAGGAACAAAAGGTCTCTTTAGATTCTGTTACATTAATAAATACTCCTAAATTGTATTGTATGTGCATCAAATCTTAAACAGGTAGTTGCATATAATATAATATTAATTTAAAAATTAGGCCACTTAAGAGACTTGCACAAAACAAGAAATGCACCTACTGCATGCTTGAAGCACAATCCTATGCAATACTATAAAGAAATAATGCATGTATTTGTGTGTATGTGCATGTTTGTTGTTACCCGGCTGGTATGTGCCTGATGGGACTGGTCTGGCCGCTTGGACGTTCACCATCTTCTTCATCAGCACTGGGGTATTCTGGGAGCTTCCCGCGTCTCCATCCTCTTCTGAGTAACTGCGAGATTGAAGGTGAGCAGGTTTTGGAGCCACAGGTGGTTTTCGTGTGATTGGTGGATCCACTGTTGGCTCTGGAGCTTATACAACAAACACACAGGCTATAAACTACCAGTCAAACGTTTGGAATAATTATGATGTTTTAAATAAAGTCTCTTCTGTCACACAGCTGCATTTATTTGATTAGTACAACCGTAATATTGCGCAATTGTATTGCTAGTTGAAATAAGTGTTATCGATTGATATATATATATTGAAATGTAATTTATTCCTGTGATGCTAAGCTGAATTTTCAGCATCATTACTCCAGTCTTCACAATCCTTCAGAAATCATTCTAATATGCTGAATAACATATTTTATATGTATGTGTTGCATAAAATTAATGTCATGTTTGCAGTTGTGCAAATATTCGAGAAAACAGCATTGTATGATAATCCCTACATCATGTATTATAACCATACATTTTTGGGGGAATTTTAATAATCTTGGTGGCATGTCTGTCCTAGTAAAGTGTGACAAGTAAATGCATAGTTCACCCAAAAATGTACATTACTATGGTTTTAACTTCAAACCATTGCTTCCAGCTAAATACAAGTCCATAATCCATAATAAACTTCCTCCAGTGAAAAAAAAGTTGTCTCATATCGGGAAAGAAACCTGCACAAATAAAGCACCGGGTGGATTTTGATGTGAGAGGACAACAGGAGATGGACTTTTCCTCTGGAGGAAGCGTTATTATGGTTTATAGACTCATATTTTGGCCAGAAGTGACAGTTACTTAATGCATTAATGATGGATTTGTTTCTTACAAACACAAATGTAGACTTCTCAGGATGTTAACTGATGGACTGGAGCGGTGTGGATTACTTGTGGATTATTGTGATGTTTTTATCAGCTGTTTGGACTCTCATTCTGACGGCACCCATTCACTGCAGAGCATCCATTGGTGAACAAGTGATGCAATGCTACATTTCTCCAAATCTGATGAAGAAACAAACTCATCCTAATCTTGGACGGCCAGAGGGTGAGCACATTTTCAGCAATTTTTCATTTTTGGGTGAACTACTCCTTTAAGTTTTCTGGGGTTGTAACATGTGGCAGTAACCTGTAGATGATGGAAAAGCTAAAATCACAGTTTGTCCAGCTCACCTGCCGCCGGTGCTTGAGATTGCACAGCCGCTGGAGCAGCTGCAGGGCTCTTCTTAGGACTGGGATCTCTGGCTCTGGAAATGGGCATCGGTGAGGGCAAGAACTGCTTAGGGAGACCTTTGAAGAACCAGGCTCCAGATCGCTTCCATACCTTTAATAGAAAAATAACGCAAGCAACATTTACAGACAGTTAGACTTCAGATCACGTTCTTGCGATGCTTGTTATTCCCCCACCTCTCTCTGCTCACTGCAGATCTTGCAGAGCCACACAGACCGCGGCCGAGCGTTCGCCTGCACTCCACACTTGGTGCACATGTTCTGAGGGGAACAACAGCACGTAGTTATTAAAGACAGTAAAACAGTTTTAGAAATAGTGAGCGGAATGAACTAAGCAGCTGTCACACTTTCATGTCGGATGAATAGTGCTTCTGCGGTGCTCACTATTGAAGATGTGCTTTAATGTTTCAGAATCAAATTCCATCAGCATTCCTTTTACTGTGTTAGTTATTTATTCATGATTTTGGTGCATGTGCCAAATATATAGCAGTCTCACAAGAATTCAAATGTTCTAAATATGAGGTTTCATTTTATTTGGATTAGTTTCGCACCTTTTTACAGTCCTCACAAACCACTGGTCTGTCCCCTCCGGCTCCCAGCTGCTCTCCACATAAAAGGCAGAGCGACACTCCGTCCCCACAAACGGCTTTTTTCATGTTGTCCAGACGATTCACCAGACGTCTATCATCAATAAAACAGAGTGCACATTGGTCATTATGTTAACAAATGCAGTGCCCTCCACTTATATTGACACTATGGTAAAACCTTTTCCATCTTTGTTCCATATATATATATACATGGATCAAAGATGGAAAAGGTTTTTCAAGCATTAACACAATAAAAGTTTAACAAGCCTTTAATTTTGTTTGTTGTTGTTTTTTTCATATGTGACCCTGGACCACAAAACCAGTCATAAGGGTCAATTTTTGGAAATTGAGGTGTATGCATCATCTGAAAGCTGAATAAATAAGCTTTCCATTGATGTATGGTTTGTTAGGATAGGAAAATATTTGGTGCAAAAAAAATCTAAATATTGAGAAAATCATCTTTAAAGTTGTCCAAATAAAGTTCTTAGCAATGCATATTACTAATCAAAAATTAAGTTCTGATATATTTACAGTAGGAAATTTACTAAATATATTCATGGAACATGATCTTTACTAAATGTCCTAATGATTTTTGGCATAAAAGAAAAAATTATAATTTTGACCCATACAATGTATTGTTGGCTATTGCTACAAATATACCCCAGCGACTTAACACTGCTTTTGTGCTCCAGGGTCACATATATTAGAATGTGTCCTGTTTAATTTTAGATTTTTTTTTGCCAAAAATAATGACTATCATACATTTTTTACTAGGATTTAACAAAAACAAAAAAAGTCTTGCCAGGCAAATTAAGTAGAAGAATCGTTAGATGGCATTAAAAGACTCTATTTAGGGATCAGTGCAGCTCTCAAAATAATAATTCATTTTAAATCTTTACCCATCTTTGCCACTATCCTACAAACCACTAGGTTTTACCCATTTGTCAACAAGAAGTTTAAAATATAATTAAATTTAATAATAACATTATAATCTAATACAATTTAATATGATCACTTTTTCTTTCATATATTTCGATAAGACCAGGTCAGAATAAGTATATTGTTTTACTTTTACATACACTGTTACACTGAATGACAATGGAACACTGTTTCACACATATTCTGACATTTTAATTTCACAAAATAATAATTTCCCAATCCCCTCTAGACATAAATGTTTTCTTTCAATCATGAAATATTTCAAACTTTTGAGTTTTCTCAGGCTGGCCACACATGAAAATATTCAAATGCATGCTTTATTTAACCTTAATGTATGTCAAGGCGGCGATGACAATCGATAAACATCCATAATCTCTCTCCTACCCAATCCTCTCTTGCTCCATTGCCTCCATTTTTTCGGCGCGGACGATGACGCTGTTGATGACCTCCTTCTCTTCATCAGTCAGCTCTGCACCGAGACACGGTCCAGACTGCACATGGACACCTTTCGTGCCCATCACCGCGTCTGTCATCGTGAAATCACTGGAACCTGAAGCAAACATGAATAACAGTAAGGTAAAAATAAAATAGCAACCCAAAGAAACAAATATATATTAGTGCAAAAAAATCAAATTTCCAAGTCATATACGTTGCTTAAACCTATAATAATGATTTATGACCCTGGACCACAAAACCAGTCATAAGGGTCCATTTTGGGAAATTGAGATTTATGCATCATCTGAAAACTGAATAAATAAGCTTTCCATTGATGTATGGTTTGTTAGGATATTTGGCCGAGATACAACTATTTGAAAATCTGAGGGTGCAAAAAAATCTAAATATTGAGAAAATCACCTTTAAAGTTGTCTAAATTAAGTTTTTAGCAATGCATATTACTAATGAAAAATTAAGTTATGATATATTTATGCTAGGGAAATTTACAAAATATCTTCATGGTATATGATCTTTACTTAATATCCTAATTACTTTTGTCATATAAGAAAAATCAATCATTTTGACCAATACAATGTATTGTTGACTGTTGCTACAAATATACCTGTGCTACTAATGACTGATTTTGTGCTCCAGGGTCACATTTATGTTTTCGACGTGCAGGTGCCGGGACATTGCACACATAACCCACAGACCAAAGCAATCTTTATGCAGTTTTATTTTTCAACCACTAGAGAGCAAAAAGTTTCAGAAAAGGTAAAATAAAATAAAATAAATATATTGTACATTTGTAGATTGTATATTTACATATATTGTATATTATAAAGAATATAATATGTGAATAAAACAAACTATTTTTATAGAGGAATTGGCACAGTCAGTACTTAAATGGTCAAATTGTACTGTGCGTATCAGATAATCAAACGATACATTTTTGTAACAGGCTTATTAACATTTTAACAAGAAGCAAGGGATATGATGGTTGCAGCGCCTTGGTGTTTTATAATAAAGTTCAATAAAAATACATCAATCAAAGAAAAGATTAGAAAACGCAGGCATCGTTATACTGTAGTGTTCCAAGGGGAAGGCAATAGTTGCAATGCAAACTATCATGATATGGGTTACATACACTGGCCATCTACATTAACCAAAACAGCACTTCTCACTCAGTTTAGAGCTTTCAAATGGAAACAAATAATTACCTATAATACATCTTTAATAAGATGCTGGATGTGTAATGGCTTTTATAAATATATATATATATATTAAACATAAGAATATATTATATTATATATGAATATATTATATATCATGAATAGTAAAGGTAATTCATTTATTCAGGCCTACTGAAATATGTGCCTGTGTTTGCTGATGTTTCAGGACGCTCCAAATGGCTAAATGAAGTGAACGTCAACAGATATCCCCAGTGAGCAGTGAACGACCCTGTGAACCCTGAGAACGCAGCTCAGGTCTGCTGATGAGTTGAATCAGATGTGGGTGATGAGGGTGATGCATTAAATATGCAGCCTAGAGGCTTAAAATTGGTGTATTGGAGCTACACCTAACCACCAAAAGAGGGCACTTCAACGAAGACTAATGCAGTTTGGGCTGTAACTCAAATCTGTACCAAAAGTAATTTACAATAGACCAACTCACCCCGAACAACTTCATCAAGATCAATTACTATAAATAAAATGATTAGCTAGTGTTACATGGAGGCCCAAACCTGTAGAAATTCAAAATAAATAAATAAAAGGAAAATAAATAAAGAAACGTATGACCTGATAAAACAAATACAATTAATTTTTAGTCCTGAATTTATTACTTTTTGCCCCTTTATTTATTATTTTTCCTTTATTTTTACATTTGCATATACTTGTTGAATTGTGTGGCTAGGCCTGTCACCATAACGATTTTTTTTGTGCGATATATTGCCCCAGAAATAAATGCGATAAGCAATATTATTGTCATTTTAAGACCATTTTATGCCACTGAATATATAATCATAATTTAACAGCATATTTATGCAAGAAGGCCTACACACTTCCAAATGACAACAACCTTTTTGATTCTTAAGAATATTTAGATCATGGAAATAAATTCAAAATATTAGATCAATTAAAAAACTTGAATAAATAGTAAATAAACATTTTCTAACAAAAAGTGCAAAGTAAAAAAAAAAAGAAAAGTGCACTTTTATGGAGATTTTTCCATCTACAGATTTTTCCCTGGCCTTCTTTTCTCTGTAAATGAAGGGTGCACACTATTGCTGAAACACACAGTCACTACTCAGCAGTCAGATAAGACACAGATCCCTAAACCAGGCCATATCTGCAGATGAAACTTTGTTTGAAGAAGCATTTTTTAAATTTGAACTAGCACCTACTACACCACGTTATGTACGGGAAGCTGCAAAAGACACAGGCGCAAGTGGAATGCAAAAAACATGGTGACATAACTTTTTATGTAAATATAATGGGCAATATATTATGTCTCCAAAAATGACTGAGGTCATTAGGGCGATTTACGCGCTATATGATTATTGCGAAAAGGCCTCCACGTAAAAAAAAAAGTGAAATTTATGGTATAATACGGCAGCTGTGGTTGCCAGAACTTCACCGTTAAAAATATGGTAGCTGCATTTTAGGTTTTACAGACTTAACTTAAATTCACAATAAAATACCGTATTTCATTAACTGATGTAATGTTAATAAACCAACATATTGAAGGGTTAATATCTGTTTTGAACCATTGTAATGCACTGATAAACAGCTTTTCTACGAGCTGAGGAGGGCAATACTTTTTTTTCATTTTTTACAGTGTAGGTGTGGCAGCTTTTATTTAAATGGCCATAACTCTTGAACACAATGAGATATTTTAACACAATTTGGTATATCTACTCAAGGTCTCAATCTGTAGACACAAGACACATCTGGTGTGATTTGGCCACTTGGTGACACTGTAACAGTTACAAATATACAAAAATACACTATGACAATTAATTAATAAATAAACAACCATGGGTGATGACAAATACAACAACAGCATAACAAAGCAGCAAACAGTGAAACAAACAGTAAGCATGCTCCTTAGCTTAAGTTATTCATGTCACTGTACAGTGGTAGATATTGAGTTTCTATCACTGTAATATTATCCACAGATTCTCACGTCAGTCAGAAATGCAGGAACTATTTGAGACGGTTACTGTGTTGAAAGCACATTTGGCCGGCAGAAACAGCACTTCTTAATGCAGAAGGTTATTTTAGGCTTATCTGTTTTCTAAAAATGAATTGCAAACAGCCAATTCAAACATTGCCAACATAAAAAAAATAGAAAATGTGAGCCAATTATGCAAACTAACTAAATTAACCTATCCAGTTAATTTAATGTATACACATAATAAGATATGTGTATACATTCCTCATTTTTGAATATATTTTTTTAGTTGTTGTGTGTAGGCCCTTTTTAAATGATTTAATTTGTAATAGTTTATTTTGTCCCTGACTTTCACTGATATTGCAATGTCTATTCAGTTAGTCCTGTCCCAGTTTCTGTTTACATTGATTCCGCTGCACTAGATAAAGGTTTATATATAGTTATGTGTGTAGGTGATGTGAAATTCCAAGCACCATTTCTCTCTCTTTTTTATTTATTTATTTTTTGTATCATGCATGCATATTAATCACTGCATGTGCTTTTAACAATTCATTTGCCACCTTTAAACTGCTAAAAGCTGAAAAGTGACCAGTACCTAAGACATTGAAATAATAGTGGCTAGTCATAGTATATAAAAACCTACATTTTAACACCACACACACACAAAAAAATAAAAAATCAATCAATCAATAAAACGTTTTATTTAACAAAAAATGTAGGTTTATAAAGTATGTTTGGTTAGTATTGTAATGGAAGTTGAAAATGTCGAATACTAAAGCTTTAATCAATTTTCAAATGGAGAAATTAATATTTGATTTATTACTTCTTTAGAGGGCTCTGCCAAGAGCATGGTGTCAATTCCTGCAAATATATTCAAAGAAACCCCTTTTGGGTTATTACGTTTTTTATTTGCCTCCTCAATGTATCACTATAGAGTGTTGCCTATATCTGCCACCACAATCAAAGATATTTGAAAGCTGAGTATGTGTCAGCATGCTTCACTTACAGTACATGTTGGCCTAATTTCTAATTTAGCACATTTTGTTTTGTTAAATGGACTTAAGACGTCCAGTATTGGGGTTCCCAGGACCACAAGACTTGGGACCTGGGCTCTGGGGCGATGGAGAACTCCAAGTCCAGAGGACACAACTCCATGTAACAAATCAAGAGCACAAGGACCATTACACAGTACAGCATAAAGCCACAACTGTACTGGGTCTGCTCTAGAAGTAGCATATACAGTCTGTATGCAGACAATCAATCAATCAATCAATAAATACAAATCTATAGGCTAGCTACACATTCATTCAATGTCTTTGCACATCACTGCTCTATAGTGACGTACAAGATAATTACCTAATTATTTTTCCTGAAATGTACAAGCATAAGGGTTATTTCGTGGGTAAATTGCTGAAAACGCCTTGCATCTATTAACAACAGCAGTCAAATTGATGGACATCCCTTCAAATCTCTTCAGTATTATTCAAATGTGTAAAGTCATTTGACTGCAAGAATCCACGCCTTAGTGAATTTCCTGCAAATTTTTTACTGCGAGGAAAATACATCAAATATCATTCTCTGACATAAAAACCGATACAGAGAAAACCATTCCAAAACTCCACCCGCAAGCAAGCAGAAGCATGAGAACTAGGTCATATCTCTACTGAAAACACTAGTTTGGATACCCCTGAAAGCAAGTGCATGGTCATTTACACCCATTGCACACAAAAAAACTATGTTGTATTCTAGTATGAATTACTCTAAAATTCACAAAGCAATGCTGCCTCGCTGCGCATTCGAAGAAGAAGCGCTCGCGATCTGGGCTTTATTTCCATCAGAGCTGAACGCACCTTGCCTCTCTCAACGTGAAGCAGAAGCAAAACCCGCATTGAGATGACACACCTTCCTCTTATCTTCTAGAAGACAACAGCGTGATGGTTCTTTCAGTCCTACAGCAAACTCGAATGCGACCATCGATAGATATTCTTCACCCAAAGCTCACATAGATTCAGATTTTTACAGCAACCATTGTTGAGCCATCATGTCGATATAGCCTGGTTATGGATGACTGAGGGCAGAATGCATTCGTACTGACTTAATATAGCTCAATTATCACCTCATCTGATGTAAAATCAAAAGACACCATTCCTTTTTTTTCCATGCAGTTTTTTCTGTATTAAATAAATGGCAAGACTCATCAGGTTTGAGTGCGTTATCCACAGAATCCATCACGTTTGTCGATTAGAAAATGATGCTTTTTGCATGCATTGTATTAATAAACATGTTTGAAATAGACCCAAGTGAGGAAAATGTTATTTCGAGTATTCTTACCTGATAACAGCCGCCCACTTCTGAAGCAAACAATGCGGACTATCCGAGTGAGGTCAGTCTCAGAGACTGCGCACATGAGGAGAGCGGCTGGCCGTGTTCATCACAAGCCACACACTCTTCTCCTGATTTTCCTTTCAGCAGACGCCTCTGAGCTTTGCGTGGAGCCCTCTTTACTTATTTCACGCCCGTGATACCTTACTGTGGAAACCTGAGTGGTGAGATGTGTTCAGAAGCTAAAGATCTGCACCACTTTTCAAAAGAAACCGGTGCGAGAGCAAGGTAAGGATGCAACCAAAAGATTTGGGGGTTACAAAATGCACAAGTTTTTCAATAATCCGTAACCCGGTCTCATGGAAGTGCGTATAAATAGTACGCCAAATAAAAACGAAAACTCGTGGTATTGATACGCAAAAATGGACTTTGGCGTGTATATGCTACACGGTGGGTAGGTTTAGGGTTGTGGGGTAGATGCGTATCATATGCACGCCAACAAATTTCGTATCATATGCACGCAAAAACTGCGTGTTATATGCACGCCAAACACATGCGTATCATATGCACGCCAAAGTCAATTTTTGCGTATCAATACCACGAGTTTTGTTTTTATTTGGCGTACTTTTTATACGCATTTTCATACTGATCCATCACTTTTCTGAATATTGAGGCCTCATTCAGAGGCCTGTCTTAAGCAAGTAGAACAAACTTGCTTATAGAGCTGGATTTAAGACAAAAACCAAACAAATCCAGTTCAGTTTAGTGGTCTCACAACACTATAAACATTCTACACTCTCAAAAATGGTACAATGCTGTCATTGGGGCGGCTCCCATAAAGCTAAAAGGTACATCTTTGTATCTTATGTACTCCTACATATTAGTACCTTAAAGGTGCATATCAGTACTTTAAAAGTAGCCTACATGTCAGAAGGCTACCTAAAGTGTATTAGTGTTTTCTTGAAAGGGTACCACGCCAGTGTATCATGAGTTACAAGCAGCTCACTAGGTTTGTAAAACTTCACTAGATCTTCATATGCTTTAAAACACTTAAAAAAACGCATACATAGCAGTACACGGGTATTTAAAAAAATCACTATTATAATCTATAACCATAAAAACATCAGTAATGAAAAATTCTGTAAACCACACTTAAAAAAAATATATGCATCCACAAGTGTTTTGTGTGTGTGTGTATGTGTGTGTGTGTGTGAGAGAGAGAGAGAGAGAGAGAGAGAGAGGTTAAAATGTGCATTTGCAAGTATTGTGTTGTCTATATGATATATGAGCATGTTATGTGTGAATGTGTTAGTGTTGTTCAAGTGTTCAATATATAAAATATAGTCTTTTTCAATATCCTTTTTAAATGGTTTTGAGACTCTTTGATATGTTGGAACTTCCATTTAAAAGGAGTACAGATGAAATATAAACTGTCCAGGAGCTTTGGTGCACAATCATGTCACAGGACTTGGTCTGATCAAAGCATTTACAGTAGGCTACTTCACATTTTACCCAGGCAATAAATATTTACATTATTTCAAGGTAGAAAGCTAGTTGGTTTTCATAGTATAAAAAAAGCATAAAATGGATTATATTCAATAAGTGTCAGTGTGCACAGACAAGAAACATATGCATTAAAATAGACAAGTGTGGAAAATTCTGGCAAGTCTGCTGAGAATGAGTCACTCCAGGAAGATCGTTTGAGAAGCTTGAAGGCCCGTGGGAAAAAGCTGTTCTTGAGTCTTTTTGTCTTTGCATGGATGCTTCTGATGACATGAATTGTTGTTATGCTTTTTGCACTGAAGAACATTAACACCAAGAGATTTTTAGCACCAGTAAAAGAGTGCATGCCAGCTGAGATCTCTTTAATATCTCTAGTGTTTCTCCTTGACAGAAATTTGGTTACCTGAACATCCAATGGAATCTCCTGCTTCTCACATTTTTCTCTTGAGAAAAAATACCCTATAATGCACACATTTGTCTCCTCTAAAGTTTCAGGAAAGATCTCAACAACATCACAATGTTCTCAGATTTTTACAGACTCTAATGTTCTCACATTTGTATTCTCTAATGTTTTACAAGAGATCTTAACTTTCCTTCCAAGACAAATATCATTCCTGGTGTGAGACCTAATGTTCTGACCGGACATCTTGTAGCCGTCCAATTAATCCAAAACTGAGTTAGATAATTGTAGAAAGCAGGGTTTTTTTCAATTTGACTCAGAGAACATATTATGTGCCCTCTGCACATAAACTGTTTATTTGACATTGTTGAGCATAAACAGTGTTTTTTACACAGTGATTTAACAGAGGAAAACATGACCTATATTTGAATGCAAAATGGGGTTTGCAAGAGAAACTATGCATGCTAAACAAACAAATCTATAAGGTTATGCAGCAATGAAACACTGGTACACTTGTGTTACAGTTGTTAAATAATCTAATTTCTCACTGCATTCTCAGATTTGACTCCTTTTGTCTCAGAACTTTCTAGGAGTTTTAGGAGAAACATCTGAGAGAAACACTGTTCATGCTCCCAGTTTGTACATGTGGACTGTACATGCATTTTGGTGCAGAGTTTTCTTTAATGGAGATGTTAAAATGCCAATTTAAAACTCTTCTGCATAAATAAGTCCCAGCATTCAAATTCAATAATTCAGCTTGCCATGGCACAATGCAAAGGACACGTTGCAATGAGGTTTAGACCCAGTGGCTGAAATATGTCACTAAAATAAACTACAAAAAAAAATCATATTTTCTGTAACATGTAGTGTTTAATCATTTCAAAGTGAGTTTTTCTGTGTTGTGGAACATTTCAAACCTTGTTACATGCAGGTCATGTTACAAGGTTGTGATTTAAACAACAATGCCCACAAAACTCAACAGTGCAACTATGGTGTCCTGACTCGCAAAAGATGAAACCAATACCTTCATGTCCTTTTCTTTCTCAAGATCCCAATATAAAAGCTGCCACTTCATGATCTTAATGATGTGCCTGTCTATTACGTGCCTACACATAATCACTTCCTCATTCTTCTCCTTTAGTCGGTCATAGCGATGGATCGCTCCTATCCAGTCATCTATCCACCATAATAAAACAGCTTTAGTAAGGCCAGGGATGGACCCCAAACCAGCATATGAATTGCCTTTGTCATTCTGTGCCGTGTGTCAATGAATTGTATACTGTATTCCATAATACCCTGATTTTTACAATAGAGAGACCAACTAGTCAAAATGGTTTTATTCTAATTAGGATTGCAACTCATCATAATTCAATAGTGACTATCTAAAATAGAATTATGAATAGTCAAACCAAAGCTTTAGATTTGAGAGAAACATCATCATACTGTAAAAAACATCTCTATACTGTAAAATAGCATGAAGCGATCATACTTAATTACTACCAATATACTGTCTTATAATATACGACCTAAAATCCAACCAAAAATTTCAAAGTTGTTTATAAAACCTGGCAACATAAACACATTTGGTTACAGCCTGGACTAAAAGCATGTGCTGCATTGCAATGTAACAGCCAGTGTTGGGTGTAATGCATTAAGTAATTATTTACTGCTATTTAATTACTTTTCCTTTGAAAACGTAAAGGAGTACTCTTAATTTCATGTCTATCCTTGTATTGTCGAGGTTGATATGGGATTTAGAAAATAATTAGTAATAAGTAGCCTAATGCAATACTTTAAGAGAGTAATTAGCACAGTAATGTAATTACACTGTTGAAGATTAGTAGCTAGTAATTCATTGCTTTTTAGAGTAACTTACCCAACACTGCCAAAGTTATTTAGAAATTTGCTGTAATGAAGAAGTGAAACAATGCATTAACAGAATTTTAAATTGTGGTATCATGAGCTTTTTAATTAACTTTAATCGGTTCATTGGACTGCAAACCCTCGGTATAAATGGAGTTTGGATGATTTTGAGTCATGAGTCATTTCAGCTCCACATCAGTTACAAGTTTTAACATGCAGCTAACCCAAATTTCACTCCGACTGTGAAAGAATCGGTAAAAATACTCGTTCACTTTCATTTGACAGATAATTTTCACAATTCACAATGAGAAACCAATGCACTTCAGCTTAAGCGCGCTGCTGGAAGATGCCAGTCTGTGTGAAATCAACACGTTTTTCACTTTCACTTTGCACAAAGAACACATATATCAAGGCCAGCAGATGGATTCAAGAGCAAAAAGTCGCCAAAAACGGCACCAGCGCCAATGAACAGTTGGGTAGGTGTGCATCCATCAGTAAGCTGCCATTGGTCAGTTCACCACAGTAATAATTTGGTGTAGGCTGTTTTTTTTCAAAGATGAATAGGCTATGTATAAACTAATTTAGTCAAGTAATTTTGTTGTTCAAACCGGTACGAAATAAACTATGCTGGAAACAGCCATGCATCCATCAGTCTTTTCATATTAAAATCTTTAATGGAATTAAAATGATTTACGATGACGCATTTGTAAGAATAGTCAGTAAAGACAATGCACACGTTTATAAAATAATTTGTCATTTGAACTGCTTGAAAGTTTATGTTTATTAAATATTGATGACAGTAGTAATTAAAACTATGTGGTAGGCAATGCAGAAAAATATATAATATACTATATATAGTATATATATAATAAAAATTATTGGTATAACTTTCCTATATATATATATTATATGAGATATATATACTATAGATATAGCTATATATCTAGATATATATATAGATATGTATAGCGATATATATAATATTATTTTCTGCATGTGCCTACACATCGTTTAAGATACTACTGCCATCAATATTTAATAAAACAAACCTTTCAAGCAGTTCAAATGAAGATTAGTTTATAAAGTGTGCCTTTATCTTTATATATCATATTATATATCTCTATAATAATGATATATCTATATATATATCTATATATTTATAAAGATAGATTATGCTATAGATAATTCCAGAGAAACTCTTTTAAATTTAAATTATATACAGCCTAAACTAACCTGTCTTTCCGTATATATATATTGGAAGGTTTTACCGAAAAAGTTATTGGCGTGAAAAATAAAAAATCAAGGACACGATAAGTAAAGATAGAAATTACAAACTTCTTATAACAATAGCCGTTTTATTGTTGTTATTCGCTGATTTTCCAGAGGTCGATAAATCAAAATGCAATTTTCGTGCCAAAGCGTGCGTATGGGCATGCTGGAAATCTGTGAATGTGTGGCGTGTTCACAAAAAGATGTGGGAGGTCCAGCAACATAACCTCGGAAAAATTATAGTGAGTAAAAGATAAATCATACATCATCCGTCCGGAGCTGCTTCAGTGTACAACAGTGAACGCAAGCTAGATTAAAGTGATTATTAAGTTTTGAATATGGATTTTTCTTACAAAAATGCATCGATTAGCTACAGGAGGCCTTTGTTGCTGCACCCCCGGAGCGTTGGAGACACTTTTGTTTTTAATGGATGGCGCTTTTAATTTAACTTCTTGGAGAGCGGCAAAACACCCGCTAAGTGCCATGAAACTGCTTGAAAGATCAAAGACATTAAAATAAGAGGATTTAGTCTGAGAAGAATAAAGTATATGGATTACGTGGGGTGAGTAATTATGGGCTAATTTCATTTTGGGTGAATACCCTTACGGCTACTTGAAAACCTGCGTCTTGTACCCTATTCTACAGGTGCATCTCAGTCAAATTAGAATGTCGTGGAAAAGTTCAGTTTTTTTTTATTTCAGTAATTCAACTCAAATTGTGCAACTTGTGTATTAAATAAATTCAATGCACACAGATGAAGTAGTTTAAGTCTTTGGTTCTTATAATTGAGATGATTTTGGCTCACATTTAACAAAAAAAAAACAATTCACTATCTCAACAAATTAGAAGACTTCATAAGACCAATAAAAAAAACATCTTTTTGGAATTGTTGGCCCTTCTGGAAAGTATGTTCATTTACTGTGCATGTATTCAATACTTGGTAGGGGCTCATTTTGCATTAATTACTGCCTCAATTCGAAGTGGCATGGAGGTGATCAGTTTTTGGCACTGCTGAGGTGGTATGGAAGCCAGGTTTCTTTAACAGTGGCCTTCAGCTCATCTGCATTTTTTGGTCTCTTGTTTTCATTTTCCTCTTGACAATACCCCATAAATTCTCTATGGGGTTCAGGTCTGGTGTGAGTTTGCAGGCCAATGAAGCACAGTAACACCATGGTTATTGAACCAGCTTTTGGTGCTTTTGGCAGTGTGGGCAGGTGCCAATTCCTGTGGGAAAAGGAATACGCATACTCCAAAGCTGGTCAGCAGGAAGGGAAGCTGAAAGTGCTCTAAAATTATGGTCAAGGGGTGTGCAGTGCCGTTGGTTTCAAAAAACACCAAGGGAAAACACAGAGATGAACATTGACCCAAATCAGCACCGACTGGGAAAAGTACATGGAATTCAAGCAACTTGGGTATGCGCTCTACCCCTCCTCCAGACTGTAGGACTTGGTTTCCAACGAAATGCAAAACTTGCTTCATATGAAGAGGACTTTGGACCACTGGGCCACAGTCCAGTTCTTCTTCTCCTTAGCAAGACACCTCTGACGTTGTCTGTGGTTCAGGAGTGGCTTAACAAGAGGAATACAACAACTGTAGCCAAATTCCTTGACACGTCTGTGTGTGGTGGCTCTTGATGCCTTGACCCCAGCCTCAGTCCATTCCTTGTGAAGTTCACTCAAATTCTTGAATCGATTTTGCTTGACAATTCTCATAAGGCTGCGGTTCTCTCGGTTTGGTTGTGCATCTTTTTCTTCCACACTTTTTCTTTCCACTCAATTTTCTGTTAACATGCTTGGATACAGCATCTGTGAACAGCCAGCTTCTTTGGCAAAAGAATGTTTGTGGCTTACCCTCCTCGTGAAAGGTGTCAATGATTGTCTTCTGGACAACTGTCAGATCAGCAGTCTTCCCCATGATTGTGTAGCCTAGTGAACCAAACTGAGAGACCATTTTGAAGGCTCAGGAAAACTTTGCAGGTGTTTTGAGTTGATTAGCTGATTGGAATGTCACCATATTCTAATTTGTTGAGATAGTGAATTGGTGTGTTTTTGTTAAATGTGAGCCAAAATCATCACAATTAAGAGAACCAAAGACTTAAACTACTTCAGAAAACTGAATTTATTTAATACACGAGCTTCACAATTTAAGTTGAATTACTGAAATAAATGAACTTTTCCACGACATTCTAATTTATTGAGATGCACCTGTATTTCCCATTCACCGTGCAACTTGTTCCTTATAATTTTTTTTGTAGTGAATCCTATCTGACAAAAATGTTGACATCAATGTGTTTTGTCTTTTGGCCTCTAGCCCAGAGATACATTTATGCTTTTTCGATCTCTTCCTGCAGGTGCACAGTGGTCCAGACTGCACCTGTGGCAGTATTGAAAGATTCAACAGCGTACAATTCTACCAGTCTGACTAATGAGAACAGCGGCACGGTTGACCTTTCATGCAATGAAGCGCCAATCAAAAGGTCACACAGTGGCAAACAAAGAACCTCTAAACCGAAACGAATTCAATTGACAAAGGTCCGAAAAACCTGCGCTCCAGTGGACTATGCAAAAGGGGAAACATTTCAGCTACGTCAAAAGTTAGTGAGCCAAATTTAAAAAAGGAAGATACTACAACCAACCGGACAGCGAAAAAGAAAGAAAGAAGTCACTCGTTCCCCAAAGAAAGGCATCCAAAGAAAAGAAAATGGTAACTCAGAAGTTAAAAATGGAAACTACTCTTCAAAGCCCACAGGACTCCATAAGCAAGTGTCCTACTCACCTTCAGTTAGTGCAAAAGGTCACTCAGTCCAAACAAATGGCCGTAACTAAATCAGAAGCAAGGACACTTCAAAATAACAGATAAAGAGGTAAAAAGAAAAAGCCCCAGAAGGAAAAACAAATTCAAACCGGAAACCATGATGGAGTGAAGAGCCAATCTTTATGTCAACCGACTGAAAGTGGCATTAAAGGTGCATTAAAGAGGTCGTATGATGTTGCTAAAAAAAACATTATTTGGTGTAACGCAATGTGTTTGTGTGGTTTAAGGTCAAAAAACACATTATTTTCCACAAAATATACATAATTATTGCTCCTCTATGCCCCGCCTTTCAGAAATGCGTCGATTTTTACAAAGCTCAGCGGTCTGAAAAGCGAGGTGTGCTGTGAGTGGCCAGCAATCTAGTGTGTTGTGATTGGCCGAATACATCAAGCATGTGACCGAAATGTTACGTCCCTTACCATACTGTTGATGCCGTGTCAGGCCGGAGCGACGACACAAAAACATTAAAACCCATATAAACGAGGCATTTTTGCATCCAGTGGGGACATAATTACTGGTTAGAATGACTTATACTGTCTTTTTACGCTTTGTTGCATCACGCCGCGTAAACATAAACCCATGTCTGCATTTGAGAAACGACAAACAACAAGAGCTACTCTACACTGCCCAAAAAACTCACTTAATTATAAAAAATATTAAAACTCTTTAAATATAAAAAACTTACTTGCAGTCTGTGAGTAAGAACAGCCGGCATTGTCGTCTACTCTCCCAGGATCAGTAAACAATCCTCCATAAAATGCGCTGCACACATCGAAATATTTTGATATTTATACAACTTAACCATTGATTTCTAGTCGTGTCCTCTTTTGGAAGGCCAAACAAAGTAGTTTAGCTATCACAACAAAACACAGCGACACACGGTGACCTAGAGTGAGCAGAGGCCGGGGGATTCGACGAAGGAGCGTCCGGCGGTCTTGAGGCAACCACATGTGACGACCCGGGGGGATGCTCCCCCCCCTTTTCGTCCATGGTGAAAGCTGATTCGGCGATCGACAGCGTGAAGTTGATGGATTTCCTCAGCGACCAGCACGGATCAGCTCAGGCATGACAAAGCAGATCCAGATATCGTCAACTTTTGGAAGACCAAACAAAGTAGTTTCGCTTTCACAACGAAACACACAGCATCTTCACGACATGGCGGCAGCAACAATACTACAGCGAGAATAAAAGTTACGCCTTCTTTCTTTGCATAGGAACACATTAGCAATTGTTGAAATACGTTATGCAAATTTTCCCACATAGTGATGTAGATATGTGGGGGCGTGTTAGAACGAGCCATTTTAGGTAGGTGTGGCTGACTCTTAACTTTGATAAAGAATATCTATTTGGATTTGAGACTTTAGTCTTTGCAACTTTACAGATCTTTTTCATGCACCAAGAGCTTGTAACACTCCAAAGAGAAAGGAAAATTTTTAATCGCATCATATGACCCTTTTAAGTGTCAGAAGGTCACAATTATCAAGTGAGATCCTTGCTCTTTTATACACAGTCTGTAGTGACTTTTACAATGTAGTTTAAGCAGGTGCCATTTAATATAATTATAAAAACGATACTAAGCAATGATACTTAATGTTTTAAATGTATATTTACCGACAACCTCAGTATACGCACATACACTTATTTGCATGTTCTAATGCTGTGATTAATAAAAAGCAAATGACTCAATGAATTGCAATAGCGTCTGTATTATAATTTGGACTTAGGTTACAAATGAAATATAATGTTAAAGTGAATGTAAGTTTTATTGTATCTGCACAATTTAAACATTTCTAAAACGAGAAAAAGTCCAGATTGTGGTGGGCGACACAGCTAAACTTGTAGGGGCTGCGTTTGAACCACGGCCCAGATTTGGGTTTCACTGATATACAGTATTTCAAAATTAGGTGTTTAAGAATATATTGGTTCAGTAATATTAAATAATCGAACAGTTGCTACAATAAAAGGGTTTTTGCATGATACATTTGACGATATTAATGTACCGTAGTTCTGTGATTATGCTGTGAATATGGTAATTCAATGAAGACAAAATTTGGCATAACATATTGTCAAGGAAATAAATAAAGCATTTTACAAGCAACATTGCAAACATTCTCTCAGAGTTTCAGATATTTAACAGTTACACAAGCAATAAATAACACACATCTATTTACAGCTGTGAATACTACACTCATAATATATAGCTGACAGCATCATCAGATTAATTTAAGATTAAATGACTTAAAAGTCAATTAAATGGATGCTCTGTCCTGCCTGGGTGGCCGTGATTTTGCCAAGTAAGACATGTTCCCTGATCAACATCTTTTGTTGATCCTGGATCAACATTACTCTCCAAAAATGCAGACTTAACCCAATCCCTACCCCTAAACTTAACCTTACCCATAATTTATTCCTAAAATCAGAGGGAAATGATATCTGATTAACAAGGGTGTAGAAGAACCTAATCCTGATTGTAAGTCTAAAACTGACATTTCCTGAAAAGTTGTCTCTCAATTCTGATTGGTTGATTGGAATGATGTTCCAGGATCAACAAGGATGTTGTACTTGGTGAAATCACGCTCACCGTCCTGCCTGCTCCGCCCTGGCTTCCTGCTCTGCCGGCTCCACCTTGGTCTCTGGCTCCGCCCTGGTTCCCTAATCCTTCATGGTTGCTCCACAGACCAGGTCCTCCACTGCTCTATGGTCCAGGCCCACCTCTGCTCTACAGTCCATAGTTTCCGTAATTGCTCCACGTTCCAGACCTACCCTTGCTCCCCGGACCAGGTCCTCCACTGCTCCACAGTCCATAGTTTCCGTCATTGCTCCACGCTCCAGACCTACCCTTGCTCCACAGCCCAGGGCCGCCACTGTTCCACAATCCGTTTTTTGTTTTTTTTCCATTGTGTCATGTAACCCCTTTGTTTGATATTTATAGACTTCATGTTTCATTGTCTAGCTTTGTTCCCTGTGGTGAGTTTGTTTTCATGGTCATGGTCATTTCATTTTTCTAGCCAAGCCAAGGCTGTTTTTGATTGTATATGTTCGTGTTTGGAATAAACTGCACTTGGGTTCACTTCAACTCGCCTCAGTGGATTGTTACACTTTGAAAGAAGATGACCAAACAAATACACCCCAGTGTATGCAATTTTTTTTGCATTATAAAATCCACTGTGCATTGTTTGCAGGTAATGATAAAAACTTTAAATAAAAAGAAACGTGGCAATATATTCAAAATGTACTCATGTTGTGTTTAAACTGTGCATGTGTTTTTGTGTGCAACTGTGCAAAAAAGTTTATTGTGCATCACGTCTGAGAACTGCATCTATTCTTTCCACAAAGTCTAAACTGCATTTTGCAGTTTGTGGATTCCTCCAGCAGATGCCATCAAAATACATGCTGTAAACCTAGAGTAACAAAATGATTGAATTAGTCCTGGAAGTAATTAGTCTTGAAGAGAAAGGAGGTGAAAAGCAAAGTCAAAAAAGTTGAATTGCATGCTTGTTGGTTTCAAACCCAGAGCCACACAATCCTATTTAAAATAATAATTGTGTCCTCCTAAAATGTCAGTATCATTATATTTTTGATATCTGTCTTGTTTAAAAAAGTGAATGTAATAAAAGAGTCAAGTACATAATGAAGGTGATGTTAACTGAAAGGTCGAACTGTGTTCTTAGGAAAAGGGCATTTATCATAAACGCCAAGTCAGGGAAAGGATGTCACACTTTTATTATATAGCTTGCCAAGTATTAATTAACTGCCATTTCTGCAATGGTTTGATAAAACAATGTTTTGATAAATCTATAAAGTATATGCAACTGCTGGAGCCACTTTAACTTGACGTGAATATTTACTAGGCCTAATTGTAGAAAGTGCTCATTTTTAACAAAATTATTACCGACCGTTGTTATATATACAGTTGATATGAAGGGAAAATAATTCCAATTTGTATTAACATTACATAGGGATAGACATTTATGAAACATTTAAGACACTCATACTGCTGTCACATCTCCAAAAAACAGTCGAGGTTATCAACCTCGCAGCAGTTTCCTTCTGCTAAAATATTTGATACTTTGATACGCTGTCTGACAGAAACTTGGCCTAAACTAGACTACTATGAGCACAATCCTCGCCTGCAGTGTCAGGAAATAAGTGTTGCATGCAATTTACTGCGGTATGCTTGGTATTACTCATAGAGCAGGATAAACACTTTGTTCATTTGAAGTTCTCGCCAGACGGATTTTCTCAAAGACAGCAGATGATAACACCACGGTATTACATTCAGTGATCAGCTTCATTCTGTTACTGCTGTAGAATGAGCTTACAAAATGTATTACAGCCTCAAAATGATCAACATCTCCTAAAATGTGGCCTTTCAGCCTTTAAGTCACTTAAACCTAATTTGAGTTAGCAAACCCATTCCATTCATGTCATAAAGTCCATGAAAAATCTGACTGACCGCTGACCGCCAGTTATTTTTACAAGGTTTGCATTAAGTAGTAATGTAGTAAGACAGTGATATTTAAAGGCCAAATTCAGTATACACCTTATTGAAGATGCATACTTTGCACAGGCAAGCACATTAACCCAGAATATAAACGCAATGTGCAAAGTTTCACATTAAATGTTTTCCCATAGCAAACTGTTATAAAGAAAATACTTAACCATTTAGCGCATTGCGTTCATATTCCGAGCTCACCTGCATAAAGTAGGCCTATACGCATCATTAAAAAGGTGTGTACTGACTTTGATCTGTTTTAAAGGCACTTTAAGTGTTTAAACGTTTTAGAATGTCATGCAGTTTTTAATTGAAATATTGCGGTGAGTGTTTTATATGTATTGCAAATGGCCAAAACTTGCATTTTGTTCACAAATCTTTTCTTTTTTTATGCTTTTTGAGAGACGATCTAAATATTTGTGGATTGGAAACTTGACAGGCTTGTACTGCAGTTGTATGGATGTTTTACCCGCCAGGTCTACGAGCCAGTCACATGACTTAAAACTATGAATGATGGGTAGAAATAAGGGATTTAACAACTTTTATATGTTCCTTTCTAAAATAGCCCACCGCTATTATACACTCAGAAAGTCTCGTCTTTGTGGACATTCACACAAAGGCCAGTCACTAGTCAGGTGGATATAATTACAGAGAAAATTGAGAGGCCACACAGCATTTGAGCACTGGATTTACAAAAATAATTTCAGTTTTAAGAAGTGTTTTCTTAGCATTTCAACATTGCATCAACTACTGATGAACACATTAATTTTTATTTGAATTATCATGCAGTGTGTTATTTAACCATGTATAACTATGCCTCTGGAAGACTTTTGTCTTCCAAACACATTGACATGCACAAATTCACGTTATTCTTTATTTACATGCAATGCACTTTCATATAATAGGCTATATATTTACTCGCGTACCCCTGATTTTTTTTTTTTTTTTTTTTTTTTTTTTTTTTTTTTTTTTTTTTTTTTTTTTTTTTCTTTTTTTTTTTTTTTTTTTTTTTTTTTTTTTTTTTTTTTTTTTTTTTTTCTTTTTTAAGGCAATAAGTAATAATTTAAGTACACATGTGTCATGCCACGGTTCATGAGTTAGTTATGGTCAAGGAAATGCAGGGAAACAAATAAAATATTTCATTTTTTTATTATGATGGATGTTATTTTAAAACGATTTGTTTTAATTAACATTTGTATGATTTAATTAATTATTAGTGTTTCATTAAACTCTCGAACCGCCTGCAGTTCCTTCACAAACCCCAGTTTGGAAACCTTGACGGAGTGTAATGTTTAATGCACTTCATGTTGTTAATAACAATGAAAGGAACACATTTTCTTTTTCTTTGCATTTTCATATCAATATGGTACTATAAGACTATACTATTTAAATCAATGTCATAAGCGAGTTAGGTCAAAAGTAATAATCTAAAAATATGTAATGGATTATGTAACTACAATTTTTATCATGCAATTTGGAAGTAACATAAGTTACTAATCAGATTACTCTTTTAAGTAACTAGTAAAGTAACACATTACTTTTTAATTTACAAGGAAATATCTGAGTTACTTTGATTACTGTATTTCTAGACTAAATGTGAACATGCATTTACTCATCTCACTTGCACAAAAACAGATTCAGTATTCCTCAAAATGAATCAAATCAGTGAAATGCAAACTCTGAATATGACGCAAACCTACTTTAATGACTTTAGATAAACTTAACATTTGCTTCCTTTTTTTTATTGCTGAAAAGAGAAAACATGAGCCCAGCCCAGATGAGAAAAAGTAACGCAAAAGTAACGTAACGCATTACTTTCCATAAAAAGTAACTAAGTGACTCAATATCGTAATGCATTACTTTTAAAAGTAACATTTTCCACACAACTGAATACGTCTGTAGGACGTTTCTATTTGAAAGTAATGAAGTTCACTGTTTCCTATTAGATGTCAAATAGAAGATGCATGTCAAACTGACATCTTATAGACGTCTATCAGATGCATTCCAGATGAAGAGATCTTTAACAGGCATCTTGAAGACGTACGTGTGCCTACATTTATGATTTGGATTGCTATAATGCTGCTAGTGTTTATCTTAAAGGGGTCATAACAACACAGGTTTCCCTGACATGGCTGCATCAACACTAAATGCGGTTACTGAAACCACGCCTTCTTACTTTGCGTGAACATTTGGGCGGCATATGCTAATATTGCCACATAGTGATGTAGACATGTGGGGTGTGTTAGAACGAGGTGTTTTAGGTAGGCGTTGTTGACTCTTAACTTTATAAAGAATATCTCTTTGGATTTGAGGATTTAGTCTAGTGACTGGGCCGGGGGTACATCGGTCATACGAAGATGGTGTGTTTATTTTTGTTATGATATGGATTTTTTAAATCCGCAATACCGGTGTATGTGCATAAACAACGTTCGAAACGCGGACACTGTTTGAAGGGGTCCTTTCACTGTTGCCTTGGTGAGGGAACAGCTGTAGGTGTTAGAAGCATGAAAGCTCCGAAAAGAAGCTGTAGAACTATAGAAACGGGATGGACACAGAAGAACTCATCCACATACTCCACACGACCGCCACAAAATATCCCACCATACCTGTCATTAGCTCCGCGTCTCTCACACACACACTGAGTGCCACTTTAGCACTAGATTAGCAACTTTCAGACCCTTTTAGTTCAGCGGCTTTTTTCCATAGAATATTCAGACTGACAAACCTAGCGACTTTTTTGGAAAAACCTTAGCTATTGTTCAGTTGGAAGATTTCGCCAGTGCAGTCCCCACAAACGCGAGGTCTGACTTTCCCGGAGAAGTGTCACCTCTCTCGGCGTCTGTTCTGGGCAGTGAGCGGCAGAGAAGCAGCGCAGCCGACTCCTCAATAAATGAGTACAAAACAACGTTTACAAAAGCACCTGTCGCTTACTGATTGTTTGGAATTATAAATATGAGCGTTGTTCATCTGTTCGGTCTGTTAATATAACATGAACTTTTTTTTAGTTACTCGGATGCAGGCAGTGCGCTGCATGAGACGAAAAAGTAATATAGCCAAAACAGCCGCATAGCCACTCTTTAGTGTAGATGCATTATGATTTTATCAGACGATGCCGCGATTCTAAATGAGAGTGACTCATGGTTAACATGTATTAAAAGGGGTCTTGTTTAGTCACTATTTAGTGTGGTATCTTTTGACAATATGCACTCATCATGACAGTAAAATAGGGCATTATAAGTCAATACACTGCAGTATTTCCTCTCAATCAGTAGAATATATGGTTAACACCCGATCATGCATGAAAAGGGGTCATATGATGTTTTAAAAAGTAAAGATCATTATTTGGTGTAACAGACTATGTTGACATGCTTTAATGTTAAAAAAAACATTATTTTTCAAATACTCTACATTATTGTAGTTTTTCTATGCCCCGCCTCTCTCAAACGCTCGTTTTCTACAATGTCCCTCCTTCCAAAAGCGCAGTCTGCTCTGACTGGCCAGCTGAACCAGTGCATTGTGACTGGCCGAACACAGCAAGCACTCGTCGGAAATGTAACGCCCCTTACCATAATCGCGAGCTTCATCTTTCAAAATAAATGTAAAGAAGGAGCCCGAAAGGGGAACAGAGTCACATGACAGACACAGTGATGAAGCTGGTATGTGTTTGCAGTACAAAAGCCACGGTTAAGACAGCTGACTTCACTTTGATGTGACGCTCTCTCTCTCACTCTCTCCTCTCTCTCTCTCTCTCTCTCTCGCGCACCCACACACACGATGCACAAGCCTCCGCAGTGGAACAGTCAATAGCAAATACTTAAAAAAATAACAAAACAGTAGCTGATTCAGAAAAGCACCAGACTGTCATAGCAAAGTCAGAATTACCTACTCTCCTAGGTTCACGAAACGGTCGTCCATAAAATGCATTGCTGTTCTGTTGTAAGTCATCTTAAATATTCCTAAATGCATCTACTTCCGGAAAGCCAAATAAAATGCTTTTACTTTCGCCTAGAAACACACAGCGTCTCCCTGACATGCTGCTTCAACACTAACTGTGGTTACTGAAACCACGCCTTCTTTCTTTGCGTGCACATTTGGGCGGCATTATGCAAAGATTTCCACATAGTGACGTAGATATGTAGGGGCGTGTTAGAACGAGCCGTTTGAGGGGGGCGTGACAGAGTCTTAACTTTGATAAAGAATATCTCTTTGGTTTGAGACTTTAGTCTTTGCAACTTCAGGGATCTTATCTATGCACAATCAGCTTGTAACACTCCAAAGAGAAAGGAAAACTTGAAATCGCATCGTATGACCCCTTTACACCGCAGTGTGACTGACAGCTGGGACAGGTTTGAGCCACTGAAGCGCCGTTAAATCGGTCGCGGTCAGCGGATATCAATTCAGGAACTGTCTGTTTGGAATGAGCGCAATTTGTCCCGGTGTCACGCCCACCTTCCCGAAAACACCGGAGCCTATCGATCCGCAGCGACGCCCCACAGTAGTCCCAGCGCGCTCAATGATGATGCGTTGATGCCTGTGTGTGTGTCGCCGGCGCGAGCTGAACCAGACCCCGTCGCGCGCAGCATTTGGTGTTTGACCAGTTTGCCCGTTTTCCTCGGAGGAGAAAGCGATGGGATCGGGTGCCGCGGATTCCTCCCAGTGGCTGTCGGTGAAGGAAGAGACTATTTTCCTCCACGACGGACTGATTCGGGTCACGGACCTTGCGGAGCTGCCCAGCGAGATCGGAGTGTCCGAACAAGGCGAATCCGAGCAGGAGGTGTGCATTTATCAGATCGGTTAGCCGCGAACTTAACTAGCTTAACGCCAAAGTTAACCCGGCTCGCCTGGATAGCTCATATCCTGCCAACACAGGCTTGTTAGACAGCAGCATGCGAACGATAAAAGGTGTTTATTCGCGTCGTTTAAATCACATCTCGCGTTTTTCCGGCGATGTAAACACGCTCAGCCCGCTGTTAGCCGTATCAAATATTAGCGCTACAAATATAGCACGTAACGCCCAGTCGATGTTAGCGAAGCTTATAATGTTGTTAATGTAAATGTCGGATATAAGGAGAGGCACGCAGTTTGTGTGTGTCTCTGGTGTTAGTTTGACGCGTTAGCATAGCTTCGACAGACAGGCTAACGCTAGGAGCAGGAGTTGAATCTCTCACTGGCGCGTGGCAGGCAGCTATCGACCTGCTGTGCGTGAAGAGTTCATGTTACAATCTAAGGTGGAAACCACATGTTTAAGACAATGCATGTAATTCTGGTTAAAATACGACATACTGTAGTCATAAGAGAGGCATTTACACCCCCACAACACAACACAACAGCAACACAGCAAGAGCACAACAACAACACAGCACAACACAACACAGCAACATCACAACACAACAACAACACAACACAACACAACAACAACACAACACAACACAACAACAGCACAACACAGCACAGCACAAATGTTGTCCTAACCACACAATGGCATTTTCCTTTTGTTAAGTAACGAATAGTCATGTTAAACTTTGCGATTGTAGTCATATAGTCACGGCTAAAGGGCGTTGTTAGGCGACATACTATCTATGTGTCCCAATTCGCACACCATCCACCCTAAATAGTATCCGAGATTAGAATTAGTGTGCCCTAGATAGTATAGTGGCTCACTGGATTTGTGTGGACTAAGCTTCTCTTATGATTCTGACACAGATGCTTCCTTTAAAGGGGTCATATGATGCTTTTTTAAAGATCATTATTTTGTGTATTTGGTGTAACAGAATATTTTGACATGCTTTAATGTTCAAAAAACAATTTTTTTTTTCAAATACTGTACATTATTGTAGGTCTCTATGCCCCGCTTCTCTCAAAACGCTTCGTTTTCTACAAAGCCCCCCCCCCCTTCCGACAAGCGCAGTCTGCTCTGAATGGCCAACTGACCCAGTGCATTGTGATTGGCCGAACACCGCAAGCACGCGTCGGAAATGTAACGCCCCTTACCATAATCACGAGCTTCATCTTTCAAAATAAATGTAAAGACAGAGCCAAAAAGGGGAACAAAGTCACATGACAGACACAGTGATGAAGCTGGAATGTGTTTGGCCGTACACAAGCACGGTTAAGAACGGTGACTCACTGTGATGTGACGCTCTCTCTCCACTCACCTCTCTATCTCTCTTTCTCTCTCTCTCTCTCGCACACACACACACATGATGCGCAAAACTCCGCATTTGAACAGTCAATAGCAAATACTTAAACTAATAACAAAACAGTAGCTGATTCAGAAGCGCCAGATTGTCATAGCAAAGTCAGAATGACCTCCTCTCCTAGGTTCACGAAACGGTCGTCCATAAAATGCATTGCTGTTCTGTTGTAAGTGATCTTAAAGATTCCTAAATGCATCTACTTCCGGAAGGCCAAATAAATGCTTTTGCTTTCGCACAGAAACACACACCGTCTCCCGGGGAAAAAAAAAACCCATGCTGCTTCAAACACTACACTGCGGTACGGAAAACCACGCCTTTTTCTTGCGTGAACATTGGGGGCATTATGCAAATCTTTCCACATAGTGAGGTAGGTATGTGGGGTGTGTTAGAACGAGCCATTTTAGAGGGGCGTGGCAGAGTATTAATTTTGATAAAGAATATCTCTTTGGGTTTTTTTGACTTTAGTCTTTGCAACTTCAGGGATCTTATCTATGCACAATCAGCTTGTAACACTCCAAAGAGAAAGGAAAACTTGAAATCGCATCATATACCCTTTAATATCTTGTGTATTATATGCATCTTATATATTGGATAAACACTAGCTGTGTCCCAAATGATGCACTACACACCACGCACTGTGTACGCTATCATTTATCTTGTCATCCTTGTACCCCATCCTAAAATGTAAAAGATCTCTATATAGTTTCTTGCATGGCGACCCAATTTATATAGTGAAAAATGCATTAAATGTTACTTTGAAAATGAGTTACGTTGGTACATTTGATATTGTTACTGATTATAGTACTTTATTATAGTATTTAATTACTAAATTATGTGCTTATTTGGTTTAATCAACTTTTTATTTCTTTTAGTGTTTTTATTATTTATTTCTTTTTACATTGTTTGAACCCAGGCTCCAGTTTGAAAATCGCCGCTCTACCGTCTGGTGCACACTTCATTTTTTTTGGTTAATTAAGTGCACCATCCGGGTATTTGAAGTGCACTTTACTTGCATAAAGTCACACACTATGCATACTACAAAATAGCATAGCATAGTATGCAAACTGCGATGCATCTACTTTCAGAGCCCCGTCTCAATACCACACTTATGGTCTTTGCACTTGATCACACGTACATGTTTTGGTTATCTGATGAGACTCACTTACAGTGTTGCAAAAATGCAAGTCAAGTTTTTTACAGCGCTGTATTTGCACATTTTGATGTTCAGAACTTTTCACTTTAAATTCAATAGTCATAATTATGAATTTAACAAGTGCAGGTCTTTGTTATCACGATATGTCATGCATTCATGTCGGAAACATAACATTCGAGAAGTCTAAACAAAACTAAATAATCATACTGTTAACAGTAAACCCCAAGTACCTGGTACTTGTTTTTTTGTTTTGTGCCCATCTGAGAAACACCTCTAGAAACCCCTTCTCCTCCTTTAGATCCATCTGGTTGTTTTTTCCTCTTGTTTGTTGCCTTCTTGCTGTTACTGTGTTTGCTATGTCATTGTGCACTTCCAGTCTGTTGCGTGTCTTTATTTTGATCACATACAGCTTGATGAATGCCAATTATTTTATCCGATTTTTTAAAACGTGATTCTACAGGCGGAAAAGCACACGGCTAGCAACACTTTCGATTCAGTTTTTTTTCTTAAAGTGAAAAGTTCAGAGCAACGAACAGAGTGACATCAATGAGTCTAAAGTTTGATGTATGAAAACAATGCAAACTGCAAGATTAGAAAGGGCGATTATAATGTAATTTCCCTATATTCAACATAGATGTCGAAACACTAAAACACAAACTACTAAACAAATGTCTAAACAATGGATCTTGCAGCATAGGGTGAAGTTGGTACATTATGAAACAATGATTTGGGACAAATATAAAGTAATCAAATTGAAAAATGTTTGGACACTGTGTCGTCAGCCAGACGGTGTTCAGTGTCATTTGTTGTGAATTGGACTAAACCGGGTGCTTTTGTGTGCAGCTTGTAAAGGGAAATACGTGTTGTTTTGTGCTGTTCATCACTGAAGCTCATGAGTCAGATGTTTATTGAGTAACGGAATAAACGTCTGTCTCAGTACTTTCAGTCATGTCCATCTTGAAATGAAGCAAGTTTTGAGTACTTCTTTTAACCTAAGCCAGTGGAACCAGGTCCTGTTGTCACGCACTGAGCAAATTACCTCAGAGTAATGGCTAGATTAATTACACATTTATATCAAATAATTATATATAGTTGCCACAAAGGTTTATATTGATTGTGCATGACCGTTCAAATATGGAAAAAAAAACATAATTCATCAAATTTGTCATAGGTCTACCATTATATTGGAAATTTATATTTGATTTGTTCCGTAGAAATGTGTATAATGTGAGATATATCATTATTAACCAACATTTTAAGAATTTTGTGATTTAAAAACGTACCAACCACTAGTGCGGGTGTAATAATGTAATTAATAATGGTTTGTCTTTTAAATGATTTATGCGATTTATGTTACACAGAATTTCTGTTAAGGGAACATAGTGAGCATCTATTTATTTAAGTACTACTGAGTGTCACATTTTCACTTTTTTATGCTGTTTAACTTTTAAAATATTGTAGGACATTTAAAAAAGGTTGTGTAAATATTATTGAAATAATTGCAACTGAAAGAAATGACTTTCAAAATTGTTATTTATCTGAACAAAGGCTATTATCTATATCTAAGACATTACTTTACAGTGGACATCTTTACACACACACATACACAGGTTTGTTTTTGTGAATTGTGGGGGCATTCCATAGGCGTAATGGTTTTTATACTGTACAAACCGTATATTCTATTGTCCTACACCAAACCTACCTCTAAACCTACCCCTTACAGGAAGCTTTGTGCATTTTTACTTTCTCAAAAAAACTCACTCCTTATGAATTATAAGCGTTTTGAAAAGTGGGGACATGGGGTAATGTCCTCATAAGTCACCTTCTCCTTGTAATACCTATGTCATACCTTTGTCATTATACAAATTTATGTCCTCATATGTCACAAAACGCGCACACACACACTAAATTTAATATTACAACACACAGCAGAAATATAATACACACACACACACACACACACGTAAAAAAAATAATATATATATGCACCCATCACAGCACATATATATACAGTATATATATATCTATATATATATCTATATATATATATATATGATTATATATATCTATTTATATTTATATTTTGGGTTAAGCCAGATTAAGAATTAATTGATTATGAATTCAACCAAATGTTGTTCAACCAAACCATTGTTTGTTTCGGCCAATTAATTAATAAATAACAATAATTCAACTAATAATTTTGGGGACGTGTTCCCATTCTACGCTTTTAAAGGGGCCTACATCCTTAGTCATTTAATTTTTTTCCTAAAGTGTCCACTTGAAATGTTAGATACAATCCCTGAATGTGACAACATTGAAGCAAGTAACTCATTTTAGAGTAACCTGATGAAGGTCTTGTGCCAAAATATGCTTCAGGTTTTTCTATGCCATTCTGTGCTCTTGCAGATCTTGACCTTCGAGACCAAGAACCCAGCGGAGCTTGCCGAGCGCCTGCGAGCCGTCTGCGGAAACCAGAGCAACGCTTACACCAGACTTTTGGAGTACCGTCTCAATGCTCTGCGCGGACTATGGGGGGCGCAGCGACAGCTGGCCCTGGAGGAGCAGCAGGAGCATGACGGGGTCCTCCCAGGGAGCGCCGGAGGGGCCGATGAGGAGACGCTGGCCCTGCTTAAGCGACAGGGATTCCTGCAGCCTCAACATCACCACCATCCTCACCACCCTTCGATGGCTGCCGGCACCGATCAAGCGCCGTTTACCTCACGTGTCGGCCTCCTGTTGGTCTTTCCACTACTGCAGTCGCAAACTCGGCACGACCCTGCGCTCTGCGGCGTCACCGCTGAGGTCCTGCTCGCGTGTCTGCGCGACTGCCAGCCGCTCAGCCTGGGCAAGGAGCCTGCAGACTGCCTTAATGGCCTGGAGAGGTTGCTTTGCTCCTGGTTGGAGGAGAAGAGTGAGCCGGAGGGAACGGCACAGGTGAAACCACTGCTCACCCAACAGCAGAGGCAGAACGCAGCAGCTGCTCTAGTGGCTCTATCATGTGCAAGGTGAGCGCAGCACAGCGGCTGTTCGTTTTCAGCCTTTATTCATAGCATTTAGTCACTTTGCAATAGTTTGCAAAATCATTGTTTTTTCATGCACTGGTCAGTTTTGAGATTTTGGGCTATTTTTAGTGATGCACCGAAAATAATTTTTTAATCAAACACCGAAATTAAAGTTTTGATGCAGCTGGAAACCAAAAATGAAAATAAATTGTATTTAATAATCAATTAATTGATCAAATTTTTGTAATAAATCAATGCTCAAATGCAAACATTTAAATTGCATATTGTCAACTTTTTAATGGCAGAATTATGTTTTGTTTGTTGTTGAAATATAAACATTATAAAAAAAATAAAACTTGTTGCCAAATTTATTCAAACATACATTAAATAATGAAGACAACGGGTTGAGTAAAAATATAATGAATATGTAATATAGTGCATATATTTACCAAAATGCTTCTCTCTAGAGTTTTTTTTCTAGCCGACTAACGTGTTTATGGACAGTGAATTTCTTCCTGAAGTAAATGTGATGTGGCATGTTGTTTACAAACTAATTTACTGATGTCTTTCTGTGGTTGAAACACTGACTGAGAGATTACATGAGACATGATACATTTCAGTAAGTTGTTCTGTTTCTTTCAAAAGACCTTCTGATATTCATTTCATATTTATTTTGTGCTATAACTAGTAGTAAAGAGGAAGAGATGATTGTCCCCTCTTGTTGATTGTGTGCTGTCACACCTCAGTAAAGAGCGTCAAAAACACATTTATTGTTTGTATTTTGTGATTTAAAATGGGCAGAATTTGAAAGCTGAGACTTTCAAATTTTGACTTTTCTTATTAAAAGTTACCAAGCACAAAGCTTACTATGATTATTGGATGGCAGGTGCTACTAATAATGATTAGTGAAGTTCATGCAGCAGAAAACAGCGTAGACTACAAGATCGATCATGAGATTTAAGAGTTAAAAACAAGAAATCATTATTGTTAATCCAGCACTAAGTTTGCCTGGTGTAGTTTATCCAGTTGTGAGCACAAAAATAGACACTGAAACAGTCAAAATTCACCATCAGAGAAACACTAACTGTTTCAGTCAATGATTTCGGCCCTCCAAAACTATTTTGGCCAACATTTAGTTGCATCACTAGTAGGGGAGTAACAGTTCTTGTTAAAAAAATCGATCCGTACCATTCTCCAGCCACGGTTTGGCTTTTACATTAGTGGGAGGAAACCATCCAAAATAGACATTTAAAGGGGTCATAGGATGCTACCTGCACTTTTACAAGTTGTTTTTGAACGGAAATGTGTGTTGGCAGTGTGTGTACACATCCACCCTATAATTATAAAAATCCACCCAGTGTTTTTTTTTTTAATCCTTTAAATGTTTTCCCCTTCGCAATCGAGCCGTCTCATATGCCTTCCGTTTGACTCACACAGACAGCCCTCCCCGATGTTTGATTGACCCAAAAAAAAAAGTTTTAGTGTTTCAGCACAGACTGGACTGGTGTCTTACCTTAGCTCTGCCCTGAGTGAGCTGTAAACAGTCCACCATTGTTTCGACGCCAGGGCAGGTGTAGACAAGAATGACTCCTAATAAGCGATTGAGGTGTTCTATTGTTGGATGTAATCATGAACACAGCAGTCGTCATTTACTTCCGACATCTGAGCCGCTGAAGACGAAGATTAACGTTACTTTAGTTTCGAAGGGAATGCGCCGATCCCGATCTGCCTAAATGCATCTATATTCGCGCAAATCATTCGTGATCCAGCTTCATCTACCGAAAAGTGAGTAATGTTTTGTAAATAATCTTTGCAAATTGCCTTTCCTAATAATGTGCTAATTAGCAAGTTTCACGATGAATGCGGCTGAAGCAAACAGTTTCTCTGAGAGCAGCTCAGCAGAGAGGGGCGGGGTCAGCAGAGCTCATTAACATTTAAAGGGAAATGACAAAAACGGCTTGATCTGAAAAGAGCTGTTTTTGACCGGGTAAAAAAGAGGTTTTTTACACTACCATTGAGAAATTTTAACCAAACTATGTTACAGACTTTTCATTAAAACTCTAAAGAATCATATCAACTTGTGGAAAATGGGCATCCTATGACCCCTTTAAGTGTTTATTTTATTACATTTTATGTATTTGCGTCTTTGGATTTAAATTATAATTCATATTTTTAAAGGATGAGTTTTTCTACACTTCGGCAGCACTTACATAAAATGTTAGTTTTATTCCTATCTATATTCTAAAGGTTTTTACCAAGGGGTTTGTTCATATAATTTACCTGATTTATATTCTATTTAATTTCTAAAAACAAGGTGAATTTTTTCTGTTGGCAATATTTTCTTATGGAGTGATAAAAATAGTTCCAAAATCCCTAATATGTCAACAAAATGAAGATTTTTTAACCTGGCTTCATCGTATTTAATTAATAATGCCTCATTTCCATATTTAAACAACATTTCTTAAAATTTGTACTACAAAGCAATTGTCTGGACGACAAAACTGGAGAATTATGATTATCTCTGGTAGTTAAAATGTATGTCTCTCAGTACAGTTGCCCCAGTTGTCAAGTATGGTACTCTTAATGTATGTTTGGCCCTTTTAAACAATCAGTTTTTCCAGTCAATCATAAATGGTAAGCTGAGACACACAGCACTTAAGTACTAAAGTGTCTCAGTGCTTCTCCTTCAAGCACTTTTGATCTGATATGTCTAGGAAGGAGTCTCTTTTGATTTCATCGCTATATGCATCACTATGGCAATCAAGAAAGGAAGGAAAATACAGCAAGGAAACTCTGTTGCTCTGTCTGTGTTTGCAGGGGTTCCCTCAAAACGTTCATTCACACGGTCCACCTGCTGCAGAAACAGACAGACCTGGGTCAGCTTCCAGTGGCGGATGTTCTCCATAGGTGAGATGTGTCTAACTGTTACTGTCTGTGAAGACATATTAAACTGCTTCTGTTGGTAGTTAACGCTTATGAATGGTGCAGAATAAACAGGGTGGGAATTATTAACCAGTTTTAAAACGTCTTTACTAGACGGAGTTGTATCTTCATGTTGAATGTGTTTTAGGAAAGGATTTACTGGTTGCTTGAGTGACATGATTTTTCAGAGTGGCAAACAGAAATGAAACAGCTTTGGTCATGTGACTGTTTACACCAGCCATATACAGTACACTGCCGGTTAAGAGTAATTACGATTTTTTAAAAATGTTTTTGAAAGAAGTCTCTTCTGCTCACTGAAGCTGCATTTATTTGATCAAAATATAGTGAAAACAGTAATGTTGTGAAATATTATTACAATTTAAACTAACTGTTTTCTATGTGAATATGCCGTAAAATTTTATTTCCCAAAAAATCAGCATCATTACTCCAGTCTTCAGCATCACATGATCCTTCAGAAATCATTCTCACATGCTGATTTGCTGCTCAGAAAAGCGTAAAATCCTCTCATTTGCAGACTGCTGCTTCTTGAGGGAGGTCCAGGCTCACCGTCCTGTTTGTTAGGAGTGAAACACAGTGTTTCGTGGGGCTTTGAGGACATGCTGCCCACGCCAGAGAGCAGCGCCACTGGAGCAGAGAGCAAAGGTGAGGGAGAAATTATGGCTGACCAGTGTTTGTACCGGCGAGATGGCTCTAAAATGCCATTGCATGCAGCAGCATTAATATTTATCCTTATGGAAATGACTGGAAACCCATTAATTAGCAGGGGTGTCCACATACGTTTACTGTGTTGCTGCTTTTTTATAATAAATTTCTGCTTGGGCATGAATCAAATATTTGGCTGTGTCTCAGCCTCAACCCTTTGAACATGATAGCTGAGTCCCAATTCTAAGGCTGGATCCTTCAAAGGATGGGGACTTTAAAGGCCACGCCTTCGAAGGGTGCGAAGGTCGGACTGAGCGTTGTGAAATGGGACGGTCTGGTGTGTGAAGGACTGATCTTGTCCCGTTGATGAGCGGCAGTAGCGATTGTACTGGACTTTTTTGAAAGTGATTCAACAGTCTAAAAACTAAACAAGGTTCACAACCTGTTAAGGGGTCATATGATGCGATTTCAAGTTTTCCTTTCTCTTTGGAGTGTTACAAGCTGATTGTGCATAGATAAGATCCCTGAAGTTGCAAAGACTAAAGTACTCAAAACCAAAGAGATATTCTTTATCAAAGTTAAGACTCTGCCACGCCCCCTTAAAACGGCTCGTTCTAACACGCTCCCACATATCTACCTCACTATGTGGAAATAATTGCATAATGCGCCCAAATGTGCACGCAAAGAAAGAAGGCGTGGTTTCAGTAACCGCAGTTAGTGTTGAAGCAGCATGTCAGGGAGACGCTGTGTGTTTCTAGACGAAAGCAAAAGCACTTTATTTGGCCTTCCGAAAGTAGATGCATTTAGGAATCTTTAAGATTACTTACAACAGAACAGCAACGCATTTTATGGACGACCGTTTCGTGAACCTAGGAGAGGAGGTCATTCTGACTTTGCTATGACAATCTGGCGCTTCTGAATCAGCTACTGTTTTGTTATTATTTTAAGTATTTGCTATTGACTGTTCAAATGCGGAGTTTTGCACAACGTGTGTGTGAGCGAGAGAGAGAGAGAGAGAGAGAGAGAGAGAGAGAGAGAGAGAGAGAGAGGGTCACATCACAGTGGAGTCAGCTGTTTTAACCGTGGCTTGTGTACTGCAAACACATACCAGCTTCATCACTGTGTCTGTCACGGGACTCTGTTCCCCTTTCGGGCTGTCTTTACATTTATTTTGAAAGATGAAGCTCGTGATTATGGTAAGGGGCGTTACATTTCCGACGAGTGCTTGCGGTGTTCGGCCAGTCAAAATGCACTGGGTCAGCTGGCCAGTCAGAGCATACTGCGCTTGTCGGAAGGAGGGACTTGTAGAAAACGAACGTTTGAGAGAGGCTGTGCATAGAGGACCTACAATCTGTACGGTATTTGAAAAAGAATGTGTTTTTTTAACATTAAAGCATGTCAACATATTCTGTTACACCAAATACCCAAAATAATGATCTTTAAAAAAGCATCATATGACCCCTTTAAAATGTGCTCACTTCGGTCCATTTATGCATGTAATAAGTATAAACCATCTATAAAATCGCATCTCTGTAAGATATGTCCACATTTGAACAGCTTTAGAGTTTTTTCCTCACATTTGTATCGTTAGATATTCGAGAAATATTTAAAAGTGTAATCCGGCATTTTCTCTAAAAAAAAAAAAAAAAAAAAACCCTGTCATCTTCGGCACGCAATGAATCTTGGGATGAAGGATCCATCGGTTGTATCCTTCATTGCCCGGGAAACGAAGGACACATTTCGAGGCCGCATTTGAAGGAGCCTTCGGATTTGGACAGCCTTCGTCACACCGTGGTCACGCAGTCGGTCTTCAAATGCAGCCTTCGAAGGACACAATCTCTGACGCAGCTAAAAACAACAATTGAACACAACATTTGCCATAGGAGAAACTTTATTCAGTTTCAGAAATGCTACAACATACAGTATGTGGGACCCTATGATTTCTGCAACGTGGACGGAATCGCCGGATCCAGTCACAAAAATGGAATGTTCAGTTAAACACGGAATGTCATGGAATTTGACAAATTTTGGATGAATAAATCAAAAGTAGGTTTTGCCCTTCCACAGTGCCTGTGTAAAACAGACATAAAAAATATGAATCTATTCTGCTTTTTTTTTTTTTGCTTCTCTGTGTGGTCTTCATGACAACCTGTCAAAATACAAGTTTAGTTTTACTTAAAGAAATTGTAACAGAAATATATAACTATAGTACAGTAGAATGAACTTCTCAAATTAATAATAATTAATGTATTTTTATTTATTTTTGAAGGAATATCACACATTTTATTTCAGATTTAACTTTTAACAGTAAACCTCTTTTGTGCAGCACTAATTGTTATTTTTTTATGCCTTAATTTGATTACCACCGTTTTTGGTAATACATTTGTATTAAATCTTAGTCCTGCTGGGAAAATTAAAGAGAGAACGCATAATTGGCTGCACAACACAACAACAAACAACCAAGATTTTCTAGGGCCCTATTATTGTAAACATTTGAATAAATTCTTAAAAAGTTGTATCAGTTTAATTGATTAGACATGCTTTTTGATTATTAAAATTTGATTAAACCATTACAAAAAGGTAAAACAAACAAAAAGGGAAAAAATGGTATTTGTGAAAAATAAAACTGAATGCGTGAAAAATATATATATATTTCATAGGCCATAAACATATAATTTTAGTTTAACTTTGAATAAATTGTAGAAGTTTAATTATTTAAATTAATTAGACATGCTTTATGGTTATTATTTAGTTTACCATTAAAATAGAATTGGAATGACAAGATAAACGAGAGTTCCGTTCCTTGATCTGATTGTCTACTCGTTCGAATCTGTTGTAAATTACTCTACAATTATAGGTCTGCACAGGCTTTAAACTGAAGCCCGAACCCGACCCGTAATCGAGATCGTCTGACCCGACCCGACCCGAGCGGCACAGTTCAATTTAGAGCCCGAACCCAACCCGAAATCTTTTTCTTTTTTGTTCCACAACGAATAGCCAATTTTTAAATAAAATGCTGTATTTCACGATTGCATGCAACGGTCAGTAAACAAATACATGTAAAGAAACAGAATCATTAAGGCTCGGCCAGTTCACAAGGCAAAAGAAAAAACACTTACCAGTTATGAAAGTTTATGAACATCAGGTGCCTCGGTCGCATAAATTCTTCCATCGTGCAAATTATGGTCATTTTCGTCAGTTACGGCTCGTTAGCATTCGGCCTGCTTTAAATCAGACACAGAGATGCAGTGCGGTAAGGTCACATTTATTTGAATTAATTAATTATATCATTTATTTGAATTAGCGAGAGAGAGAGAGAGAGAGAGAGAGGGATGAAAGTTGCGTGTGAGAACCTGCGTCTGAGCGCCTCTCTCTACAAGCAATGAGGCTTAGTTACTTCAAAAACAGCGATTTTACCCCCTCATTGCAGAGAAATATAAAGTTGCGAGTCAGTAGCCTGTCGAAGCTATTTTACTAATAAAAGTTTCCGTGCTGTTTTCTTCGTGTGCTATAATGTGTGTGTCATGCGTCTATGAAAGCAGCGTAGCCTAGGCTACTGCATATAGTTTTAGTTTAGCTATAAACCCGACCCCGAAGCTATTCATTAAACAACCCGAACCCGACCCTGAAAACAAAAAAAAAAAAAAAAAAAAGACAAAAAAAAACAAACCCTAAAGTATTGCTTTCATTTAAATGAAAAAATATATATATCTGACAAAAGTGGAATTTGGGAAAAAAATGAAACGGATTTCATAGGGCCCTAAGCATACAGTACAGTCTCTGCTCCTACTTTGCTGTTAACTAGAAGTAATTTTTCCCTTTCAAAATGAATTTGTGGTGCGTCTCTGCTGTCTTTTGCCTCCTCGGACACTCTCTGTCATCTTTCTCTCTCTGTTTGCCCGTCTCAGACTCGGACCTGGGCCGCAGCCTGGCTACAGATGGTTTCTATCTCTACACGACAAACTCTTTTGGGAAGGGCTTAAGCAAGCTGGGCTCGGGGCAGCATGGGACGCTGAGGTAACTCTAAAACCACACAACCACCACTTCACCTCCTGCCCTGCCCTGCTCTTCTGTTTGTGCCAGTGACCTCCAGGCCACTATTGTGCTCTTTCTACAGCTCCTGCTTTGTTCTGCTGCCTTTCTCATTTCTGCTCTGTGAGCAACTATATTTGTTACACGTTTGGACCCCGTGAAATTCTGTTGTCGATGAATGTCAGTGTTTCATTCCTCTCTTGAATGTCAACTTCTAGCACCTCCTCAATCTTATGGGCGAATCTCATGAAGAAATGTCTTGGACATGTTTCAACCCAATTGTGACCCTGAAGCACAAAACCAGTCATAAGGGTCAATTTTTCGAAATTGAGATTTGTACATCATCTGAAAGCTGAATAAATAAGCTTTCCATTGATGTATGGTTTGTTAGGATCGGACATTAATATTTGTGAGAGATACAACTATTTGAAAATCTGGAATCTGAGGGTGCAAAAAAATCTAAATATTGAGAAAATCATCTTTAAAGTTGTCCAAATGAAGTCCTTAGCAATGTATATTACTAATCAAAAATTAAGTTCTGATATATTTATGGTAGTACATTTACTAAATATCTTCATTGAACATGATCTTTACTTAATATCCTAATGATTTTTGGCATAAAAGAAAAATTTATAATTTTGACTCATACAATGTATTGTTGGCTATTGCTACAAATATCCCCCAGCGACTTAACACTGCTTTTGTGCTCCAGGGTCACATTTTGCTTAACGGAACTTTTCAACAGAACAGGGGAGACCGGGATGTTTGTAACAGTTTAACAGCTTAGAAATTGTAATCCTGATTTTAAATAGCAGATGCTAAATAGCAAGTAGTGTACCTCTATCTGTATCAGCAGATTCTCGTTTAATTAGATATATAGCACTACAAACATTTATATAAATGAATGTATTACAAACTCTAGAAAGAGTTTAGAAACCAAATAGGAAAAGTTGGTAGATTTTGTGCATTATTAACTGGCCAGGATTTTGCTAACCTGATGGAGTATTGTGTATTTATTATTAATTATTATTATTATTATTTTATACTATGATAGATTTTATTAATATTTTGAATTGGCTTTTATTTTTGTATTTTCAGTTTTCATTTTAGTTTTAGTAATTTTTTGTGCTTTTGTCATTTTTATTATTTTTAATTCTAACACTATTATAATTATTTAGATTTTTAAACCTATACTTGCTTGTAACCTTGTATCCATTAACTAGTATTACTAACAATGAGCCAATACATTTGTTACAATATTTCTGAATATTTCGGTTCATAAATAAATAGAACACATTAACTTTAACTAATATTATTAAATGCTTTAGAAGAATTTCATTGTTAGTTCTTGTTAACTAATGTAGTTAACTAAGGATTTATTGTTTATTGTAAAGTGTTTCCCAGTTTACTTAGAGTTTAAGCTTTTATCCAATTATATATTTAATTTCAGTTAATGGAACTATTTATTTATTTTATTTTTATGATAGTTAGTTACAATAACAGCACTGATAGGAGCTGCTTAGGTACTGATAAGCTTGACCCATTTAAAGCTTTATAGTATGAGCAGCATTTAGAAATGCATACCACACTTAATAGGGTGACGTACAAACAGACACACGACAGACAGACACACAACACAGAACCAGACACCCACCACATACATACACACAGAGAACCCACACACACAGACATACACACAGAACACACACACAGACATACACGCACAGACGCAGACAGACATACACGCACAGCCAGACCCCAAGACCGACAGACAACGCACAGTACAGACCACAGATGACATACCTACGCGCGCACAGGTTTTGTTTTGTGAATGTGGGGACATCCATAGGCGTATGTTTTATTTTTTTATTGCATCTTTTAATCACCATTTTAACAATTTACACCTAATTAAAAAACAAATAAAGCCAGTCTTATGGTTTTTTATACTGTACAACCCGTATTTTCTATTGCCCTACACCAACCATACCCCTAAACCTACCTCTTACAGGAGACTTTCTGCATTTTTAGATGTTCAAAAAAACTCATTCTGAATGATTAATAAGCCTTTTGAAATATGGGGAACCTCAAAATGTCCTCATAAATCACCTTCTCGTTGTAATACCTATGTCATACCTTTGTCATTAATTTATGTCCTCATTTGTCACAAAATGTGCACACACACACACACCGGCAAGCTCACTTCACACACCCACACCACACCACCACACACACCAACCACACACAGGGTTTACATTTGTTGGAAAGTGGGGCTCTCCATAGGCTTCATATTGTTTTTATCCTGTAACAGGCCGTGATTCATTGCCCTACACTACAAACCCACCCTACCCCTAACCCTACCCCTCACAGGAGACTTTGTGCTATTCAGATTTTCAATACACTCCATTCTTTGTGATTTATAAGCGTTTTGAAAAGTGGTTACATGGGGTAATGTCCTGAAAAGCCACCTTCTCCTTGTAATACCTGTCATACCTTTGTCATTACACAACTTTATGTCCTCATTTGTCCCAAAACGCGCACCCACACACAGACAGACACACACACACACACACACACACACACACACAACACACACACACACACACACACACACTGTCATAATGTTTTTGAGTAGTTAACCCAAATTTTATGTATTTGTCTAATAGTTTCTCTCTCTCTCTACATATATATTGCATCTCTGTTTAAAAGCACCACTGCTAAAAATAATCAACTCCACTAATTGTCGACAATCCTGGCACATCTCTTAAACCTAAAACTTCTTCCTCTGCCCTTCCTCCCAGGGGTTTTGTGTACTGTCGGAATGAGGAACTGGAGGCGGGGTGGTTGGCACACAGCAGTGGCTTTTTGCTCCACCGTCCAGCCTCTTTTGACACCAAACCTCATCAGCTATGCCAGGTCATCGACCCCTTCACACTGCAGGTACGACCCCTGCATCTCAAACCATCATCCTGCACACTGCACACTGCACTTTCACATTTACATCACATGTATGTGTTCTGTTATTTCTAATCCTATAAATATAAACAACTGGATTTTTTTATAAGTATGCTCGAAAATGAAACCGTTGCATGATTTGTGGACATGCTTGCTGCGTTATTACTGATGCAATATGCATTTTGGAAAACATCTCATTGTGAGATGTTTCAGCACATGTGGGTAATAAATAGATGCATAGTGTCAACTTTTTTTGTTCGTAAAATTAAGATTTTTTTGTTTGTTTGTTTCACGTATAGTGTCTATATCCCCTCTAGGCTGTAGTTTCAGTTTAAGTTTGGACTTTAACACGTGTCATGCATTACTCCTGAAATGTTAATTACAAAAAGTTTTGACAAATTAAAATGATTGTCAGATAATGCCAGATTTCTTCTGCATTCTGACAAGTAGTTAGATTTCTCAAAGTTGCAAATGGTGGAAATTAAGCTTGAATCCTCAATGCGTCCCACATTTTCTAACATTTAGATGTCAGGGAACCCTGACCCCCCACCAAAAAAAAACAAAAAACATAGATATAACAATACAGTTGTATGTATATATATATATATATATAATATATATATATATATGATATATATATATATATATACACAGTGGGTACGGAAAGTTCAGACCCCCTTAAATTTTTCACTTGTTATATTGCAGCCATTTGCTAAAAAATCATTTAAGTACATTTTTTTCCCCATAATTTACACAGCACCCCATATTGACAGAAAAGCATAGAATTGTTGACATTTTTGCAGAGTTATTAAAAAAGAAAAAACTGAAATATCACATGGTCCTAAGTATCAGACCCTTTGCTCAGTATTTAGTAGAAACACCCTTTTGATCTAATACAGCCACGAGTCTTTTTGGGAAAAATGCAACAAGTTATTCACACCTGGATTTGGGATCCTCTGCCATTCCTCCTTGCAAATCCTCTCCAGTTCTCTCAGGTTGGATGATAAACGTTGGTGGACAACCATTTTTAGGTCTCTCCAGAGATGCTCAATTGGGTCAGGGCTCTGGCTGGGCCATTCAAGAACAGTCACAGAGTTGTTGGGAAGCCACTCCTTCGTTATTAGCTGTGTGCTTAGGGTCATTGTCTTGTGGAAGGTAAACCTTCGGCCCAGTCTAAGGTCCTGAGCACTCTGGAGAAGGTTTTCGTTCCAGGATATCCCTGTACTTGGCCGCATTCATCTTCCCTCGATTGCAACCAGTCGTCCTGTCCCTGCAGCTGAAAAACACCCACACAGCATGATGCTGCCACCACCATGCTTCACGGTTGGGACTGTATTAGACAGGTGATGAACAGTGCCTGGTTTTCTACACACATACCACTTAGAATTAAGGCCAAAAAAAGTTCTATCTTGGTCTCATCAAACCAGATAATCTTATTTCTCACCATCTTGGAGTACTTCAGGTGTTTTTTAGCAAACTCCATGCGGGCTTTTCATGTGTCTTGCACTGAGGAGAGGCTTCCGTCGGGCCACTCTGCCATAAAGCCCCGACTGGTGGAGGCTGCAGTGATGGTTGACTTTCTACAACTTTCTCCCCTCTCCCGACTGCATCTCTGGAGCCCAGCCACAGTGATCTTTGGGTTCTTCACCTCTCTCACCAAGGCTCTTCTCCCACGATAGCTCAGTTTGGCTGGACGGCCAGCTCTAGGAAGGGTTCTGGTCGGTTCAAACGTCTTCCATTTAAGGATTATGTGCTCTTAGAAACCTTAAGTGCAGCAGAAATGTTTTTGTAACCTGGGCCAGATCTGTGCCTTGCCACAATTATGTCTCTGAGCTCTTCAGGCAGTTCCATTGACCTCAGCTTCTCATTTTCTCTGATATGCACTGTGAGCTGTAAGGTCTTATTTAGACAGGTGTGTGGCTTTCCTAATCAGTCCAATCAGTATAATCAAACACAGCTGGACTCAAATGAAGGTGTAGAACCATCTCAAGGATGATCAGAAGAAATGGACAGCACCTGAGTTAAATATATGAGTGTCACAGCAAAGGGTCTGAATACTTAGGACCATGTGATATTTCAGTTTTTCTTTTTTAATAAATCTGCAAAAATGTCAACAATTCTGTGTTTTTCTGTCAATATGGGGTGCTGTGTGTACATTGAGGGAAAAAAAATAACTTAAATGATTTTAGCAAATGGCTGCAATATAACAAAGAGTGAAATTAGGGGTAGAATACTCCGTACCTGTGTGTGTGTGGTGTATAAATATCATATAGCGCTACATGCCCACATTTAGACCAGCCAGATTTAATCAACATTTTTATCAAGTTATGGCAGTACTGCACTGCAGATTGAGTACCACAGTCAGCAGACCATAACCAAAATCTCTATCCTCACAATAATAATTATGAGAACAAGTAAACATTGCTGGCGTAATATTTGAACGGACAGATTAAAGGTCATCATTTAGTTTTCATTTTAGCTGAATATTACATTTCAGATATTATATCCATTTTATATCTTGTGTCCTGTATGAATGGCCTTTATGGATGCCTGTAAAGAAGAAAATCTAAAATAAAATGCAATACATATGGCATGTTCTTGCATGGTACCTTTATTGAAACGTATCAGATGTGTAACATTATTGATGATGTTATATATTGACTAGGCCCTTACAAATGCGTTATTTGTGGAAGCTTCTAGTTCCCCGTTTCTCTCTTTTGAAGGTTTCCCAAGTGGTAGCGATGCCGCTTCATCATTTCCCAGTGGGCAGCAGCTTGACCAGCCTGCGTCTGTGTTCTGATGGTACCTTCCTCTACTGGGTTTGGTCACCTGTCAGCATCAACGAGAAAACCCAGAAAGGCCACTCTGTCTTCATGGATGTCTTCCAGCTAACAGTATGAACTTGAGATTTACAGACTTACTGATTTCATTATGTTCTCTGTGAAGATTTATATTTGCATTTACAGTTTTCTATTGCATGCAATAACTGCAGTTCACTTTAGCAAACTTATAAAAAAAAGAGTACTTATTAAAGTAAAAATAATACACTTTGAAAGAAAATACTTAAGTATGAACTGAATGCACTTAATTACGTAGTAAATAAAAATATTTTAGTTCAAATTCATGCTAAATTCAATTAGTTAAGATCTTAGTGCTTTTTTGACCCACTTAAAACAAAAAGTAAATTTTATATGCAATTTCATGATAACTTCTATTGTCTTTGAAATATGGTTAAAGTACTGCAGAATGTACTGACAGCTAAAATATACTTTAATGTTATTTCTATTGACACGAGTATGTCATATATTTAAATATATTTGTAATTACACATTTGTAATGATGCTGCTGCAATTTAGTGCATATATTAATTCTAAATGTAATATTGAATAACAAACTGCAGTTAAAATGATAATCAAGTACTTTACACGTGCTTTAGTATGTTAGTCAACCCTTTCAAATAAGTGTACTTTAAAGCAGGACAAAAATTATTAAAACATAATGATTTAAAAACGTAAAACATTTTATTTGATATTATTGCAAAGTACCATTTTTTAAAAGTGTACTTAAGTGTGTTGAACTCACTTAAAGAGTTTAATAGAATTTTGCCAGGAAATGTTTTAGAATTTATCACCTGTTAATGCAAAAAAATCTTGTGTGATATAACTTGTCTTTGTTTGTTTGCTGGTTTTTATTGTATTAGTTATACTTGTATTTTTATTTTTTTTGCCATGAAAATAGCCTAAGATACTGACATGGCATTAAATAAAAATATACTACTAATATACTTAAGTGTGTTAAGAAACAGTCATGAAAGTGTGCTCTCTTTAAGTACGCTTAAGTGGCCTTTTATTTTATTAATGTATTATCTGCAAGCAGTTTTTCTTTTTTATACTTTTAAGATTTGAAGTACACTTACAAGTGCACGTTCAATACAATTAAGTGCACTTCTTTCACAAGGGAATTATCATAAATGTTGCAAGTAAATAAGTGTTCGATAAACCTTCATTTAACAGGTTCACACTGTGTTGTGTGGTGTGTGTGTGTGTGTTTTCCCGGACCTGAGTGGGGTCTGTGTGTGGAGTCCTCTACAGGAAATCGGGTAATCTCTCGCGGAAAGGAAGGCGAGTCATCGAAGTGTTTGAATGAGCTACTCCTGAGCCGTATGTCCCGCTTTCGTGCCTCGCACTCGTCCACGCTGGCTGCTCTCACCGGCTCCGCCATCACCAACCCCGTCAAAGAGGAGCAGTCGGGTAATGCTGCTGTATGTTGTTTGTGCCTCGCCTGTTCCCAAGCACCAGCTTCTTTGGCTTAGTTTCTATAATGGGAGCTGTTGTGAAAGAGAAGTGCACTTAATTTGATTGAATGTGCACTTGTAGTGTACTTCAAATCTTAAACTGAGGATGAACGAATTATTGGAAGTTATCGGAAATCGCCGATAAAGGCTTAAAAATTGTATGCGAATGACCTTGCGATAAGACGATGTTGTCTGGGTCTGGTTAGGCGTTTTATTTACTTAGGGGGCGCTGTTGGCCTACTTGTAATAAAATGAAAAGTAAAATACACAAATAACATTAAGATATAAATAAAGCAGTAATCTCATAACATCACGAGTCTGTTTTGATTTAAAGGTTAGAAGCTATAGCTTGCATGAATAAAGCAATGACACTTGCAAATTAAATAATTTAATATATACCGATTTATTCATTATTTTTTCAAAGGATTATGATTACAAGGAGCTCTAAAATATTTTTAGAATTTGTACTGCTCTTTTGCTTTAGACCATCTATTAATGTTAAACCCACAAATAAAATGTTGAGGCTTCATCTGCATGTCAAAAAAACAAACAAAAAACCCAGCAGAGATTGATTTTATTAGTTATTTTCAAAGCTTTCAATGTCCTCTCTTTAAAAAAAATAACTTTAATAAGATTTATTAGTTCTAACAAATAAATTTGTGTTCAAAACTAACCAAAATTAAAAAAAAATTTGATTAGCATTTCTGCACAGGAGAGACTTGGTGTCAAAACGTGCTTTTGCTATTAATCGCATCCAAAATAAGTTGTTTGTTTGCATAATATATGTGTTGTTTTGTATATTATTATGTGTATATATAAATACACATTGACTAGCGACTATCATTATATTGATTTGATGTCATTTACAATCAACAGATGACCGGACAACACACCTGACCGGTCGAAATTTTGCACTGTTTAAATAAATAATTTTTCAGATCTCGAGTTCAGTATGCAGATTTTTATTTTATTTTTTCCAGATAATGTTTTTCAGATAGTGTGACCAATTTTGGGTTTTAGATGTGTACACCAACTGTATTTTTCATGTCATTTTAGTATCATTGAGATGCAATTAGATGCTATAGCCTATTATGTTTTTATCAGTATTATATATTTTTTTATAAAATAACATTTTCTGTTTTGATTATAGTTAGAGCATTTTAGCAGTTTTGTTGTGTGTCTTTGTCTTTTGTAAATATGTCTCTACAGTTTTTAGGATTTTTTTTTCAGTACATCAAGTTAAATGAACATGAGACATTTTTTTTTTAATGGTTTTAGTTAATTATAATAACCCTGGCTAATAGGAAAAGTAGAGAAAACGAGCACACCTGCAGGTTCACGTCTCTGCTGTGCTGTGGATCCTCACTGCAGTTTAAATCGCAGTGCTGATTGTGGGCTCTTGTGGCTGTTTTTCTCTCTCGTCCCAGTAGTCAACACAAGCTGTGGTCTGTCTATAAAAGCACTGAGGAAGACGCCGATGTACGTGTGTGGGACGTATCTGGTGATGCTGGCGCCCGCTCCAGGTGTAGCTGGGAGCTCGGCCACACGCTCGCTGTTCGGTGGCTCCAGTGGCCTTTCTTCCCTCAAGAGTAAGATCTTTATACCCTAAACGATCATTTTAATTAAGCACTGTATCATACTGATCTCTATCATGAATAGTGTCAGAATGGTGATTAATCATTTAACGTTATCCATTCTTAACACCACAGTTACTTAATCAAATATTTAACAATTAAAGGACAGTCCATCCAAAATGAGTGCACTTTGTTCACCTCTGTTGTTCCAAACCTAGACGTGAACTTAATAAAGTCCATGCAATCCAGTAGTTATTTACATTGGAGCTTTTATTAAACATTCTCAAGCTCTTGTTACCATTTTCATTCCCTTCCTTGTGTTTTCTTTCCTAGTCTTGGCGTCTAGTTTGGTGTTTAACCTGGCCGACGGTCAGTTTAGCAGTCGTGCTGATCTGGTCGATGCTCCTGGAAGTTCTCTGGGTCGCGGAGCTCAGGTTGCAGGACTGGGTAAGAATCAGACATTTCCACACGTTAAGGTCCTTTCACACTTAACATGATGCAAAAAAGCTAATCGCATCTCAGACTAATTCACCAATATGCACTGGGACTGTGACAGACATAAAAAAAAAAGACATGAGCACAGATGCACTTTTAAAATTTTCGAAATTTATGAACCATCACTTGAGAGGACATTATTTGATCCAAAAACAACAGAAAAATCAAGGTTTTGACCAAATTCATGTATTTTTTTTCTTTGTATCATAAAATAAAAGTGATAATAAAAATGATGGTGACACTTTCTATGAAGCCTGTATTTATAATGCATTGTACGTTATAACCACAAATAGGTGTATTTATATATATGTATATAAATGTATACATTTGAAGTGCATCATTATATTAAGTTATTATTATAAGTTATGCATGCATTATAGTGCATTAAGAATACTCTTATGATGCATTATAAATGCAGGCTTTATCTACTGTTATAATGCATCGTATTATTAAAAGTTATAACCACAAATAGGTAAGTATTATAATGTATTGCAACTGTTGTTATGATTATTAATCAGATGATGCAACATATTATAAGGTTGTTTATAAAGCATTATGCATGCATTAAGAATACCCTTATGCATTATTAATATACAGGCTTCTTAGAAAGTGTTACAAAATGACAAAAGCGCATGACAAAATTGCTAAAATGTATCTAAAATAAACTGAAAATATAAAAGTAAACGCTAGATCAAAATATTATTAAATGCTGTAATAGTATAAAATAACACTGCGTCACATTCAGGTTGTTATTTTTCCATGTTTTAAGTCTTGGATTTATAGTTTTAATCTATATATATTTTTTTCCATTCTTCAAGTGTTCCTGAAATATCTCTCTTAAGTGTTGTATGAGTACTGATATTATGTTTTGATAATGGCTGTTCCAGGGGCCTGTTATGATGCACTTAACAACTTGATCTGGACGTGCTCCAGCGACTACTTGGACCAGTGGTGTAATCCTGGGAATCAGGCCTTCCATCATGTGTGCCAGCAACTGGGCGTCAGTCACGTCATCAGTCAGCCTAAAGGTACTGAAACTATATGCCCATGTAAACAAAAAGTACAAAACAGTTAGCTGGAATAGATTTTTGTATGGCGTAAGATTGTACAACGTAACATTTTCGACTTTCGAAACATTACACCATGTCCTAACCAGGCACAGTTTCCAGCTGTTAATAGTGATGAAAGCTTATATTGCTTAAATATCCCTTGTGAAAAAGAAATGCGCTTTTGCATACTTTTAAAAGAGCACTTATTACTGTATACTTTGAAAGAATATACTTAAGTGTAAATGTTTTCAGACACATAATTGCATGTTAATTGCAGTTAAGTAGAAATGTATTATAATTAAAATGTATATTAAATGCAATCAGCTGAACTTTAGTGTGTTTTTGACCGACTTAAGTAAGACTTAAGTACATCTTGTCATTCATAATTATCTGGGTCTTGAAATAGGTTAAAGGACTTGCGAATGTACGCTTGTCAAGAATTTGTTGATGATAACTACCAATAGTATGTCTTGTTTTAAAACGCTTTGTACTTACACATTGGTTAACGATGAAGTGGCCAATGAGCCCCCTATATCCGAAAACCCTCCATACCTACCCCCTTTTAAACCTGTAATATCAAATAACATTACAGTTAAAATTATAATCAAGTGCTTTACATGTGCTTCAGTTTGTTAGTCAAGACATCAAAATAAGTGTACTATAAAACATGACAGGATTATTAACACATTAATTTGACATTATTATAAAGGTCACTTCTTAAAAGTGTACTTAAGTGTGTTAAAAAACAGTCATGAAAGTGTCTCTCTTTAAGTCACTTAAGTGACCTTTTATTTCATTAACATTAACAGTTTTATTGTTTTTTAAAATATACTTTTAAGATTCGAAGTACAATACAAGTGCACATTCAATACAATTAAGGGCACTTCGTATTGTTTCCAAGGTGAATTTTTCAGTGGTGCACTGGGACGCTGATAGCCACTTGCTTTTTTTTTTTTTTTAGGGTGCTGATGTTTTGTACAGAAGTGATCTGTATCGGTTTCCCAGTAATATGTTTTTGACTCTTCATGACAGAAGAAATGATAGACACATGCAAAGTGATAAACCAGCTGCTCCATCATGTTGGCGCCATGTGCATCCATCAGCTCAACCTGCTGGCAGCCAGCAGTAATCTGCACCTGGGACCCTTCATAGGAAAGCAGCCCATGGAGGCCTGCCACTTCAGCTCCATATGTGACGTCATGGAGAAGGCCATGGTTCACGGAGACACCTGCATCATCCGCTGCATTCTGGTCGTCTTTCAGGTGGGGTTTTTCTAGTAACACTTTATTTTGATGCTCCCTTTTTTTAACATTCTGTTGGCAATAAATAATGTTGCACCTACATGTCTACTAAATCTCATCAGAGTATTAGTAGACTATCTGCTTAATACCTGCTGACTCTTCATTGTCATGGTCTCCAAACAGACATTCTACTGACTATAACTTTCCAAGTACATGGTCAAAGGTGTTGGAAGATGCCCTGCATCAAATTAAATTCATAAAAGTGATTTTATATACATAGAAAGCATATTAAATGTAAGTAAAGTGTTTACTTTTAAGGTTTCAAATAAGTTTTTGGAGAATAAAATGTCAAAATTTGCTATTTTTATTTACATTGTCATTCAGTGTAACACAATATTTATGTAAAAATTCAAACATGCTTATTCTGACGTGTACATAATCAAATGTAAAAAAAAATTTGTTTTTTATGCTCCCATATTCTTTTATATATTTTAATGAGTAAAAAACTCTTACTGACCAATGGGCAAAACCTAAGATAGTGGCAAATTTAAGAAAATGTAAAATTACAACTAATTAGTACTTGGGGTGAAAGTAATTAGTATTTTAATATGCCGTAAATTGATTTTTGTTGTAAATATGCATGACAAGATTGTTACACTGAATGACAATTTAGTGGGTCTCTTCTGTAAATCAGAGGAAAATGTATGATATTTATTTTTTGCTCAGAAAAACAAAAACAAAATTGCAATTAAATTAAACAGTATTTTTTTAATTTTGGTGGGGGAAAACAACAACAATTTAAAGCAGTATCACACTTATTGTTTTTATGCTTAAACCCTTTTTCGTCTTTGACCGCATGTAACTTATTCTAACCCTAACACTACCAGTCTACTAATACTCTACCAACACTCTATTGAGAGCTAGTAGATATGTAGGTGCAACGTTACGTATAGTCAACAGAATGTGTTAAAGGGACCATCAAAATAAAGGTAGATGATAATAGATGATTTTTTTAAAATGACTTTCGACCAATTTTGATGAAACTGTTCAGTAGAAGTGATCATTTTGTTAACTATGCATAAAAAATATTACAAAAAGCTTAGAAATGTAAATATTATAAAAATATGTTTGTTTGTTTTTAATCCAGGTTGTGTTCCAGTTTTTTAATCTAAATGCAGAGCAGAACCGAGACTGTGTGAAGCGCTCTGGACTATTGCTGTGGCAGTTACTCATGGCTCCTCACGATCAGATAGAGCCGGAAATACAAAGAGAAGTGTGTCTCGCCATCAGGTGAGCCTTGAAATGAAGTCAGAAAATCCAAAGAGTAGGGATGCACCGAATGTTCGGCAACCAAACCGAATAAGCGAAAAGACAGAATAAATTGTACCGAACAATGACGCAATCAAATAGCAACCAGAGTAGAGTGAGAGTCGCGCACTCTTTATAATGCAACACACACGTCAGCAGTGTGGAAGCATCTAAACTGTCGGAGAAAGACGCAAAAAAATCATTACAAGCACCGACAGCGAAAGACTGTTTAGTGCTGCATCACATGTCTACGATGAGAAGAAGAGGTGGCTGATGCTAGTGGTTAGGCTACTGTATGATGATTGATATCAGGTTTATTTTGCACAGGGACAATGCACATCAACAATACATAAATGCACAATGTGCCAGAATTAGCCAGAAGGCTATTTTGCATCTGCAGTCCCTGGACTGATGGTAAAATTGTCACCCTAAAAATATAAAGAATTAATCAATACATAATACTTGCATACTCTAAAATACATATACCATTCACACTGTTCGTAAAAACAAAACATCCGCTTTAAAATTATACTATACACAAAACTAACAAATCAATACCAGCTCACTCATACACACACAATCCCACTGTCAGACAATATGACAAGCAATGTACCAATAATATTAATATACAGGCAAGGATAATGTAAGCATACAGACAAGTAACAGTAGCCCTAATCATTCAATCAGACCTAAACCAAACAACCTCATATACATAACATAAAAATCTCAAACTAGCAGAGCAAAAAAGACAAGACGGCAGCAGATGATGATTGAAATCGAGAAATGGCCTTAAACAATTAGTAAATAAACTGCAGAACGTTATGTTTTCGCACAAATTGCATGTATTCTGACAGCGCTGCACGAATTCGTGGCGGATCTGCGTGTTAACCAGGGTTTCAATACAGGGGAAAATCTGCGCTGAAACGAGTGTGATACTGTCCGTTTGGATCATTTTAATGATATTGGTACAATGCAGGACAATGCAATACGGTTGCAGCATATCGATCATAATGAGACTCGTTTATAAATCTGCTGCTGTCAACAAGAAGAAGCATTGAGGTCTTCCTGCGTGTTCCCGCCAAAATAAAAGTTGACAAAGCAAGAACTCAAATGTTAGTATTGTTGTAATGTTACGGTTGTTCTGTAAAATAAAAAACTAAGACTAATAAGGATAATACTAATTGCAACAGCTCTGTTAATACATGTAGTCATAACGTAAGACGTTATAGTGTTCAAATTGGGAATCTGTGATATTGTTCGAAGGTGTAAAATAAGTTCGTCGCTCAGCAATGGACTGCTGTTTTTTTGTACAGTAAAAACTACATGCTGATGCAAGAAGGGGTCTGATGGCCACAAATATTATAGTACTAACTTATTAATTTTAGGTTAAATTATGCTTTGTTGGTATAATGTCTGCTAGAATGTTAAAAAATGTTCAGTGTTAAATATTTTGTTTGTTGTTTTGTAATTGATTTTTTTTTATTTGAAAAGCAAGACAGAACAGTAAAAAGCACTTTTTGGCTATTTAATTTGTGCAATGGTGACAAAAAATTGGCAAAATACATGGGGGGGAAAAAAACCTAGAAAAAACATTTTCGGTATTCGGCCTTCGGCCCAGTGTTTTCATTTCGGTGCATCCCTACCAAAACCTCATGGAATATCTCAATATATGCAAATACTATAAACCATTTTTCTTTATTCTCATTAGCTCAGGTTTAAACACCTTGTACCAGAGCGAATCGGAGCTGAGCAACCTGCTCAAATTTGTTTTCACAGAGGGTGAGAATTGCAAATAGATACACATAGTACAGAAATCATACTTAATTATAAGTTAAGTTAGCATTGGTTTGCTGAAATTGCACAATTTCATATTGATAAGTAACAGTGGCGGTAATAACTGTTTGCTTGTTTTTTTTCTCTGCAGGGGAGAAGAACAGTGGTTTGTCTCAATTGCGTGATGTTATATTAAACAACCTTGCTAACCAGTTACAGAAGAACCGCTTTGGTAGTGAGGATGATGACCACTACAGGTAACAAGTTTCACTTCTCTTCAGATAGAAAGTGCTTTAGTTAACTTTAAAGTGCTTGCTCTGTTCACTTCTGTATTTTACTCTGCTTGCACAAATTACATCAAATATATTCATGCATTTTCTTGTCATCTCAAAAAAATGTGGTGTTCACCTTGACAACTGACTATAAATGTAGTTAATAGAGGTCGACCAATGTATCGGTTTTGCCGATTAATCGGCACCGATAGTTGATTTCTGGAACTATCGGTTATCGACAAAAATCCATGCCGATAGTTTTCCGGGTTGCGTCCATTGCTGGAGCAGCTGAGAAGCTCCGCTGTCATTATACAGTACGAGAGCGGCCTCTAGTGGTTGAAATCACTGACAGCAAGTGCTATTTGTTTAGACACGTGATACTGCACGATGAACAGAGCTGGAAACTTCAGACGCGGATTTAAATGCAGCCGACAAAAAATCCTGCCGCGCCACAGAGCGCCATTCACATAGTTTTCCTTGAAATTACATTATATTGGTCCCGAATCGTTGTTAATGTACATAATGAATTGTGTATTTATTTTCAGCAAAACATTTGTCTTTCTGTGGCTCGAATAAAGTCTGTGTGCTTCATTTATAGAGCTATAATATAGATCGCACTTTCTCTTCGTTGATGACCCATTTTTTTTACACCCGACCGAATCTTCAATACTGATCCATGCCAAAATTGTCATTCTTGAAGTAAAACTTGTAGTCGTTAGTGCGTGATAAAATAAACAGCGTCTCTAGAGCCAGATCAGGCTCGAGGTGCAGATGCTAATGCGTCCGGAAGTGTGTGATGATAGTACAGGTCGAGTTCTCCTAGACTCAGGCGCGTGCACTGGATTGGATAGGATAACATCAAGGTCAAGAATAGAGCAGATAAAGTGTGAGGAGTATATAAGACAATATCACGTATGTACGATCATTTAATGCTTTAAAGCCTTTGGTATATATTTAAAAGAGGGTGGCATCTTTAAAAGCATGACCTGAACAACCGAAAAGGCGCAGACCACTTATAAAAAAAAGGAGGTCCAGTTGTAGCATTAAGATAAGTGAAAGGTGTGTACGTACCTGTCTCTTGCTTAGAGTGCTCTAATTCAACATTACTATGATATATTATTATTTGTCACTACTACTGGCTAGTAATGGGTCCACGCTATGTTTTTGTGTAAAAACGCAACACTCATTTTAGTTTTGTTCAGTATCACCTGGCCTAAAAACTACCTCGGTTTAAGAATCGGTACAGTAGCCCCCCACAGTGTGGTTCAACCAGCTATCCCGGTTCGGAATATACCGACCCTCGGTAGCCACCTACTAGTCGTTAACATCCTGTCCATGTGCCAAGCATTTCTCCCATCTTCCCCTGCAGGCCCCTGAACGATGAACTGTTGCAGCCGGTATCTTGAAGAGTACGCCGCGCGCCGTCCATGTCTCCTAATACACCAAATGTCAAACCGTTTCCAGGAAGACCCTTCAGACAAGTTCTCTCCACTGGACGGTATGTGACTTTACCCCCGAACTTACTCCTTGACTGAGAGAGATACTTACCTTTTAAGGAACATGAATGATGATGAAAGAGGCAGTTCTACACAACCGATGTTAGCTTTCTTAAGCCTTGTGAAAAAAAGCAGTGCGCTTTAAATAAACGCATATATGTATTAAAAAGAGTATATTATAAACCTAAGACGTGATACGGACTTAAGTGTAAATGAAAGGAATGTTTTCAGCTACTCCAGAAAACCCTGCCCCATGTTAATGAATAAATAAAAATATTGTAAAGTTTAAGTTAGATTAAAGCATTTAGCCTGAACTTAATAGCGGTTTTTGGACCCACCCCCTAAGTACATCTTCATAGGTTAAATTTCAAATGACTTTATTGTCTTTGAAATATGTTAAGTTACGTTGAAGTACTGACAAGCATTTATGAGAAACTCCATGATCATGTGTTAAAAAAACTGTACTTGTAAGTCACTCATGTGTAATGATGAAGCTTGCAATTTTTAGTGCATTTAACCCCACTAATTATTTTAAATGTCAGAATGAATAAAACACTATAGTTCACAACGAGAATCCCCTCCCCTAACGGTACCTCTTCACGTGCTTTAGTCAACACATCGAAATAAGTGCACTTCTTTAAAACGTGACGGAAGATTATTAAAACAATGATTTAAAAAGTGCCTCTCTTACCCAAATACAATTTTTGAATTTTACACATTATTCACGTACAACTTTGTCAACAAGGTTTTAGAAACATAGTGTCTTCTTGATAGGCACTAAACCTTACCTTGACAGTCCGTAATTATTATTGCCAAGGACCTTTTACTTTCTTTTTAAGATACACTTAGATTGAAGTCCCCACTTTACACACAAAAAAACACACCCACAAGGGGGGGCACATTCAATACGAGTTAATACGCTTCTTTTCACAAGGAAACATACATCCGTAATCTGACCAATAATTGTTTTTTCTTTCTTTTATGTTCATACAACCTCGTAAGGTCCTTCCCCCTCCGGTTCTCGAGATAATACAACCATTAACCCTGGCCACGCACTCTCACCCCATCTACACCACACGCAGCGCACACCAAGCTTGCGTTATTTAATGGCTTTGCTAGAACCATTGGCTCCAGGCAACACCAATCCGGTCCCACTCCCCCCCCAAGGACGAAATGAGATATGACAGCTCCCACAAGGCGGAAAAACAATGAAAGGTACAGGTAAACATCCCCGTTAAAAAAACCCCTATGGTTCTCTCGGATTGGTAGGGGGACGGATGGTGGCTTCAAGACCAGGAAAGTAGGAAACACACAGAGCACATGCAGCATTGGTATTTAATTCGGTTCATTACTAGTGTGGGTTCTGTACTGGACTGTGTACCGAGTATTCAGCGTACAGTATTGGGTTGGCCCCCCCACAAATTTCTCCTGCACACTCTGCGTTGGTGTGTGAATATGGTGTTTTTAAGAAGTTGAGAGACTTATTTGTATTAAGTACACCTTCACAGGCACACCATCACATCTCCATTTTATTTATTATTTGGTAAAGTGTCATGAAATAAGCATTGCTAGTAGGCTTGTCGCGTTTAGATTTTTGTATCAGATTTCATTTCTCCAGTGAGGAAAGTGAGTCCTGCTGACTGACAAGAAGAGTGAGGTGAAACAGAAAAGACGATGGCGGATGATTTAGTTTTCGAAACGAAGCCAACGCGATTGTTTTTTGATTTGAAAGCCTGTTGATTTGCCGTTTATCTAAGTTGAATTTGGAAGTTTTTTAAACATTTAGTTCTTTTAATGGGGTACCACCAGTGCTTTGCTGATTACACTTTATTTAAACTTTGTATTATTTATTTATTTCGATCCATCAGGTGTATCGTGCCGTTTGCCTCGCAAGCTTTTTACTAGTTTTGCTAATAAACGTTCTACGTTTCTTATTTATTTGGTTATATATTATACATGTTTACTTGGCCTATTTCCAGTTTTTAATACCTATTTAAACTTTATGTAAGTTATTTGTTATTTTATATTAGGCATAGCCTGCCCTATAGCATGGTGTATTTTTATTCGTTTTGTTAATAAAAGTCCTATGTTTTATATATAGGCTAAAGTGAATTTGACTTTGTATTTTGTTGTTGCATTCAATCGATTGAGCCGAACTGCCGCTAATTCGAAAGTGAAAGTAAAATGCGCACAGCGTTTTGAAGCTATTTAAAAGTGAAGGAAAGCGAGGAAAAGAGGGAAAATTCAAACAAACTAAAAAGAACAATTGCTTTACGCCGTATTGTCGCTATTTGAAAGTGAAAGTAAAATGAGCGCGCCGCTTTTGCAAGCTATTTAAAAGCGAAGGAAAGCGAGGAAAAGAGGGAACGCCCCGCCCCCACGGTGATACCGGTATTACCGGTGTTGTCACACGTCGATTAACCGGTGGGACAATTTCCTCACCGCCACAAACCGAAATTGGTAGTATAATGTAGGTTTCTTTAGAAGGATGGGATGTCCACTTTTTGATGCGGGTTAACACTTTCTGTTTTCCTCTCATTAACACATATTAGTTGTGTTCTAAAATCTAGTGAGCTGCCTTGCTCTCTACATAAACAGCTGCCTTCTAAGTGATAATATGGTTAATATGGAACATGATCAGTGACCGATTTGAAATGCACAGTATGGGCAGCATCTCTCATAATGGACACTTACATGTGCCACACAAATAGCACTAAATACTTCTAAGCTAACAACAACAATTTAAGCAAAAAATACAGCAGTAGCATTACAAATGTTGGGTTAAATTCAGCATTTTTAGTTAGATTGAACTATATTTATCAATATATCATAAATTGACTGATGTTTTGATGGATTTATTTTCAGTTGGAGCTGGAAAGATGTCAAAACATTGAGGAAGACTGTTAACTCAATTCACAACAAGAAGTGTGCTTAATTATTGAATGTGCACTTGCAGTGTACTTAAATCTTAAAAACGTATGCAGTAATATCATTTTTAATGAACTAACGGCCCTAAGTGACGAGAGAAACTTATCAGGACTGTTTCTAAACACGATGTCAAGTACACTTTTAAAACGGGTGACTCTTGTGTAAATATGTCAATAAACGTTCATTGGTAAACACCTGGTACACAGGCGTACCTGTACGTACTATTGTAATAACATAGTAATACTGCATAATACAATGCAAGTAACCTCTAAGCCAAACCCTAAAAAGAACCTAATCATTATAGTAAGTACGGTGTCGATAGATTAATATACTGTAAAGTGTAAATACACTGTTAACAAGAGCCACTTAACAAAAGTGTACACAAAAGATTGCTAAAAGTATATTTAAATCAGTCAATCTTTTTTTGGCTTTTAAAGAAGTTGTGGGTGTAACTTATTTGACCAAATACTAAAGCACCTTTTAACTGTAGTGTGTGATTCCTGTGGTTTTGTTGTTGAGGGGTGATTCTGTTTGTTATTTATTACATTTAAGTTAATATATTTTAAATGCACTAATTTGCATCTTCATCACTGCAAATGTTTAATTGCAAATATATTTAAGTACACTTTAGCCATATTTCAGAATAGAAGTAATTATGAAATTACATTGAAAGATGTACATAAGACGTCGTAAATTAATTAGCTCAAAAAGCAGTTATATTAAATTGCATTAATATAATTTAAATATAATATATTGTATGATTATTTCACTTACCTTGCAATTAAAGGGTCCGAAAACATGAAATAGGTCTTCTTATAAGGTAATGGACCCGGAGCACAAAAAACGTAAGTCGCTTAAGTCGTGGGGGGATATTGTAGCAATAGCTAAAAATACATTGTATGGTTCAAAATGATTGATTTTTCTTTTATGACAACAATCATTAGGATATTAAGTAAAGACATGTTCCATGAAGATATTTTGAAAAATTTCCTACCGTAAATATATCAAAACATAATTTTTGATTAGAATATGCATTGCTATGGACTTCATTTGGACAACTTTAAAGCCGATTTTCAGTATTTTGATTTTTGCACCCTCAGATTCCAGATTTTCAAATCGTTATCTCAGCCAAATATTGTCCTAGCCTAACAAACCATACATCAACGGAAATATTATTTATTCAGCTTTCAGATGATGCATAAATCTCAATTTCAGAAAAAAAATTGGACCTTATGAGGGTTTTGGGTCAGGGCAACATATTGTTTCTGTACTAGAGTGCTCGTTTTAAAAAAAAAAAAAAAGTATGATAGAGTGTAGTTGATAGTTCACATGAATTTCTGTATGGGAGCAGCTTTAGGATGTTCTCTGAGAAATGTGTGTGTTAACTGAACGTGTTCCCGTCAGGAGCTGCAGACTAGTATCCTGTCACTAGCCTCTAAGATCCTGGTTGGATGTGACGAGGTTCTGGAGACGCTTCAGCAAGTCACCAGCTCCCTCATCAACAGCAGCATCGGCGATCGAGAGGCCAGGTGCATTCAGATATGAGCAACACTTCTTTGATGATGCTTTATTTGTATTTTGTGCATGTACTTAAGCACTTTTTTTATTTATAATTTTCTCTGTTTTTTTTCTTTTAATATCAAGACTGAGAGGACTTGAACAGGTAACGAAGGCCACGATGTTGGGTCACTTGCTGCCGGTTCTCTTGACATCACTGATGCACCCGAACCTACAAACCCTCACGCTAGCTGACGCTCTCATGCCACAGCTAGTCCAACTGGTCCTGTATACTAGTCAGGTGTGTATCACAATCAGAATCAGAAAGAGGCTGATCTGTGTGAAGATGGAGGCCAGCTGGTCAGCACAGGTCAGCCAGTATGTGGACCATGATCATGTGTGACCCTGGAGCACAAAAGCATTGTTAAGTCGCTGGGGTATATTTGTAAAAATAGCCAAAAATACATTGTATGGGTAAAAATTATAAATTTTTCTTATGCCAAAAATTATTAGGATATTAAGTAAAGTTTATGTTCCATGAAGATATTTTGTAATTTTCCTACCATAATATATCAAAACTTAATTTTTGATAGTAATCAGTATGCTAAGAACGTCATTTGGACAAATTTAAAGGCGATTTCTCAATATTTACATTTTTTTTGCACCCTCAGATTCCAGAAATTCAAATAGTTGTATCTCGGCCAAATATTGTCCTATCTTAACAAACCATACATCGATGGAAAGCTTGTTTATTCAGCTTTCTGATGATGCATAAATCTCAATTTCGAAAAAATTTACCCTTATGACTGGTTTCATGGTCCAGGGTCACATATATTATATCCTATCATCATATATCATGGAGGTGCAATTATTTAGTGATGTTGGATAGAAGGTTATAGACATGGCATACGTCACCTCTGCAATAAATCTATCATATTTGGAAAGTTGTTTTGAAATGCAACAAACCTACATTTAGGATTTGCTCCAAATACCATAATGTATATATTTCAGTAATTACCTCAACGAGAGCACAAGTTGCACATGTCGTATTGACAACACCACCAACAGGGGCAGTCAATTTTTATTGTTTGATCAAAAAAATGCCGGGTTAAATCTGTTGGCAAAATTCTGTTATTACACAGATCGTGAAAAGTCAAAGGGGCTGAAATTTTCTATGTGAAGATAGATCAAGTAAAATGTACAACAAGACCGCTTTATTTTGAAGATGGCAAGTGACTGAATAGGCTCTCATGCATCGCGAGTTGTACCTTGTATGTGTGTATTGTACAGTGTGATGGCAGGAATGCAGAGAGTATTTGTGCGAAACATATATGGGAGTGGAACTCGGGAAGCATCACAAAAAGAAAGGACTGATTAAGATGTGTGGTATACATGGTAAGATATGGTCTTTACTGTCACTTGTGATGCGAAGGTTAATGCCCCATGCTACATTGAACTAAGAATGGTGACGTGTATTATAGAAAAAATACAAACAAAATCTACTGACTCTAAAGAAGGGTATATAACAAAAAACCTGGATTTTTCCAAGTTAAAATAATAAATCAGAACCCGTTGACATGGGTATTGACGACACGAGCTCTGTGTCTCTGTCTATATAACTGAGAATCTGCTTTGCTGCTAAAAGACACATTCACCATTATTGTGAGGATTCGCCGCTAAATCAAGAGCTCCAATCCACCCGCGTTAAATGAACATGTACAATATTAAAAGCGTTTCCATTTTGGTAGGTTTGTTCGCATTTATATCAAAGAGAAGACCCGTTGGAACAAGGCGATTTAGATTACTTACGCAAACCAAAAATAGATAATTTCAGTTCAGATTGCAGCGAAGAGATGAGAGGAGCCCGGGGCTTCTGGAAAGGCCTGAAGATCCGCCCCATGGAGCATGCGGGAAAACCGGGGGAAGCCCACCCCCTCCTATTCCGCGGTTCGAGGATAAGCCTACAAAGGTTTAACGGAAACGTATGGACATCCTTTAGCCTCGGGTTTCTCTACCTCCTACTCCCCCTCTCTCATGCGACCCACGCTACAAGGTGGGTCGGCAAAGCATACAGAACGTCCTCGCAGCAAGCAGAAGAGAGATACGTACTCAGTATCGACTGGAAGAAGAGAGACGAGGGCAGGACGTTGGCGTGGAGGGGCAATGCAATTCGAGCATTCACAGTGGAATGAAAGCATGTACCGGATTGAATATTCACACTCGCAAATTCTCTGATTTCACGCTGGGGGTTTACGGGGCCAAACGACGAATAGTCGTTACGTGAGTGAGTCAGTATCGGAGGGGACACATTCCGTTATTTGGGGTACGGTAGCCGGCAGTGTATAGGAAAAGGATCGCCGACAAGATTGGTCAAGGTGTGCTGGAGGATTCGGATACAATGCGTTTCAGGGAAAAGCATGCTGGGCTATAGAAGTACATGGATTTAAAGGAACAACTCCACTATTTTTTGAAAAATAGGCTCATTTCAAACTCCCTAGAGTTAAACAGGTGATTTTACCAGGTTCGAATCCATCAGACACGGATTAGGGGGTTGGCGGTAGCACTTTTGCGTAAGGCTTAGCATAGGATCATTGAAGTCTGATTAGACACGGTAGCAAGTCTCGCTTCAAAAAATGACCAAAGAGTTATTTTTCCTATTTAAACTTGACTCTTCTGTAGTTACAACGTGTACTAAGACGAGTAAAAAAATGACAAAGGTTTCATTTTCTATGGCGAAATATGGTAGGAACGTCCCCCTTATGGGTTATGTGTTATGTGTGGTTATGCTAAGTAAGCCTCTAAAAAGTTGCTACCCGCAAACCGGAGCTTGGAGGATCGGGATGACTGGAGGGATCAAAAACGGTTAAAACTCACCTGCTTAACTCTAGGGAGTTGGAAGAGTGGTCCTTTACGTATCATTACACGACTGTTTACTAAAATACGCTATTACTGATGTTGATTAATAGGAAAAACGCTGCCCAAGGAAGAGCAGAAATTGTTAGTTGTTGTTTGTTAAGAAATACAATTTTTTACTTTTGTGATTATGGTGTACTATTCTACGCAGCACATGCATTGAATTGGGGTTTAAAAAAAGCCTTAAAAAAATAATGGGATGCTTAAAATGTGTCAAAGAGTGCACGTTCAACATTTTCCTGAAATAGATCAGTATCCTTACGGTGTTTCTGGACGTTCGGCAATAAAATTAATTTAAATTCTAAAAATGAATAGTTTTTATGTAGTTTATTATGTGTATACAATATACTTAAGCCTTCTGCTTACTCCTTGATTTGATTTGTGACCCTGGAGCACAAAACCAAAGTAGCACAGGTATATCTGTAGCAATAGCCAAAAAAAACATTGCATGGGTCAAAATTATAGATTTTTATCTTTTATGCCAAAAATCATTAGGATTAGGATATTAAGTAAAGATCATGTTCATGAAGATATTTAGTAAATTTAGATACCTACTGTAAATATATCAAAACCTAATTTTGCCTGAGAATAAGCATGCGTAAAGAAACCATGTGGACAACTTTAAGGCGAGTTTCGCACTATTTAGACATTGTTGTTGCACGACTCAGATTCCGGATTTTGAAATATTGTGCCCAGACCTAGACACAAACCATACAGATCAGGGATAAGTTATTATTGATGATACACGTAAAATCTCAATTTTGGAAAAATTTACCCTTAGAACTGGGATTTGTGCCCGGGTCACAATAAGTCTGTAAGTTTACCTTAGATTGCATGAGTCGCGACTAATTTTTCTAGAGTATATTACTTTGTGTTTATTAATTCTAGTATACACCAGAGAATAGAGAGGGAATACATTAAGGATGCGTGTTGTAAACTAACCAGTGTCATCGGGAGTAAATCACGATGACATAAGGAATAAAGCACGTTCTGATGTCAGTTCAGACGATCTACGATATTAATATCACTGCTCTCGTCCTTTGGACCCCCACGCCATGAGAACAGAGACGTGCACCGAGACAACCACCCCAGATAAACGCCATGGGGGGTTTCTCAGGCACCGTGCCGAGCAAGGTACCGAGGTCATGTGTTTGTGGAGTGGTATGGGTTTCTTGCCATCCCAATCTAACACTTACACAGTAATAAAACTAAACGCATATACAAGTACTTACTTCGTTCAACAACTGTGTTTTCCAAACAAACATCTGTTGGCAGGGTTATTATAGATACAAAAACTATACCAAAAAAAACTGTATTAAAACTCGCAATTGAGAGGAAAACATGAGATAGTGGCTAATAGTTTGATTTCTCATTTAAAAACAAAAGCGATATTGGACTGTATAATAAAATGAGATATTGCCGGGCTTATTTGATTGGCTGAGGTGTTTTAGTGCTTTTTAGGGACGAGTTGGAAGTGTTGTACATTCTCACAACACACACACTCTGTGTTTAACTTAAAAGACCTAATATATGATGTATTTAATGTGATGTGTGTATGATTTGTTTTATAAAGCTGTAGTTTTAAAACACTGAATTGGTTGTGCTAACGTGTCTGCGTCAGCTGCAAAATTACATGTTTAACTGATTGGTCGATGGATCAGACGAAAAAGTGTAAAAATTCAACAGGAGAATAATTATTGTTATTCAGAAAAAAGTGTTTAAATACATCTGACAATCCTTACAATTACCAGTCACCCCACCATTGATAATGTCTTTTTTAGCTTTTATTATCTGTTTTTTGCGATGCCCGCCAATATATTTTGACAAATATCTACATCTACATTTCACTACTCCTCCTATAGTTTGGGCGAACATCAAAAACACGAAAACCCCCACCCCACTATGGGGAACGCTCAGCAAAAACATTAATTGAATTTTAATAGAGAATTGAAAACTCATTACATGATGTGACAGTGATTAGTCTTATATTAATTGCAAATTAATCACACATCAATTTTGGCTGAGAAATAACCCCCCGAAAGATTATTTTAAGCCATTATTGTGTTTAAAGCATTAACACATTGAATAGACAAATAATTATAATAAATGGGTATTCATGAGTTTTTTTTTTTTTCATGAGTGAGTCATCAGGGGTATTATGCAACCAATTCATTCAACATGCAGATTAATCACTGTGCTTATTAAGGGTTCGCACTGAATCATGTTGCTCGCGGCGATTGTTCGAAAAAATGCTCACTCTAGCGTGGGCTCCACGGGAATCATTCAGCAGACACCACACCCACACCACCCCCGGCGCGACGCGCTTTGCTCAAAGAGACACAAGGAGCCCCGGTGGTTGCTCCGCGCCCCCATGAGAAGGGAGACAAAAGACCGGATAGATACGAGAATTGAGAGTGTGTAAAGCGCAACGCAAACGAATAATTATTCTGGTGACCTGGAGCCGAACAAAACCTGAAGTTTAAGTGTAAGTTTTCAAAACATTAGATTTAATGCATAGTCTGAAAGCGAAGCAAATAGATCTCTCCATTGATGTATGCTTGTTAGGATGGGCTCGGACGGAATATTGTGAGAGATACAACTATAGTGAAAAGCTGGAATTGTAGAGGCGTGCAGAAAAAAAATCTAGTAAAAAATTGAGGAACATCATCTTTCCAAGTGTCCAAATGCAGTCTTAGGCAATGCATGATTACTAATCAAACATTCATGTTGGATTAGAGTACGGTTAAGAAATTCACAAAAGCTTTATGAAACACAAGCTGTACTTAATAACCTACAGATTTTTGGCAGTAAAAGAGAAAATCTATTAATTTGACCCATCAAAATGTATTGTTAGGCATGCTACAAATATCCCCCAGTGACCTAACACTGCTTTTGTGCTCCAGGGTCACAGGCATTGAAACGGTTGAAATAAGATTAATATCACAATTGCAGGCGTTCGCAGATGTTAGGGGAGAAAAAAAACGGCGCCTGCTTGGTGTGAGACTGCTAGAACTTATCATATGAGAAGAGGAGGCCTTATTTGGGATGCAATATCTTGAATTTTGAGGGCATAGACTGCCAGTTGTGAGGGCTGGACGGGTTCCCCCCAAAAACACAGTCAGCGTCACGGCATAAGGTTAATCCATGTGATGGTGTCCTCATAAGTGTAGATTGCACACCGAAAGATAGAACGTGCTTACAATCAACTTTAAAACCGCTGTTGCACTGAGTTTCAGGAGTCGTCGCGAGGATGGGTTCGGGTGGCCGCGCCTCTGGGATCTAGCGCTGGGTTTATACGGATGGCTGGACCTGCGCATGGTTACGCTATATCTCGATATACTGCCCGCTAGCACACGGAGAGAGAGAGGAGGCCAGCCAAAGACTGACTCTGTCCTAACATACACGCGGCGTGGCCAGAGGTGTGGCACAGCACAATATAATACACAGGTAGCAGAGTTCTGGTATGAGACCTGGGAATGTGCGGGAAAATCCAGCGAAGCAGTCCATATTAGCTGCTGGTATCGGTATTTCTAGTCATAGACACTTTTTGTACCTATAGGGAAAGTAAGTTTGCAATCGTCTCCCTTGAGATTGGAGCCAAATACAGGGGGCTAAAGAGACTTTAGAAGACATCATGTATTTGTACACGCGAGATGGAAAGTCTGTTAGTTAAAATCTTTTGAATGTGTATGTCTTCTAGATTTTGTTTAAAAAACTTATTGGGATCTTCTTTAAACGGGTAGTTCCACCAACACATGAAATTCGCATAATATCACCCTCGTGTGTCGAAACCCGTAGACGTCGTTCCAACTCCGGAACCTATTTTAAGAACTTGATGACAAATCTGCATGAGCTCTTGACCTCCCCCATAGACAGCAAGGTAACTACCACGCTCAAGGTCCAGAAAAGTACCAAGATGATCGACAAAGTATAGTCCGTGTGACATCAGTGGTTCAACTGTAACGAGAATATTTTTTGCAAAGAAAACAAAAATAATGACTTATTCAACAATTTCTTCT
>JADLZN010007860.1:0-226858 GCA_018155175.1 Sinocyclocheilus anophthalmus | reverse complement strand
TATACTACTATAGATCATATATATATACGCAGGTCGTGGTCTCAGGCAAGGGGGGGGGGCCAGTGCGGCACGCCGGGGAAGGGCAGCAAGAGGGGGGGGGGGAGGGGGGACGAAGGGGGGGGGGGCGAGAAATCGGAGGAAAAAAAAAAAGTCAGGAGTGGAGGGAAGGGAATGGGTGTTTATCAAAGTTCAACGTGGAACAGTGGGGTATAAAGAGAGCGGGACATAAGGGGGTAATCATATGTGTTTTTGAGATCAATTCAGATTCGATGATTTTTGAATGAAGCAGAAACAACGAATAAAAATTGAAGCAGGGGCAGAGAATGCCGAACTAGCCGTGAAGGGATTTTTTATAAATCATATATTATGTGTATGTAATACTATAACGTTTACTTTTTCTAATATAATTTTAAGTAGTGTAGTATCTATAATCTCTAACGTTGTCGGGTGCTATAGACTTAACTGCGTGAGTGTCATATCCTTTGAATTTTGCCTATCGCTAATGTAACAGATTGGCGAACGCAAAATTAAAAGACAAGTACGGAAGAGTGCGCAGTGGGCAAAGCTGCACTGGTATGTAATCTTAAAAATTTCAGGGCAGACGTGAAGGAGGAATGCTCACGCACTGTCTAAAACACGACCTATTCTTGTGGCACCGCCGAGTGTGTGCTAAAAACAGGGCCTCAGTATAATGAAGTTATCTTTCGTTGCGTTATACTTTTGCTTCTTGTGTTTTAGCAAATTAACCTGCATAATCCGATGGTCATAGCCTACGAGTGGGGTCTGTTGTAACGAATGCAGCGGATCAAACTGTCAGCCGCATTTATCCCGTTAACCTCCGCTAGGAAGCAAGTCTTACATTTATTACTATATTTAACATGAAATCGGGGTCAAATTGCTACTCATATCAGCGGCGCATGACACGAAAATACAGAATAATTAGAACAAGTTTGCATTACTTCTGATACCGGCGCAATAATAATATAGTGTTCATATAAGCCTATCTATACACTTTTCGCCGCAAAGCATTCTTGGCTAACAGCTTACGGTAGCAATTCTTCCACGGACCTGGTAGTGGGTCGTGACCCGGTCGTTGGGGACCTCTGCGTTAAAGAAAGCGACATGGAAATCCTGTATAATTCAACTCCATTCATATCAATCTATAATATTGCCAGCGCTCGATATCAGCGCCTGCAGGGGGTCCCAAGACTGATTGCCCACATGAAGCGAAGGGCAGGGTTGAGGCCTGGTCAGTACTGTGAATGGATGGGAGACCTCCTGGGAAAACTTGGTTGCTGTTGGAAGAGGTGTTAGTGTGGCCAGCAGGGGGTGCTCATCCTGTTGTCTGTGTGGGTCCTAATGCCCCAGTGTAGGGATGGGGACACTATACTGTCAAAAAGCACCGTCCTTCGGATGAGACATTAAACAGAGGTCCTAACTCTCTGTGGTCATTAAAAACCCCATAATGTCCTTGCTGAAAAAGATTTAGGGGTGTAACTCCGCAGCATCCTTCCAAGAATTCGCTTGTAGGTTCTCATTGTCTCTCATTGACGGTGCTATCATGGTCCTCGCTAAGCCATGCCGGAATCAGCCCATATATACTAGATTTCATTCATCACCGTTTGTCTCCTATCCAACCAATAAGTCTATGTGGTGGTGGGCGTATCTGCTGTTCTGATGGCGGCACATATGGCTGCCGTCCACACCTCATTCACCAGGAGGATGCTGGCACACCTGTGGTGGTGTAGGAGATTCTCCCCCTTTCTGGGTAACAGCATGACCTTTGGTGTCCGAAAAGGCGGCTATGATAAATATAATGAATTATTATGGTATAATAATTCTTATCATGCCCATGATGTCTTTTACAACCTAGCCCTGAGTGTTCCAATTTCGTGTAACGATATGCCCAGACGTTGCAGCGTGTCCTATCGGTAGCCCCATCAGCCAGGCAGTCTGTGGGCATGACATTTGAGCAGAGACTATGCACATCACAATAGCCTGGTTTCCGATCCAAAGTTGGCGAATTAAGCTTATGCGGCAATACTTGGAATATTGCATAAAACATTTGCGAACAAGTTACCTATCTTCCATCCAACGTTCAAAGAGAAGGGTCATAAAATCTTCACTTTTCCGATTAATCTGGGCACTATAAATCGACCTAATAAAAGTAGGAGAATATACTGATATAATAATTTGCATAGATTAATAAATTAGGGCCTGCGGCCTCAGAGGGGCAAGGGCAGACAGAAACACATGAATGTGGTCAATTCGTCTCTCGGCTAGGTTGCATCGCTTGCTGTTTGGGAATGCAGTCGTGTAAGACATTTCTGGTAGGCAATTATACAGAAATACTTTGATGACAGACTTTGCTCGGGCATTTCCGAATGGCCATAACATTTCAGATGCTGTGGAATAATATCGGTCCACTGGTTAGTCATGGTTTTGCTGTCCCATAGCACAAAGTCACATTACTTTTTTGATGCGCTTGGAGGAATTTATTCGCAAAATGCATTTCCATCTCCCATTATACACATTAACCCTTTTTCGTACAAGTCAAAAACCACCTCAAGCAAGAGTAAAAACTTTTTGTCGAATTAAGGGATTTTTATTTGAAATTTGTGGCTTTTTCGCATCACAGTCATTTCTGCATGCGATACTTCAAAATGGCGCATCTAAAGTAGGGTGATGGAAACATAGCGGTTGACTACGATTACATGGATATGATATTCTCATTCAAAGTTGGCGGTGTGGCTGATTACTCATACTGATTCATGAATAACACTTTTCAATAAGTATCCCATTAGTCAACATTAGTTGATGCATTAAGTAAGGAATAATTGATTACAGTCCATTGAATTATTAGGAAATATGCACACTTGAGATGATGAAGCAGCCTTTACACCTCAGGTGAACTGACTGGAGTCAACTTGTGGGTTTTGGTTCTTTTGCCGTTGGAAGCTGTAAGGACCTTTGAAATAGCTGAAATCATTTGGTGAAGTGTTATGGACGTGTAATGCGGTTGAGCCCTGCCTGGAACTACTTAAGCCGTGTGTTTCCCTGAAAATAATTGCACACACGACCTTAGAATTTTCGACAACCAAAGCATATGCCAGCATGTCACAGCCCCGTAGTTCTAATTAGCATTGATATGCTTTATTAGGTATGGATGTTTTAAGAGTTCCTGTGTCCTCACTAGTGATTGGGTCACATTGCAAGTTTTGTGGGCGCACAGTGTTGCTCGTGTCGTAAAACCTGTAGCCAGGGCTGGGTCTTAAGGTCATCAGTTGTAGACCCATATTGAACTGGGGGCATTGATGCTATCGATAAACTTATACGCGATGTGCTTTGGGAAATGCAGCCCAACACTAATTAAGCGGCACCGTATGATCAAGCTACTTTGTGGGCTTAAATGCTTCTTTTTTGTCGGCTATTTTGTGCTCTTCTGGTTCCTGCTCCTCATTGCCTTACATTTCTCATTCCCACACGTGGCATCCCTAATTTTCTATGCACATTTTCTATTTCTCGCCGCTTACTGTTGCTTATGTGTTTTATGTATGTGTCTCCTCAGCTTTGTGGGTGTAATTCTGCTAGTCAAATTGTGTGAATCAAGCATTTTAAACCGTCAGTAGCTTTAATGGGTCTAGACACCAACAGTGTGTTTAGGTGTGTGTGTGTGTGGTGTAAGAAAAGAGAGAATGTCTGCACTGTCAGTCGCATTTGGCTTCTTAAAGATTTATTCTATCGCTGCTTTTCTGTCTCTCTCTGCAGTGCCGCCCTCTCTCCTAATCTCTCACTCACCTACTTTCTCTGTCTCTCTCTCACTGCGGCTCGTCTTTCTGCAGATCTTGCGTTCTTTCAGCCTGTGTGCGTTGTGTGTGTGTGATGTGGCGAGGCGGGATGGAGTGCAGAGCATGTTCATGCCATGCTATCAGTGAGTGCTGCTTAATAATCTAGCGAGTCTAGTCGTTGTCATTAGAGACCCCAAGGAGATTGCCTCCAGTTTGAGGCTTATCTAACTAAAACAGGAGGAAGACACCATAGAGAGGACTGGTATTCTGTAAGTCACAGCTTGGAGAGACTATAGTTTGTGTGTGGTTTATTTTAGGTTCTTATCTGTCAGTTACCCTGTGTGTTTTTTTCTAGGCTGGCTTGGGGACTTTTTCTGTCATGCAAGACCTGAGGAGTGAATCGGAACGTCTCAATGAGGTCAAGGGCCATTTGGAAATTGCCTTACTGGAGAAGCACTTCCTACGTAAGTACTGGAGGGGGGGCGAGTGGGGAAGGGTGAAGTGGGTGGAGGGAGTCTGTGCTTGTTATCTCTCGTGTATGCTTATAATGGAATATAAATCCTGAACAAAAGTTGGGATTGCCCTTGTATTATTGTAGGGCAGTTTTATCATTTCATAGCGCTCCAGGTTATGGCAAGTCGTAACTAGTGGGTCGCAGCATGCGTTGTATACCATGTCAAGATTGTACAAGGTCGTATTATACAATCCTTTTCGAAAAGAAAGAACATATGCCTGATCCGCTTAAATGATCAATGGCTGAGAGGTTGAATAGTAGAAGGGCTATATCCTACTTCCAGACAGTTTTATTTAATTTAGTCGCTCATGATTTATGAAGCCTTTACCTCTAATGAGTCGACTATTATTCAGCTAAAAAATCCTTCTGCCAGGGATGAAAAACTTTTATTGAAAAAAAAAAATATGCAAAAAACTGGTACTGGACCAGGGGGCAAATGACAAAAAATGCACTTGAAAAAAAAATGCCACCATACTGAATTCCTTAAGGTTGGTTTTATAATGCTTGATATATTTCATGACATTTTATTCTAGGGCTGTCTTTTTTTAACCGAAAGATTTGAATTTCATTTAATTAATTCACTAGAGCTTTTGTCCTAAATTGATGAGATTTTCATGGACGAAAAATACCTTCATAAAAATGTCCCTGAAATTCTGTTTCAGAGGTCAAACATTTTATATAAACATTCATTACATACACATTTCTTACATTAGTTCTAACTCTGCATTCTTATTGGATGAGCCATACTTAAAGCCACTGTAAAATAGCCGATATATGAGTTTTGAAGAAGAATTTTCTTTATTATAAATATTGTGTTTCAATTTAAATCCAGGGCTCAGTAATGATTCAACACTTTTGTTTGTTCTCGAAGGTCTCAGTGCGTTCTCATGTAGGTGTATGTTAGATGTTATAGTCTTCAGTTTTGTGAATGGCTACAATTTTTTCTCTGTATCTTGACAGTGGGATTGTGTTTATGTAGTTGGTTTAATGAAAGAGACACTCTCGTGTGGTCATTTTACCACATTGTTTAAGGCTTGTTCACACAAACAAACACAATTGGTGCAAACTAATTGAAATTTTTACCCATTTTAGACTGCTTAGCCTGATCACCCTGAGTGTGTTGATGTGTGTGAGCGAATAATCTTTTAGATACTTGTGTATGGGTGTCTTTTTATGCGACGGAATGTCAGCACTATGATAGTAAAGCTTAAAACACCTACATTAGGGACAAAATGTGCTTGCTGTAGTTCCCATGAGAAAAACTGCTTCCTAACGGAACTAAATAATGTCTTCGTTAAAGGAATAGTTCAGCCAAAAATGAAGCTTGTCATGTTGATCCGACTTTATTCTGCTGAAGAAATAGAAACCGAAGCTTTTTAAACTTTATAAAAAGATGTAAAAAAGCAGCATAAAATATGATAAAAGTCATCCACACGACTCTACATAGAAAGCCTTCTGAAGTCTGAAGACAAACCAAATTCAACGTATTATCACTGATAATCAGTGAACTGCTGAAAACTGAATCTGATTCAGAAAATTTATCTGTTTTGTGAACTGGATCAACTGATTCACTGAAGAGATCCGACTGCATGATTCATTCACAAATAGGACATCACTTCTCTCATGAATGGCTAAAGAGAGCTTAGACTGATCTCAGTATTTTCAGTGAATAATGACTGAAACATTTTGTATGGCTTCTGAAGACTTTAGTACATGACTCACATGGACTACTTCATTTATTGCTTTTATGCATTTTTGAAGCGTGAAAGCATATATGGAAGACACATACTGAGAAAATATATACCTTGGCTAGAATATCCTTTGATTTGCTCTGGATTAAAAAAAAATACATCTGCCAAATGCATAAAATGTTAAATGCAGCGTGTCTGTAAGAATTAGAGGTATAGACAATATAATTAGCTCAGTGTAAAAACAATAGATATTAAGTCAAGTCAAGTCAAGTCAGGCCTTTATTTATAATAGCGTTTTTACAATACTAGACCTGTGTCAAAGCCGACTGAACAGCAGTAATTAGGAAATAGTGTGTCAATATGGCAAAGCTGATACAGTGAAACCTTAATTTTCTCATGGTTAAAGGCAGTTCATATCTATTGAATATTCGTGATGTCTTCATCACAACGCTCGTTCAGTTTAAATAGTAATCTGTGGGGGGGCAATCAAGTCCAGGGTATATCGGCTGGATAATGAGTGTCGTCCGCAACTAGCAACCGGCTCAGTCGGGAAGGGGGGCCAGTTCTCCTCTGGCCGGACCAAACGCAGCAGCTCAATTCCAGGCTGCAGCAAAGTCACATTGTGCAGAGGACTCAACTGGCTCCTGTAGTCTTGTCCCGGTGGCCGTCTAGAAGACAAGGTCTTTACTGGGGATCTGTTTCTGGGGCTCATCTAGTTGTCCTGGGGCAGTGACTTTTCAGGGCTGAGAGGTCCTATCTCCTAGTCGGATCCATCCATCTGGTCTGGATAGCGTACTGGAATCGCGTTTGACTGCTAGTGGCCATCTGATCTGTATACACGGGACTGGATCCTATGGTGCACGGTGACCTGTCGAATAATAGAGAAACAGAGCTAGTGAATATTAGGGGGGCAATTAGATGTGCCATTCTTCTAAAAGCGATGTAGCAAGTACAATAGTGTGTTATGGAAATAATGCAGTAAGCATAGAAGCATAAGCAGTTCTTCGGCATGGCAGTAAAGACAATTAAAACATGTGCTGTGTGTGGGGGGGGATATGATCATTGGTGTCCTCATACACTCAGCAGAAGCGAGCAGTAACACTTGGAATGACATATGAACAGCAACTGTAATGTCATTAGTGAACGAGAACAGGGAAAAAAAAACCAACAAGTCAGCTAATCAGCTTTTATATAACGCTCTGAAGCTTGCGCACTGTCAGCAGACTCCCACATGTTGTGCAGGAGAACCCCAACATGATCTCTGGGCAGAGTTCAGTGAGACATGTACATGCACAAGCTAGCAGGAAAATAACTGGGAGTGAGAGATATAAATAGGAAGAGGCAAGGAAAAGATTACGCGAGGAAAACTGGCCTAGAGGCATCAGGAGTAGAGCAGAATTATAGTCATAGTCTGTTAGCTTGGATGGTTTCCTTTCAGAAATGAAGGCACATTATGTGAATGGAGAATTGGAATGCTAGAAATTAGACACATGGCGTGGTAGAAGCTTTGTAGTTGTTATGATGGGAAGTCTTGTCATACAATTAGAGTTTGTTCGCTCTTGACCATGCATTACATTTGCTGGACGAAGATCACAGTTTTTTAGTTTTTTTTTTTTTTTTTTGTATTTTATGTGATTTGTGCCAAAGATTTTTATGAAAGCATTATTACTAGAGGCCGATACCATTATTGTTGTTGCCGATTAATCGGCATGATAACCCATTGCTTTTACGAGTTGCATCCAACCTAGTTATCATTACTGGTATAATCCACTATTGGTTGACCTCTAATTATTATGCAATTTTATTACAGATTTGATATATTTATTGAACTGTATCTTGTACTGAATCTTGATCAAAATTTTGGGAGATTTTGTTGATTCTCCATTTAACATAAGAGCTGTCTCTGCTTGACTGGAACGTCTACAAACTGAAAAGAACATGTATCTTTTCAGTTCACGCATTCCCTGGGAATTGAACCCATGAACTTGGCATTGTCTCTTTCTTCTACGGCTTGAGTCTTACAGGATGTATTATAAGATATCCTGAGAGACAAGCATAGGTCTTGCTGAGAAGAGCTTGTAGTATTCCTTGGCCTGACTATGTCATAAATCGGCAACTTTTTTAAAATATTTGACGTCTCAGCTCCAGTCATGATATTGAAGTTGAATCGTGATGAGAATACTTAAGCGTTCAGAGGACAAGATTTATCCTGTGGCATAATGAGGCATTAAATATTGGGCTGTTCATCACAGCAAAGCTACTCGCGCTCAATTGAAATAATTAGAGTCGCTATGGGCTGGCATTACAATGCTTTTAGCTAGTGCTTTTCTGTCCTTTTTGCGCAGTTTCACATTGCACTAAGTTTCTACATATAATGCGGCTATGAAATCAAGCATATTATCATATTTATTTCAGTGTAGTGCTGAAAAAGCACATCTAACTAAAGCCAATAAAGCAATTCAACACACAATACAATATACTCAGCAGTCCCAACTTAGCCACTAGAGTGCGTCACGACTGGGCGAAAGAATCAGAAATAATAAATATTTGTGGTAAGTGGAAGGGCAGTGTAATAACTCATATGTGGATGAAGCTGGAAAGGGGGGGAAAGTAGGAGGAGTGGCATAATGTTTTAAAAAAAAAAAAAATTATATTTTTTTAATATAATGTCCAAGAAGCATTACACTAACTGGACAAATAGAGCCATATAAAAATGTGTTATTTTGTGTGACACTTGTTGACATAAGAATGCATCAGGCCATCTACAAATTTCTACAGTAGTAGAAATACTCTCTATCTACAGTAAATGCACTGCTTAGGTCTGTTTTTATTTTGTGAACATCCAAATTTACAATTATGCTTCCCTACACATTTTAAATTATCTGTGGAAATTTACAGAACTGTCCACAGAAGAAAAATAGACAGTACAGATAGTTTCTGACTTGCATCTCACTTCAGATGGTCCCTGTTAGCACTGAGAGGCAGTGTTGCAGCCACTGCACATGGTGACTCTAACTGAAAAGGATCAAAAATGTTTTACTTTTCACCAGTCAAGAACACAAAAATGAAAAACGAAAAAGAAAAAAAAAATCTAATAAAAAAAAGCATCTGCCTCAAATACATCTATTGACCAAACAGGAAGGCTAAATCCAGGCTGGTTATGTAATTTCTCTGTGCCTGATCACATTGCAATATTCATCTTGTTGTGTTCATGACAACAAAAACAGCAATGATAAAGAGCATCTGAGGGCACATCTGATCAGATAAAACACAAAAGAGCTGTGACTCAAGAGGGCAGCATTCTGGTCTTTTGTAATATTGGCCAATATTATAAGAGATATATAAAGCTGAGATATAGAGGATTCTCAAAAAAACTTTCTTGTGTATCCCTTTGTGACAATAACTTCTCCATTACAACAATCCCATGTCATCAGATGGCTTAAAACGAAGAAAAACCTGAGAGCACTGACCAAAGCACTTCAAGCACAGGAAGAGGCTGCAGATCCATTGTTTTTGATCAGGCTGAAGCCTTGATCTTGTCATTGTCACTCACTTCAAAGAGTTTGCTAATGTATGGGTCCTCCTGCTACTATCCAGAACTAACAGTCTCGATCGGGCGATTTCATCTTACTCCTCCTCTCATCTCTCATCTCTGCCACTTTACCAATATGATCTTAATCTTTAATTAGCCTTGGTTTAATCTTTATGAATCACACATAATTTCATATTTTAATTTTTGATTTTTATCTTAATTTGGTGGAAAAAAAAAACAAACAACAAAGAAAATATAGGCAGTCTGATACATATCAGTACTAAATCACTTGATACTGCACATTGCATTGATTTATTCGCGGCAGTGATATTTAAGATACTACAAACCGGGTGCAACGCATGGCTGTTTTTAGCTAACTCTGCCTATCAATGCGAAAAAAAAAACTTCATGTAAATAGGCATAATGTGCTATTTATGTTATTAATCAGTTAAATAGTTTGAGGGTCTAGTGGGATTCGGCAGCTCACGTGAGTAGTCTCTTCAATGGCATCATGAAGGAATTGCATTTCATTTGATTAAAAATACCATGTAAAATCAGTATATTGTTAAACGTTATACAATTTAAAATAACCTATTTGTCTATTGCAATATATTTTTAAATCACTTTATTTTCAGCACAATCCTTCATAATTCATTCTAATAGGCTGATATATTTAATAAGCTTATATTTTTGTGGAAACCATGATATTTAATTTTTTTCATGATTCTTTGATAAAATGTTTTAAAAAAGCATTGATTTGAATTTATGGTACAAAGTAGAAGTATTTACTGTCACTTTTGATCAGTTGATCCTTGATGAATAAAAATTATACATTTCTTTAAATTAGTATTTGCACTTTATCTAAACAAGATGCTATTTGTTGCTATTTATACCTGATGTGGACAGTATTTACCACTGTTTTTTATATTTTTTTTACTTACACTATTTACACGTTTTTACACCTAATATAAATAGCTGCCATTTATGAAATTTGAAATCATGACAATTTGACAGCAGAATTCTGTTTAATTAACAAATAATGGACTGTAATTCTTTATCTTAAGGCCAATTCACACCACAGATGCAGACCAACAGTGACAGCACAACACTTTTGTAGTATAAATTATATTTTTGACCTAAATTAAATGAGTTCATTTTTATGTCATTTTAAGGTAACCATTTTTTTTTTAAATTGCTGAAATACTTACCAATGTAAATATACAAGCTGGCCAAGATTGAGGTTTTTTATACCTACACCTATAGGGTTTCTCCAGCAAAATAAATGAAAAATATTAGACTATTTCTTTAGCCTAGGGCTCCACTACTGCACCTATCAAAGCTGTTTTAATACATTTTCACAGTGAGACCAGATGGACTCTGTTCGTTTTGTAAGGCTGTATTAAAGCATGGGGTTTACGCAGTTATCCATAGTTCTGTAGTGGTAATAACCAGCCCTGTGTATGCTAATAAAAAATGTCAGCAGGGAAGTCAAAGAAAGGTGACTTTCTGTTCTAACACAGCTGATCTATTAGCATAATACTGTACTGCCATATGGCGTTGGCATTACAATTATATACTGTAGGGTAGGGCATGCAAGTTCAAAATTATTGAACTGCTATAGCAAGTCTGCACCGAAAAGAATAACTTCAAAATCATTAGGGTTGTTAAACTATATCCGGAGATTGACTACATATAGACAACTGGACATGTTCCACTGCAATGATAAAAGTTTCTGTTTAATACATTTGTTATTGTGTGATGTAAGTGTTACAACTCAGGTTGAAAGGTTGATGGTTTGACAGGTAGCAAGGCATGTTCTCGCCATTGTTCCCTTTAGCAAATTCTCCAGAGGGATTGTCCCTTTAATTATTTCACTGCACCATTTATGGCATTATAAAGTAATCTGACTGTATGGGCCGGATTATGTTACAGTAAATAGCAATTCCATAATTTTTTCTCCAAAACAGCATTTCAGAAGCATAATATGACACCTTTTTAAAAGATTTAATTTGTTGTTTAATTAATTGGTTTTCATCAAAAATGCATTTTGTTCAGCATGCCTTCAATTGCATTAATGCAAAACACAAAATCACAGAGTATCCTTTTCACAGACAAAATAAGTTTAATCTATGTAAACATTTCATTCCCAGAAAGTATAATGCAGTAATTTTGCGCGTCTAATCAATTGTAGAACAGAATCTAGAGGAGCGAGAGAACAAAGCTAGAGTCGAATAGCTTACAGAGAATGAACTAGCACTCCTATGCTCCCGTCATAGATCATATACCGCCTCCGAGGAGGAATACAGATGGCATCAATCAGAATTTTACATTACGTATGCCTGTGACTGTAAAGAGGGGCCATAGTAAACACTGCAATTACTGTGAGTCCCCTGAAAAGTATACTAGACTCTTGAGACAGTGACACATTTACTCTTATTGGCATTAACCTCGATTTTAGCATATGAAACCTCGGGGCATTGTCCTATCAATACTTTGTGACACTATGAGTTTTATGTCAGTTCATAGGTTAGGTTTCTAAAATATTGACTATGCTGTGTTTACAATTGTGCAAGTTTGATTCTTGCAGAGTTGTGAAAATGTACAACAGTCATTGAAAAACTTCACCAAATGATAAATCTACCTCACTATATGTTCTACAATTTTTAGTTCAATATGTGGCATGATTGACTAATTAAAACTATTTGAAACAATTATTACATGGGCCACAATTGAAACAAATTAATAAATTGCCTAGAACAAATCTTAATTTATGCCATTATGTTGTCCCTGCATGGCCATGTGTGGAGGTGAAGAACACTTTTAAACTTTGTTGTTCCATACTCAAAGTTAGTGTTTGTTGCCAAGGCTCAATGTACAAAGTTCAGAAATTGGAGTCTTTAAGATTTTTTACAAATGTTTTTGGGAAAGAAGTCCTTCTGCTCCCCAAGGCTGGCATTTTATAAATAAAAAATACAGTATACTGGTGGTGAAATATTTTATCCTTAAAATCACAGTTTCTATTAACATATTGTAAACCATCTCTTCTTTCTTCCTGTGATGTATAGCTTTTTTTTTTCATTTTTTGAACTCAGTCCACATTCTTTTTGTCAAATGTCTTCATAGTGTTTTCCACACTGAAGCCAGTATTCACGGTGGTTGGAATTTGACTGGGTGAGTAAGATATAACCTTTTTCATGTTTTTGGGTTTGATGAGATCATACACTACCGTCTGTATATGATGTCCCCGGAAACTGGCGTAGCCTTACTGAAGTTTCTACACTTCCCTAGTCTTTCCATCCAGTCGAGTGTTCGTCTGTATCTTTCTTTCTGTACATCCCATTCCTTATATCGTGGGTACGGGTAAAGTATTCAGACCCCCTTAAACTTTTTCACTCTTTGTTATATTGCAGCCATTTCTAAAATCATTTAAGTTCATTTTTTTCCTCATTAATGTACACACAGCACCCCATACTGACAGAAAAACACAGAATTTTTGACATTTTTTCAGAGATTTATTAAAAAGAAAAACTGAAATATCACATGCCCCTAAGTATTCAGACCCTTTGCTGTGACACTCATATATTTAAACTCAGGTGCTGTTCATTTCTTCTGATAATCCTTGAGATGGTTCTACTCCTTCATTTGAGTCCAGTTGTGTTTGATTTATACTGATTGGACTTGATTAGGAAAGCCACACAACTCTCTATATAAGACCTTACAGCTCACAGTGCATTTCAGAGCAAATGAGAATCATGAGGTCAAAAAGAACTGCCTGAAGAGCTCAGAGACAGAATAGTGGCAAGGCCGATCCACGTTAAAAAAATTTCTGCTGCACTTAAGGTTTCCTAAGAGCACAGTGGCCTCCATTATCCTTAAATGGAAGACGTTTGGGACTTCCAGAACCCTTCCTAGAGCTGGCCGTTCCGGCCAAATTTAGCTATCGGGGGAGAAGAGCCTTGGTTTGAGAGGTAAAGAAGAACCCAAAGATAATTGTGGCTGAGCTCCAGAGATGCAGTTGGAAGATGGGAGAAAGTTGTAGAAAGTCAAAAATCACTGCAGCCCTCCACCAGTCGGGACTTTATAGCAGAGTGGCCCGACGGAAGCCTCTCATCAGTGCAAGACACATGAAAGCCGGCTGAGTTTGCTAAAACCACAGAATGACTCCAAGATGGTTGAGAACTAATATTCTCTGGTCTGGATGAGACCAAGATAGAACGGTTTGGCCTTACTTCCTAACGTATGTGTGGCAGAAACCACACTGCCTCATCACCTGTCCATCGTCCCACCGTGAAGCATGGTGGTGCGCATCATGCTGGGGGTGTTTTTCAGCGGCAGGACAGGACCCTGTTGCAGATCGCAGGAAAGACTGAATGCGGCCAAGTACAATATTCATGGACGAAAACGCTGTGCGTCCTTGTTGTTGCGTCAGGTACCTCATCCAAAATAAAAAAATATATCGAGTACATACAAACCATAAATACACCCCAAAATTCCGACGGAGCATTACGGGCCGTTATCACACACTAAAATACAGTAGTGGCGTACCCACAATTACCTGTGACTGTTCTTGTAATCGGCCCGCCCCCTGCTTAACCCATGGCATCTCTGGAGAGACCTAAAAATTGCCGTCCACCAACGTTTACCATCCAACCTGACAGTACTGGAGAGGATCTGCAAGGAGGAATTGCAGAGGATCCCCAAATCCAGGTGTGTAAAACTTGTTGCATCTTTCCCAAAAAGACTCATGTTAGATCAAAAGGGTGCTTCTACTAAATGCTGAGCAAAGGGTCTGAATACTTAGACCATGTGATATTTCAGTTTTTCTTAATAAATCTGCAAAAATGTCAACAATTCTTTTTTTTTCTGTCTATGGGGTGCTGTGTGTACATTAATGAGGGGGAAAAAATTAACTTAAATTATTTTAGCGAATGGCTGCAATATAACAAAGATTGAAAAATTTAAGGGGGTCTGAATACTTTCCCCCTTCCGTACCCACTGTACATCCTCATCATTTAACCCCAAGCATCTCTTGTATTTTTGTTCTTGAATGTCCTTCGCTTTAAAAAATGCATTAGCCCAGCTCTTTGCCCATACTGTATTTAAAGTATATATATACCTCAGGATCCATTTAAACAAGTAGGTGCTCAAAATCTCACCTTCCCTTGTGCCTGATAAGGTCCGATTAGATTTACTCACCCCTCCCTTATCTCTGCGGATTCACTTAGCTGACCAAAGCATCTTAATCTCACACTATCTGATCTTCACGTCTTGGCAGAAGAGAGATGTCTCTGTCACATTCAAGGTGTTTCAAAGAGGAAAACAATCGGTCTCCCACTTCGGCCGGCTCTCGCTCACCGTTGACTGCCGATCTCCCTCCCTCTACTCTAGGGTTCCTAAAAGCATGGTGTCTGCTGGAATGTGATTAGTGTTGGCCGCCGGAGCACTCAGCGGGAGGAAGCTTGCGCCGTGCCGCTGAACTACGGTGCCCCGGAGGGACAATCATTGCTGAGTTAGCACTACTCTCTTTTCTCTTCTCCATCTCTCCCTGTGCCTTCAAATCTGATTGATCCTCCATTGAATTATTAGGGTGTGTGCACTTGCTTTCCAGCAAAAAATACTGGCAGCCTGTTAGATCATAAGTGTATCTCCTCAACCAAGGTCACTTTTTTCCTCTCTTGTTTTGGATTCCCTGGGCTAATGAACTTCTGCGTCCACCGCTAAAGCCCTCCACAGTCAGCATAAGAGAGCGAGCGGAGAATGAATGAAGGTTGAAAAGCTCCAAGGCGGATAAAGGACTCGTCTTTGAACTTTTCAGACTTTGACAAGCCATAAAGAAGAGATACAACTTCTGATCTTCACACTTTCAGTGCTGCCCCTAAAGATTAATTCCAGGAACACGAAGGTGGAAGTTATCCTTCAGTCTAGTAACTGGTAAAGGAGTCCTGGCAGTGACTGAGAGTCTAGAATGATGTTCTACAAAGGAAGAGCCATTGACTTTTGAAGTTTCGTAAAATCAGCATGCATAAAATTCGAGACGAAACTTCACAAGAGCTCAGCAGGCCTGGAATTGGTGCCAAGGGGCTAACTTCAAAATCAAAACTTGTTAAAGGACAGGACATAGTTTTTATGACGGTGAGCTTGACTGTTCGAATTTATGCAGCCTTTTGTGAATTGTATTTTTGAACAAAAATAAAGACTATCGTGCTCAAGAAGCATTTGGCTTTGGATTTCCACACTCGAATTTGACATCATGACACCATTTCTATGTAGTCCATTCACCCAATAACAAGAGCAAACCATCACTATGCTTTCAAACTGAACCTAATGTGTTAATGTGGTAAAGAGTTTTGCTGGTTAGCATAGCCCAATTAGCCCCTGCTGGTTGATGCCAAAACTAAACTATTTGGTTCTAAAAATGCATCTTTCTGCATTGATAGACTTTCTGAAGTAGCTGTGAATTCAGACTAAACAAACGTTGTGCATCATTCAGTCGACTGCCACTGACATGAATTCAAATGGGTAGTGTTTATTTTATTCTTTCCTTTAGTCATAGTCTTGACATGACAAAAATATCCTTTTTATTCTTCAAAACATATTGTAAATGCATATTGCCGTTATTTATATATTGCTGTTTTTATATTATCATTATCAGTATATTTTAATTACAATAACTCAGATATAGCATCATGATTTGCATCTATCCTTAACAAATCCCAAATTTTTTTTTAACAATATCTTCAGTAATTTTGTTGATGAGATTAACACTAATGGGTGTATTTCACCAGAAATACTGTACACTACGGTTCAAAACTTTGGGGGTTGGAAGATTTTTTAATGTTTTTAAAATAACTATCTTTTGGTTACCAAGCCTGCATTTTATTTGATAAAAAATACAGTAAACAGTTATATTGGCGATCTTATTACACTTTTAATAACTGTTTCTATTGAATAATTATGGGTACTCTAATTTTATTCCTGGAATCCCTTGTCAAAGCTGAATGTTATCAGCAATCACTACTCACACGTCTTCAGGTCACCATGGATCCTTTCAACAAATCTTTCTAATATGCTGTTTTTGTTAGAATCCTTTGGCAGGATTCTTTATCGGGGAAACAGAAAGTAAAAGAACAGTATTTATTTAAATAGAAATATTTTGTAACAAATGTATTGACGCCACGTCTTGACACAGTAGTGTATTAAACCTCCCTGGTCATCATCTACATCACCACATTTGGTGTAGTGGCATCAGTGGTAAAAAACCTTTGAAATTTGAAAAATCTGATGCATGGTTTTAGCACCTGTGTGAGCTCCACGATTTCGCCAAACCCCGAAAGGCTGTGCTCAGACCCCCCCTTGCACTGTCTACTCTCCACGGCACAATGAGGAAATTGTGCTGACTACTCGTCCTTGCAAAGTCCTCATTAGCCTAATGAAAGCCTTCAAACGCAAAAACCAAACAAGGGTTCTGGGAGGTTATTAGGAAAATTACACCTCCAGGAGGGCCAGGGTAAGGGAGTTGGTTGGGAGGAGGTGGGGAGTCTTGCTCATTACTTCACGCTCTGCAAATCACTAACTAATTTAGCCCCAGTACCATGCCATTTCGACTTCTATGGATCATTTTCAAAGAACTGTGAGTGTGAGTATTCATTGATTTCTCAGAATATGCATGCACATCAAGACTAATGTATGAATAGAAATGAAATATACTGAGTATTAGGTGACACATCAGCGGAATCAGCAATCACTTCCTGCAGTCAATCTAAACCACTGCTGATAAATGATCTGCTAAGCTAAAGGAAAAATATTAGACACAATTTTAAATCTGTTTGGGAAAAATGCTTGCATTTTCCATGACATTTTTTTTTCTGTTATGTAATTCTAAACGTGTTTTTATAACATAGAAGAACCGTAAAAGTGCAGTCACTGCTAAATGTTTTGACCTTGTTGAACTGTAATGTAGTGAGCACTTTTGTACTGTTTAAACGGTCATAATCTGGGTTGTTCCCCAGTCTCAGACTAGAGGAACCTAAGTAATTATTTTCTAATGCATACAATCTGTATAATCAGTAAAATATGATAAAACAGCCATGTTTTATTACGACAAAAGATAATGTTTGTAAAATTTGACATCTCATGATGCTATTTAATAAAAGTAATAAAATATTATTCAATAGGATGTATTTAGAATGATATAATAGGATATATTTAGAAGTAGAATGGCTTTCCCTGGCAAATTCTATTCAACACAGCATGCAATATTACCGGCATCTAACCTTTTTCTGTAGAAGCCCTCTTTGTTACATGGCCTGTGTCATGGGTTGCCAGATCCCCCTCTTTTGGTCCTGGTGGTGCACTTGGAGACAGGCCCAACAAGGCGTGGCCAAGAGAAAGACCATTCTGAAGTAAATCTAAAGGGAAAGGAGGGGCATATAAACAGATTTTACAAACAAAAGACTGACCAGTGAAGCCCAATGTTCCATTGTACTGTAGTAGGTATAACATTTGTTCAATACAGTTTTAAATTCTGTATATGTTGTTCTTGTGAAATGTACCTTACCATTTAAAGTTTTTTTTTTTAAAATATTTTATTCAGCAAGGATGCATTACATTAATCAACAGTGAGAGAAAATACTTTTATAATGTTATAAAAGATTTCCACAAAAATATGAAGTATTTTTAACATAAGTAAGGGGTTTCTTGAGCAGCAAATCGCATATTAGAATGATTTCCGAAGGATCAAGTGACACTGAAGACTGAAGTAATGGCTGCTGCTGGCAATTCAGCTTTGCATCATAAACTACAATATATTCAAATACAGTATAAAACATTTAGTTTAAATTAGAATAATATTTGACAATATAATTGTTTTCAATACTAATTATGATCAAATAAACAGAGCCTTGGCATGCATATTACTTCTTTCAAAAACATTAAAAAATCATACCGATCCCAAACTTTTGAATGGAAGTGTGTGATGTTTTAATTCAATAATGAAAGGCTCACTCATATCTTGTACTGAAAAAGCTTTAAAAACTCTTAACAAAATAAAATTAGATAATATTATCTCAAAAAGCCTAAAAAAAGTTTACAAGATTTGAACTTAAGTTTGGTCAAAAATAGGATTTAAAACACATACTGCTTCCAAATTATATCATACCACTGACATCCGATATCTTGGGTTATGATTTATAATGTGTCTGATCACAGACTGAAAAAAGTAGAGAGCATTATCTGTAATTGCATAGTTTTAGTTCCGGTTAAAGCAAAGCACATGAACTGCTCTGATGGCTTTGCTTTTAGTAGATTCTGTGATATCACCTTATTCTTAATTCTAAAAGCACATTTGTAAGGTTATATGTGTAGCTTCATATTATCGTGAGAGCATAGTGCTAAGTGCTCAGGGATCAAACTCTGCTGAAATAGTAAGTTTGGTTTAAACCATATGAGAGGATACAGGCAGAAATGAAAATGTAGAAGTATACATATTATTACAGCGAACATGACTCCAATGACAACTAAAATCTTGAAGTTATATGCAACGTAGACTTTTTAATAAGACAATGAGGAATAAAACAAAAGACAAGACTTTTATTAGTCAAGCAGACGTACGTGGCCGGTCAGAAGAGCTCTCTGTGAGCGCAGGAGAGCTGGACACGCTGCTGCTCTGTCTGGAGGATAAGTGGCTCCCTGACCTGCGGCCATCATCCAAAGAGGGGACAGGTGACGGGCTGTCTGGAACTCGCTCCTGATAGTGAATACAAACATTAGTCATTATAATCTGTCATATATTTGAGATAAAACTGTAATAAATTCTAAATAATTGCAGAAGAACTTTCTCTGCTGTGAAATTTAAATACTGTTCTAAATAGTACACTGTGTGAAGAAGAAATATGTGACCCTGGACCACAAAAACCCGGTTGAAAAAGGGTTTGTTCACCCAAAAATGAAATTAGCCCATAAATTACTCACCGTCAATTCATCCTAGGTGTATGACTTTCTTCTTTCAGAAGAATACAATCAGAGTTATATTTAAAGTGTCTGTTTCATGGCACTCAGCGAATGTTGCATTTATCAGTCCAAAAGAAGTTAAATAAAAAGTGCCCATCCATAAACAAAAAAGTGTCTCACACGGATCCGGGGGGTGAACAAAGGCCTTCTGTAGCGAATCTATGCATTTTTGTAAGAAAAATTCCATATTTCAAACGTCAATCACCAGTATACCCCTTAATCTAGCTTGCGCTCACTGTATTTTGTAAATTTTCTACCATAATATTCAAAATGTATTTTTGATTAGGTACTGCATTGGCTAAGGACTAGACTCCTTGACCCCCCCCCCCATTTTAAAGGCGATTTTCTCAATATTTTGTTTTTTTTTGCACCCTCAGATTCCAGATATTCAAATAGTTGTATCCTGGAAAGCTTATTTATTCACTTTTCAGATTATGTATGTAAATCTCCGTGGAAAATTGACACGTAAACGTTTTTTTTGTGGCCAGGGTCTACCCGGTGCATCTCAATAACTTAGAATGTCATGGAAAAGTTCATTTATTTCAGGAATTCAACTCAAATTTTGGGTTTTCTTTTTTGGAAACTCGTGTATTAAATCTTCAATGCCACAGACTGAAGTAGTTTTTTTAGTCTTTGGGTCTTTTTAATTGTGATGATTTTGGCTCACATTTATCAAAAATCCACCAATTCACTATCTCATCAATTTAGAATACTTCATAAGACCAATAAAATTTTTTTAGTGAATTGTTGGCCTTCTGGAAATATGTTCATTTACTGTACATGTACTCAATACGCGGTAGGGGCTCCTTTTGCTTTAATTACTGCCTCAATTCGCGTGGCATGGAGGTGATCAGTTTATGGCACCGCTGAGGTGGTATGGAAGCCCAGGTTTCTTTTGACAGTGGCCTTCAGCTCATCTGCATTTTTCTCTTGTTTTCTCATTTCCTCTTGACAATACCCATCGCTTCTCTATGGGGTTTAGTTCTGGTGAGTTTGCTGGCCAGTCAAGCACACCAACACCATGTCATTTAACCATCTTTTGGTGCTTTTGGAAGTGTGGGCAGGTGCCAAATCCTGCTGGGAAAATGAAATCAGCATCTTCAAAAAAACTGGTCAGCAGAAGGAAGCATAAAGTACTCCAAAATTTCTTGGTAAATGGGTGCAGTGACTTTGGTTTTCAAAAAACACATTGGACCAACACCAGCAGATGACATGGCATCCCAAATCATCACTGACTGTGGAAACGTAACACTGGACTTCAAGCAACTTAGGATCTGAGCTTCTCCACCCTTCCTCCAGACACTAGTACCTTGGTTTCCAAATGAAATACAAAAAAAATCTGAAAAGAGGACTTTGGACCACTTGGCAACAGTCCAGTTCTTCTTCTCCTTAGCCCAGGTAAGACATCTCTGATGTTGTCTGTGGTTCAGGAGTGGTTTAACAAGAGGAATATGACAACTGTAGCTAAATTCCTTGATACGTCTGTGTGTGGTTGCTCTTGATGCATTGACCCCAGCCTCAGTCCATGCCTTGTGAAGTTCACTCAAATTCTTGAAATCGATTTTGCTTTGACAATCCTCATAAGGCTGCGGTTCTCTCGGTTTGGTTGTGCATCTTTTTCTTCCAGACTTTTTCCTTCCACACAACTTTCTGTTAACACGCTTGGATACATCCCTCTGTGAACAGCCAGCTTCTTTGGCAAAAGAATGTTTGTGGCTTACCCTCCTTGTCTTCTGGACAACTGTCAGATCAGCATCTTCCCCATGATTGTGTAGCCTAGCAAACCAAACTGAGAGACCATTTTAAAGACTCAGGAAACCTTTGCAGGTGTTTCGAGTTGATTAGCTGATTGGCATGTCACCATATTCAAATTTGTTGAGATAGTGAATTGGTGGGTTTTTGTTAACTGTGAGCCAAATCATCACAATTAAAAGAACCAAAAACTTAAACTATTTCAGTCTGTGTGCAATTAATTTATTTAATACACGAGTTTCATAGTTTGAGTTGAATTACTGAAATAAATAACTTTTCCACGACATTCTAATTTCTTGAGATGCCCCTTGGCATTAGATCTTCTACCTCAACTGAACAGATCTTGGTACTTTTACTGAAGTTTCCATTTGTTTGTTCACGTACTTGTTACTCCTAACGAGGAAAATCGTCATGTTGATTGATCCCACTTTCCTATACATTTTCAAATCAACAGTTGTATCTATTCGTTCTTAAATGGACCTGAGCTAACATGGAACTGTTTTATTTTTATTAACTACCATCAAGAAATTACTAATAAGTTAACAGGGTATTGCTCATTTTAGGTATTGTTAATTAATGTATTACAATCTAGTAACATGACTTTATTGTCATGTTAACAATCGTTCATTATTTCTTCACCTATTTTATTCAATTCCAAACCAGAAATGCTTTTTATTTTTTTTTCTGTGGAATACCGGAAAACAAACAAAAGGCAGGATGTTTCATATGATCACTAAAAATTGCCATTCTTTAATAATTTATTTTATCCTGCCGCCTATAAATCCCCCATACAACTTATCTAAACAACTATGCCTACAGCTCCAAATACGGTCAGTTACTATTGTCACTGAGGTGTTCTTGTAGAAAATGTTTTTATAATTCTTGATTTTAAAAAAATCCACAAAAATGATGAACACTATTTTGAGGGTTTTTTCCCTCGCGTGTGACCAGCACATTTGACCTTATTTGCTTTTTAATGTGACTCTTCTATATATGTGACTGCTGATCAATGTTTATGTCTGTGAATAAACAATAATTTAAATCTGTTCATTGTATGAAGCATCATGTCCTCTTAAGAGACGGAGATAGCTTTGACAAGCAAATGTACTAATTTTAATTTACTCATGTAGAATATAGTGTGAAGTAGAAGTAAAACATACGTCTGGACCTATTAGAACTGACACATTCCATATACTAATATAATATATATATAATATATTAGCGCCATAATATCTAGGTTTTATGTATTTATACATTTTAGACATATTTGCATATCCCTCTAAAACCCCTCATACTTTGATTCCTAATAAGTAATAAAAAGACCCACCCTATTAACCTATATTTCACCCATAGAACGTACGTATGTGAAGAAGTATACATGGCCTATAGTTTACTATTTCAGCTTGATATGGCCAATACTGTCATATATCCCTTTCTGTATAGGTGACGGACAGAAATGCTCAGAGTTTCAAATACCTTATTTCTCTCGCAATATGAACCCAACGTTCATGGGTTTGGACAATATGAAAACTATAACGAATTATGACCAGAAATGTAATTTTTGGGCTAACTGTCTCTTTAATGTTCTTAAGACTTATTACAGTTTGTTGCGCTTGTACCTTATTAGACTTGACGGAACAGGCTGGACGGGGGAACCTCTGGCCGGGACGGCGCCGACCATTTTGGCTAGTGCTGAAATGGTTTCATACTGTTTTCAGTTGCCAATAGGTTTTTTTGGGGGGAACCCCCCCCCCCGAGGCAGGAGGCAGACTGACTGGAATCAAGGGATGTGGCATCATCATGAATGGAAGTTCCAAACCTGTACAGAAAAGAATTATACCTTAATTAATCATCCATAACTATAATCTAATACGTATTTCTGCATAAACTCATTAAAATAACACATGCTGCACCAACAGTTTGAGGATACTAAGAAGCACTGTAAGGGAAAACATCTTGTAAATAGTTCCAAATTATGATGCTTCACGTTATGAAATTTCATCAGTTTCTGCTTTGTTAGAGCTCTCTTTAAAGCTGTGCCATTATGGCACAGCATGCCTACGAGTATAACTAGAGCTGCTGGAGTCTGTACCTCAAAGCAATTAGCTGCTTCTCAGACTGCTGCAAACGTCTTCATACATAACAACCCCGTGATAAATTAGACCACACACTCTATTTGTAGCACAACAAGCTACGTGACAGCAAGACTGCAGTACATACGCCTGCTGTGTGACCGCTGTTTTGCTTGTTTTAGTGTGCTGATCCAATCCCTCGTAGCACTCTAACAGTGTTATGCTTTATAGGAATGTGAGAGGATATTCTCCAGAGAGGAATAACAGCAGAAAAAAGAAATAGATCCTCTCACAACTGAACAGGTCAGGGCGTAAGGTTACAGTCAGCCACTCTGAGGCCGCCCATACACCGCCGCCACTTTGAAAGCGAAGGATGAAAGAGAGACAGAGAGAGAGAGGACATTTCAGCAGTTTCTCTCTCAAAGACTTTTTCATTTCCCATCAGTCGCCTTAAGAGAAGCTCCTGAACTGTGTTGGCCTCGTAGTAATGGATTCACTAGGGTTGATACTCGCGGCAGATGATGAGAAGGAAGGCCAGGAGATGATGAGCCCTTTGGAGGCGATGGTTTTCAAGACCTTCCATCTCCCTCTGCTTTTCAACCAAATACCAGGCAGCTCTGGGGGTCAGAGGTCACCTCTCTGCCACAGAGACAAATGAAAGTTCTCCTTCCTTTCGTCATGACATTTTTAGTCAGAGGCAGAGAGAGAAAAAAAGCCCCTGATTTTCATGAAACAGATGACACGCAGATCAGTCATGGTGATCGGGCGACAGAAAGGAAGTGAAAGGAAGATCAAAGAAAGCCATTGAGTGCCGAGGAGATTGATGTATGGATGGAAAATGGATCTGAGCCAAGCACAAGCACATGCCAAGAACATGCTCAGTCTTCTTCGCTTTAGGCGTCACTAATATTCTTAAAGTCAAAACGACAGTGCCATCCACGCATTCGCCTTTTCAAGTGGAATTTAAACTGCCATATTACGCTAGGAAATGCTGATAGGAGCAATATATGGCCTTCTAAGCGCATTCGGGAAAGGGCCAAAGTGGCAAGGAAACACTAAAGCCCCTCCGCATCCAAAAAGACACATTTGAATGAGACTGGAACTCAGCCAAATGCATCAACATCCGTCACCCTTCATCCGTATCTCAAGGGGCCTACGTCTCAGCTTCTGCTGCAAAAAGAATAACAATGCGATCCGCAAGCGTCTGTTAACGCTGCAGTGCCACTGAGGCCAGTTTCTCAAACACATGGTGGCCGATATCACTCACGAAGAGCTTTCAATCTTTATTTACCTAAAACAAAAGAGCCCAGGGCTAAAAGAAATTGGAGGCGCGCCATTTTTAAAATATCCCCCCGCAGCAGTTGCCATTGTGCGCTTGAGTCCGAGCTATTGTGGGTGTGCAAATGATTTTGACAGGAAGTTGCAAATTGTATAAATATTTAGCGTTTAATAAAAAAGGAGAAACAAAACAAGTGAACGCTGAGGAAAGGAAACAAACAAGCCACAGTGCTAGTGCAGCAGGGTGCGCTGGTACACGACTTCCAGGCTACTCCTTTCCGCCTGTATTTAATCCAAACCATCCTCGTACAGGGAATCGTTGGTGACAAATTATGCCTAACTCGTGCGTTGCGGAAACATGTGATCGGAGTAATCGATCTTCCCTAGACAACACATTCAGCCTGGAACGGTTACAAATTAGTTCTCTCTCTCGCGAAAAACATGCGCCTCCACCCACAATCCCCAGCACATCTCCCTTATAACACTGCCCCCTGATTTTCCTCTCTACTTTAGTTATCTTATGGCCTGTCCCCCACGTCATGATCGTGTGAAAGTTTTTATTCCGCTACGGTCACGCAGTGGCCTTAATAACGAAGAGATGGCTCTTGGGTCGCTCCTAGTCTGCGCAGAGTTAAGTCCTCGGACATTTGACGCACGACGACCCCTCGAGCGGTTCGCTCATCTCTTCCTTAATCTGCGTACAACTCCTCAATAACAACACGCTAGTGTGCTCATCCATCGCGAATCATTAATAGGAGGAACTTATCCTTACTACCCTGCAGATATTAATAATAGCAAAAAGTAGAACAGCAGGTGAAAGGAAACATTGTAGGCACATTTGTGAAAAATAAAACGTTAAATAGAATTAAATGCTGGAAAAGTTTATCAGAGTTAAAAATAAAAAAATAGAAATGGGCGTATTATGAATATTAGGGGGAAGAATGAGGCATTAGGTGAAAAGGGACGAGAAAGAACAGTTGTGTAGAAAAATTTAAAAAAGAAAAAGGGAAAAACAACTAGAAAGTTGAAGGAAATTAAACTAACATTTGGTACTAGATATCCCCTTTTGAGTCCATTTGAAATTTGCAGTCTAGTTATACGTGCAACCTTGTTACTCATTCTGCCTTATTTTATACCCTATTCTTGGAATGTGACAAATTATGCCAAGGCATTTTGGTATTTCAGTAGAATTACTGTTTGCTCAAAATCCTCTCCTTTTCTTTAAATATCTACATTTTCCTGTAGGTTTGCCTATGCAACAGATTAAAAAATAAAAACAAAAAACTTCAAAAGTTAGATGAATTATACACAGAAATGAGGCTTCCGATTTTCCTAGTGTTACTGGAAACCCTTTCCTCTTTATTGCTACTTTAATCTCAGCCATAAAAGTGTCTGCTCATGTGCTGTAACCCCTGCAGGTAAGTAACGCAGCAGCTCTCTTTTCCTCAGGCCAACCTCCCCTGAGACAGAGACCACCGGCAGGTGTGTGAGAAAGGAAGAGACTCTATCTGTGACACATACATCTGATAAGCATTTGCTGGCCTGACAGCACTGATCCCACTTCTATTTCTCACACACTACAATATCTCAGATTAAATATTAACCTACGATAAGACTATTTGTTTTCTCAATTTCCCCATTAAAGGCATTTAACGTGTTCCAGCCTGACAGCCGTATATAAAACAGTAGCTTTATTTCCCAGACAAAGGTGCCGTTGCCAGTAAGCAGCTGTGCTCTAGGTGTTTAGTCTGTGCGTTTAGGTCTGGTCTTTGTAGTGGTTAGACACCATGGAGTAATTTCCACATTCCCGTCAGCAGGGGGTGGGGGAGGGGAGTATGGAAAACCGGAAGTCTCATTTCTCCTTTAATGAAATTAATGATGCCTCCATGTGCTTACTGTTGAGTTACTTCCCTTATGGAANGATATATACAAATGAGGGACATCATAATATTTCTAGTCCAATCCTTACTTTCTTACTTTAAGTTTTGAGGAATGTCTTGTAGAAATGTCAAAAAAGTTTCATTGTGACCTTAAATTTTCAAATTTACCTTTAGACTCAAACACTCTTTTTGGTAGCAATATGAATGTTTCATTTTGAGCTAGAAAGCCATTTGTATTGTACAAGGTCATACATCTGAATAATGCCATTATAACACTAACAAAAAAAAATGATAATACTAATAACCTCTAACACTAAAGTAGCATGGTATAACAATGTGTTTTTTGACACCATCTGGAGTAACCGTTCAGTACCATAGTATACTGTACTATACCATTACTACACATCACTGTATGCTGTACCATGACAATTTTTGTTGTTATTGTTGTTTAAAAGGGAAAGTCACTACAATAGTGTCAGCATGTGTCATTACTGTTCAGGTATTACAGTAATAAGAGCAATTTGAGGAAAATCAGGGAGCCTTTAACAGGAACGGCGTGCTGTATCAGAGCCTCACTATTAGCTCGCTGCCCAGGCTAAAAGCATCCGCCACGTTTCAATGACCCCAATCACACTGAAGAGCTGCTCACTGGCTGTTAAACAAACACAAATTGTGTGCTGGTGCATCTTTAAGGTGATTACACACACTTAACTCGTAAACCGTAGTGAACAATGAGCAGGCACTTAAAAATAAACAGCTAACCAACCCTTTAAAAGAAACAATCGTGGTTGTGTACTGTATGTAAAGGACAGCTTCAGTTAAAAAGGCCTACGGTCATATATCACATTTCTGTATAGGTGAAGGAACAGAAATCTCTCAGGTTTTAAAATACCTTATTTCTCTATCAAAGATGAACAAAAGTTTCATGGGTTTGGAACAATATGAAACTAATTAACGTAATTGATGACAGAATGTAAATTTTTGGGTAAACTTTCTCTTTAAATTTCTTAAGAACTGTATGTACAGTTTGTGTCCTTGTACCTTTATAACTGACGTCACCATTCTGGACGGGACACTCTGGACCTGAGCAGCAGCTGCCATATTGGCAATAGTGCTGAGATGGTTCATCTGGTTCATTGCCATAGTGACCGAGGCAGGAGGCAGACTGACTGGAATCAAGGGATGTGGCATCATCATGAATGGAAGTTCCAAACCTGTACAGAAAAGAATTATACCTTAATTAATCATCCATAACTATAATCTAATACGTATTTCTGCATAAACTCATTAAAATAACACATGCTGCACCAACAGTTTGAGGATACTAAGAAGCACTGTAAGGGAAAACATCTTGTAAATAGTTCCAAATTATGATGCATCACGTTATGAAATTTGTTAGAGCTCTCTTTTAAAGATGTGCCATTATGGCACAGCATGTCTACAAGTATAACAAGAGCTGCTGGAGTCTGTACCTCAAAGCAATTAGCTGCTTCTCAGACTGCTGCAAACGTCTTCATACATAACAACCCCGTGATAAATTAGACCACACACTCTATTTGTAGCACAACAAGCTACGTGACAGCAAGACTGCAGTACATACGCCTGCTGTGTGACCGCTGTTTTGCTTGTTTTAGTGTGCTGATCCAATCCCTCGTAGCACTCTAACAGTGTTATGCTTTATAGGAATGTGAGAGGATATTCTCCAGAGAGGAATAACAGCAGAAAAAAGAAATAGATCCTCTCACAACTGAACAGGTCAGGGCGTAAGGTTACAGTCAGCCACTCTGAGGCCGCCCATACACCGCCGCCACTTTGAAAGCGAAGGATGAAAGAGAGACAGAGAGAGAGAGGACATTTCAGCAGTTTCTCTCTCAAAGACTTTTTCATTTCCCATCAGTCGCCTTAAGAGAAGCTCCTGAACTGTGTTGGCCTCGTAGTAATGGATTCACTAGGGTTGATACTCGCGGCAGATGATGAGAAGGAAGGCCAGGAGATGATGAGCCCTTTGGAGGTGATAGTTTTCAAGACCTTCCATCTCCCTCTGCTTTTCAACCAAATACCAGGCAGCTCTGGGGGTCAGAGGTCACCTCTCTGCCACAGAGACAAATGAAAGTTCTCCTTCCTTTCGTCATGACATTTTTAGTCAGAGGCAGAGAGAGAAAAAAAGCCCCTGATTTTCATGAAACAGATGACACGCAGATCAGTCATGGTGATCGGGCGACAGAAAGGAAGTGAAAGGAAGATCAAAGAAAGCCATTGAGTGCCGAGGAGATTGATGTATGGATGGAAAAGGGATCTGAGCCAAGCACAAGCACATGCCAAGAACATGCTCAGTCTTCTTCGCTTTAGGCGTCACTAATATTCTTAAAGTCAAAACGACAGTGCCATCCACGCATTCGCCTTTTCAAGTGGAATTTAAACTGCCATATTACGCTAGGAAATGCTGATAGGAGCAATATATGGCCTTCTAAGCGCATTCGGGAAAGGGCCAAAGTGGCAAGGAAACACTAAAGCCCCTCCGCATCCAAAAAGACACATTTGAATGAGACTGGAACTCAGCCAAATGCATCAACATCCGTCACCCTTCATCCGTATCTCAAGGGGCCTACGTCTCAGCTTCTGCTGCAAAAAGAATAACAATGCGATCCGCAAGCGTCTGTTAACGCTGCAGTGCCACTGAGGCCAGTTTCTCAAACACATGGTGGCCGATATCACTCACGAAGAGCTTTCAATCTTTATTTACCTAAAACAAAAGAGCCCAGGGCTAAAAGAAATTGGAGGCGCGCCATTTTTAAAATATCCCCCCGCAGCAGTTGCCATTGTGCGCTTGAGTCCGAGCTATTGTGGGTGTGCAAATGATTTTGACAGGAAGTTGCAAATTGTATAAATATTTAGCGTTTAATAAAAAAGGAGAAACAAAACAAGTGAACGCTGAGGAAAGGAAACAAAAGAAGTCTAATGACAGGGCTGGGAAGGAGCCAAGTACTCGGCTGGATAAATCCAAACACAACAGGGATCTTGGTACAAAATTGGGCACGAAACTGTTGCGTAAAATGATGTGGAGAACGACAGAACAACACAACACCTGGAAAGGATTCAAACGAGAAACATCAGCAAAAACAGCACATTTTAAACACATACAAAGTGTCCCTAAATTAGTTATTATGGCCTGTCCCTTATCAAAAGTGATTGTTGTATACTGGAGTCTGGAAAAAACTAGACTCAAGTCTCAAGTCTGAGTCTAAGCCAATATTTTCAAGAGTATTTGGACTTGGCCTGGACTTGGATTTGACAAGTCATATAAAATATGGTCTTGGACTCAGATTTAAGATGGACTTGAGACTGAGTCCAGTCTTATCCCTTTTCAACTGCATCTAATATTTAAAATCATGTAACAATGTCACAAATTTGACATTGCATTGTAATAAAACAATTGCTTAAATATTAAAATAAATGAATAAATAAACAAATTAATGAACTAATAAATAAACTAACAAATATACACCTTCAGATTTTTTACAAATTCACACAAACCAGCAAAGGTATGAGTGCCTAATACAAAAAAAGTACACATTCATAAACTGTGACATTAACATCATTTCAAACCAGTAAAAAATCTCTAATTTTCTTAATTTCTTCATAATTATAGTGTAGACTGAATTCCTTATTTTCAAACATTTCGCTCAGCGACCCAAGTTTTTGTAAGAAAAATTATCAAACAACTCTCAAATGTTCAAACAACTCTCAAGTTTATCAATAACTATAAACTAACATTTGGTACTAGATATCCCCTTTTGAGTCCATTTGAAATTTGCAGTCTAGTTATACGTGCAACCTTGTTACTCATTCTGCCTTATTTTATACCCTATTCTTGGAATGTGACAAATTATGCCAAGGCATTTTGGTATTTCAGTAGAATTACTGTTTGCTCAAAATCCTCTCCTTTTCTTTAAATATCTACATTTTCCTGTAGGTTTGCCTATGCAACAGATTAAAAAATAAAAACAAAAAACTTCAAAAGTTAGATGAATTATACACAGAAATGAGGCTTCCGATTTTCCTAGTGTTACTGGAAACCCTTTCCTCTTTATTGCTACTTTAATCTCAGCCATAAAAGTGTCTGCTCATGTGCTGTAACCCCTGCAGGTAAGTAACGCAGCAGCTCTCTTTTCCTCAGGCCAACCTCCCCTGAGACAGAGACCACCGGCAGGTGTGTGAGAAAGGAAGAGACTCTATCTGTGACACATACATCTGATAAGCATTTGCTGGCCTGACAGCACTGATCCCACTTCTATTTCTCACACACTACAATATCTCAGATTAAATATTAACCTACGATAAGACTATTTGTTTTCTCAATTTCCCCATTAAAGGCATTTAACGTGTTCCAGCCTGACAGCCGTATATAAAACAGTAGCTTTATTTCCCAGACAAAGGTGCCGTTGCCAGTAAGCAGCTGTGCTCTAGGTGTTTAGTCTGTGCGTTTAGGTCTGGTCTTTGTAGTGGTTAGACACCATGGAGTAATTTCCACATTCCCGTCAGCAGGGGGTGGGGGAGGGGAGTATGGAAAACCGGAAGTCTCATTTCTCCTTTAATGAAATTAATGATGCCTCCATGTGCTTACTGTTGAGTTACTTCCCTTATGGAAATAATCACAAAACAAGCATCAACAACCGCAGTGGGGAAGAGAGAGGGATAAAAAAGAGAGATGGAAAAAGGGCTTATGTGGTGAGGCCCTTGAAGGCTTTTGGGGCCTCGTTCGGGGAAAGTAAATGAAGGCGCAGATATTTTGATACGTAGATGAAAAGAACTTGGGAGGATACGAATTTCAGTCTTTGGCTGTGAGAGATGAGATGATCTATGGCTGAGAAAAGAAAAAAATTTAGCTCAAAATTAACTCTTAATACAGAATATAAGATTTGCTCAGAGCAAAATTGGAGAAGGAAGTATTAACAGGCAGTGTGCTCTCCCACACTCCCACTGTTTGTCTGGTCAGAGGAACACGCAGTAGAATTATTGAGTGATCAAAGACGAGAAACCCATACACCATACACAAACTTTGCCACAACAGCCACACAGAGACTCAGAGAGGGCAGTGCTTTGTGATTATGTGTGTTTACAATGAGCATCAGGGATCGGCTGCATGAATCCCAAAACACCCACACACCACACACACACACACACAGGAGAGAGTCTGTGAAAAAACATGTGCACAAAAACAACATTAACATATTATTTAAAGCACAATCATAGAAACAAATCTGTGTATGCCCATTTACTGAAAAATATCTATAGGGGGAATGTCAATGTGAGTCAATTTTTATTATTTAATAAACAATTAACTAAGACAAAATATTGCATTTGTGTATTTTATTAAACAAACCTGTTAATGTTTATCTTAAATATAAGTTACTAGATAGGCTGCAAGTATGGCAGATGATTCTATCAAGTAAAAACACATATATCACAGTTTTTAAAATAGCACAGGCGTTTTCCATTTGTTAAATAAGAAATGTTACTTGAGCACCAAATCAGCATATTAGAATAAATTCTGAAGATCATGTGACATTGAAGACTGGAGTAATGATGCTGAAACTTCAGCTTCGCAATCACAGGAATAATTTACATTATCTTCTTCTTCATTTAAATACTTTAAAAAAAAGAGTAAAGTATAGATCCCAAACTTTTGATTGACATTGTATTTGTGGGTGTGTAGGAATATGGTCACAAAAAAACAGGGCTTTGCTAACCAGCCAAAAAGTGATCTCTTGGTCTTGAACCTAACAACATAGGGTCAACCAATAGCATGACTTTGTGACGGGACTAACTCACTGGCTGTGATTCTGTTTTGTACCTCTCGTAGTGCAGAAATGACACATTCCTTTTAGTTCCAGTTAGCTGCAACTAAACATATTGCGTCTTATCAAACCTGTCATGTTTCTTGAAGGTTGTCCAAGAGTTCACAAACACATTTCAGAGAGAACAACTTAATTCAACTCAACAAACTCTCCCTTTGCTTTCACACCAATCTCTATGACTCTAATTATAAAAAGTGCTCACTCAGTGTAGCAGAGTCTTCTCACATTTTGTCTGTCTCATGTTTCAGCCCTTTATCCTAAAGGTCACTGTATTCCATGCGACAGATTTATTAAATGGAAAGAAAACCTAAATTCAACCCCAAGTGCTCAAAACAAAGGAGAAATTTTTTTATTAATGATAACACTACATCCCCATTCACTTATGAGTCAAGACTACATCTAATTATGCATTTTGCTGTAATGGATGAAACTTTTGTGACACAAGTAAAATGCACCATTCTTTTATCCCTACAGCTCAGTTGAAGTTTTGGTCTTGAAACATGGCTTTGGTCTGGAATTCAGGACCTAAAGTCTTTGTCTAAATTTGGGCTTTTGTCTTATATTTAAGACGATTTCCAATGTTCTAAGGTAATAGAGAATCTAGGGAAAAATCAGTCATCATTTAGTCACTCTCTCCCACCAACCCTTAATTGCTGTATATTAACAGTTTTAATTTCTTTTTTATTCTGAGAGTGTATAGAAAATATAAACAGAAACTCACATGGGCATATTTGATGCTAAAACATGTTTAGTTGACGCACAACAACAAACCTCAATGATTCTCACATCAAGCAAGCATGTTAGAGCTTCTGTTTTCCATATTTGATAGGTTCTATGTATGCATGTTGATCACTGTTTATATGGAAGTAAAATCCTAAATTAAATCTGTTTATCATTTAAAGTGATTACATCTCTTCAGAAGACTTAAACTGACCCGATTCATATAGATTACAGTCTCTTGGTCACTATTGGTTATTGTCTGTGGTACTGATGAAATTATGATGCTGTTAATGACTCAGCACTAAATTTCTTTTCATCAGTGGAGAGTTTTTGAGGAAAGTCTGCAGCACTCCAGTGATGTCATATTTTGTTCAGTGACTCCTCTGAGAATTTTCTTTATTCATGTTTCATTTCTATGCTGATTCTAAAATGATGTTATAGGAATTAAAAGGAAAAAAGGGGGAAATGTTCCACTTCATTAACTGTTCTTCTTTTATCATCCAATTTTTCCTGATTATGTTCTGCAGGAATTCCATTTCTTTTCTATTACAATTTTTGGGGAAGTTCGGTTTATCTCTCAGCTCAATCCCATGAGAGTGAGAGACAGGCTCTAATGGACATGTGGATGTGCTCGAGGAGGAACTGCAGCCCTGGAGACCACAACATATTTCTTGACTCGAGGTCCTCCATCTTTACCTCTTCTCTTCTCTGTATTATATTTATTATATTATATTATATTATACGTGGCACAAAACTGTGGGATGGGCTGGGATACACAAGTGGTTTAAAAAATGGATGGATATTATAGATCTAACTTAAAAGTGGGGGAAGACCTTAGCAAAAAAGGCAATTTTATAGAAATGGAAGTCTGAATCTGTGCCTGCATTCAAAGTTTGGTTAAGAGACCTAAGCTATGTGTTACCCCTAGAGGAGCTGAGATCTAAGATATCAGATAGACAAAAAATATTTTTAAGAATATGGAACCCAATAAAATCCTTAATTAACAATTTTTACATAACTTCTTAGGCGTAGGGGTCAAATTAGGTGTGCACTGGGAGTTAAATAATTTTTGATATTGTTTCATTTTTTCAACAACGAAATAAAGATAAATCGGGACAATTAGGTATGTTTACTATGCCTTTGTAGTTTCTTGCTTATGGGTGGGGAACAACAAGCAGTAGCCGAGAAGATTTAAGAGGTGTAATAGTCACTAGTAAAACTCTTGTATCGTAGATTATGTGTTTTAATCAAGTTAAAATTATTGCGCTGTCAAGTTATCAATAGTGACATGGGGTTGTAAATGCATTCGGGAATTTGTATACAGCTATGCGTATATATGTGTGTATATCTAGCTATGGGTGTTGGATGCCGTTATATGAAAGTGGTGTATGGTGTAATACTTACTCTGCATTGTCATATGGTAGTCCAGTTAATTAGTTTTAGCTGATACTTGTATACCATATCCTCAAACGGAGCTGTGTAAAACCCCTGTTGGTCTCCACGTTACTACAGCAGTTTTAACGTACAGGCTATTAATGTTCCATGTTTGTGTAAAGCAAATAAAAAAATAATAAAACAAAGTGGGGGGAAGACACTTTTGTGTTAATGTCAAAAAGGACATATATGTGCCGATCACACTCAATGCCTTTTGGGCGAATTACTTTGGTTGTTGTAGCTTGTACTTCAAAATCAATAAATAAATAAAAATGAACATGACTGCATTAAATTATTAGCTAATGAAAAACAAAATGACTCTCAAGAGGCCAAATACTCAATTTATGAAGACAAGCTTCTTGAGTTTTCATGGTAATGTTGATAAATTACCATTAATAAAAGAACATGAATAAATACTGGTATTTTAAATATATTAATAAATTTCAATGTTGATTTTAAGAAAATATTAGCTTTTTCGTGTTGGGTCACCACTCAATTTTCAATGTAAAATCAATTTTCTGAAGCAAAACCTGCTGAGAATTACATATCTTAAAAAAAGCCCTTGTTGTGTGAGTTTATGATTGAGTACAATACACATAACTGCTTTTCTGCATGCTGTCTTTCACCAACTTAACATCAACAACATCCTCTCCAAATTTCTCCTTGACAAGACTATATCCAGAGCCCTCCACTTCCTGCTCAGGGGCACAGCTGTTACAAGAACCTCTATTTAACCAGAGATGAGCTCATATCCTGGTAATCATGGCAGAGAGGGAGCTGCTAAAAACAGTGTCCCAATCACCAACTGGATCAGTGCCACTGGAGTTCCACTCTAACACTGCCGTATCTGTCTAGCCAGCCTCATACATGCCACACATCCCTACAGATCTCTTCAATCTTCAGGGTTTAGATGTATCACATTTCTCAGACTTAGAGTACTATTCTGTGAACAGTTTGTGTTTGTCAAATGTAAATAATTATATGACCAGTGGATGAGGGTTCACGTTCAAAACACAGGCATGAGAGACTGATATTTTCAGATTTGTTCACCAGACAAAGCCGTCATTGTGTCAGTATTAAAATTACACACCACCGAACCTGAGAGATGGAAAGAGACAGACATTTAGAAGATGGATATAACGATAAAGGAAAGAAAGTTGAAAAGAACTGTTCTGCACCACTCAGCTCTCTTCAGCTGTATTAATATTCCACACCAAGAGTCCACACTCAAGGTTATTCTCACTCTAAATTGCTGAAGATAAAAAAGTTCCTTCTTATTAGCATTTGTGGGTAAAACCTGGCTAATCTTATTCACACGTATCCCTCTCGCTGTGACATCCTGGCCTCTGTTTTCACTTTTTCTCCACAGAAAGGTCACAACCTCATTTTCATGGTATTTTCTTGCTTAAATCTGCTTACAATGCACAGTTTCTGAAAAATAAGCACCGCACCAATGGACAGTTACTGGAAAATAAGCACTGCGTCATCGAATGGTGGCAATTTGTCTCTTTTATTAAAGCTGCAGTATGTAATTTAGTTTACTTTAAAATGATTTTATTGATTTTAAATGATTCATACTTGGTTGTAAAAAAAAGTAGATACTGTATAGCAAACTGTATGTTTAAGTGTCCCAACATGACACCACTGGCGCAACCAATGACAATGAGTTTGGCACATGACTTCCTGTAGTTCTAATCAGTGACAGACAGGGGAGTGTTTGTTGTGTTATTGTAAAGGCAGGAATTCACGATTTTTGCACCAAATTACAGTCCGAAGAAGTCGACAATAGTTGCCAAAAGTCAAAGCCAGTCTGCAGATTTAAGTTGACAGATTTCACAAAAAAATCGTTTGTAGTGTAAACAAGATGATTTTTAGCTTCTATACTGGATTCCATCCAGTCTGAGAAATTATCAAAACATTTGTGAGATGGGGAGCCAATTTTAGAACACATATTGTTTTTCATGTCATAGTCTCCTAGCTACAATCGTGCACATTCTGGCGTGAGTTTGTTGTGATTGGAATAACTTTAAAGTCTGATAGTGTGTGATCCTCTGTTGTTTATGTCCTGTATGATGGTCAGTTTTTCCTCTGTGACTATTACAAAGTCGGTAAGTGTATGATGCCCAGTCTTTTTCAAATTTAAAAAGTCGGGTAGTGTATTCCAGCCTTAAGGATAGTGCGCATCGTGTTTAAATACTTATATAAACACTGTTTGCAGAAGTGAAAACAGCATAATTTTGAGCAGCTATTTTGAACCTTTTGCTATTTTGCTACTTTTTTTGCTATTTTGTGGCCTTAATACATCACAAACTTTAAATAACCTCTCTAGTGGGTTGTTAACAGTTGAGATTAGATCATTAAAGGGATAGTTCACCCAAAAATGTATAGTGCTGTAAATGATAATCGCGATTATCGCATCCAAAAATAAAAAAAATTAATAATATATATGTGTGTTCTGTGTATGTTTATTATGTATATATAAATACATACATGCATGTATATATTTAAGAAAATATGTTATGTTTATATATTATATTTATATATAATATAAAATATATGAATATAAATATAGACATGTAAATATTTTCAAAATATATACTGAATGTGTCTGTATTTATATATACTTATATATACTATATATACACACATATAGTAATGTAAACAAAAACTTTAATTTGATGCGCTTAACGCGATTAGCGTTTGACAGCATACTTATACATATTGGTGTTGGCCAGGGTTTTCATAGGGTCTTGAGCATTTAGGATAGTGGGACAAGGAGCTTCAGTTAAGAGAGGAACTGACACTTTAACCCATGAGGGAGGTGATGTCCCCACCATTATCAGAAGAATCTGTGCCGTGGTTATATTGCAATGGTAACTATTTCATCACCTCCCCAATGTGATTTTATTCTTCAGGGCTCAGCAAGTGTGGCAGCTGTTAGGCTATTCAGGAGTATTAAAGAGAGAGAGAAAGAAGGAAAACGTGATAATTTCAACATCATTACGTTTTCTTTTGCCTTTTCACCAAAAAATTCCTCACTCAGCTGCTAAATCGCACGAAAGGGAATATGTGAATATTGAAATTGTAACCATTCACCTCACAGCGTTTCCAAAAATTGTATCTCATTCAAATGCTTTTGGTGGAAAAGCAATTATGAATAGTTCACATTTACCATTAATTGAATTTGAACAGAAGGCACACTGGAACTGTACCAAACAAGTGCTAACAAAAGGTCTTATATTTTACCCAGGGAGTCATCCCAACGCTAAAGTCTGGCCCACGGTCAACTGTTCTGCAGTCAGGTCCAGTGACTATACACGTTATATACCATGAGACAATCAGCTTTGGAACGCGCAGGGCCCTGGATCGCTGAACGAGCGGGACATCTGGTTAAGTTGAGACCTGCTCCCCCTGGCTCGCTGAAAACTCAGTGGGGACTGGGCACCTGGCCCTACCAGTCGCCTAATAACCATTGTAACTGCGGTCTGTGTGTGTATGTGTGTGTACCCCCAGTGCACACATGTTATAATTCAATTAAAATTAGATTAACTTCCCTTCATTGCACAGAGAGCTGCTTCTAGCCACGCAACTCAGACTATTACATGCTACTCCTCTCTTTCCTCTTCCACTAGCTTTAAAAAGACCTCAGCAAGGCAAAATGAAGGTTGTTTGGTTAAAGTTGTTTTTAGACTGAGATCATTCTAATATAGCCCCCTGGGGAACCGTGAAAATGTTTTTGGGATGTAGCTTTTTTCCAAGTTATTTACTTTTTGGAGCATGACAAACAAAAAAAGTAATTGAAAAAGTAATTTATATCTTTATTAATCTAATAATTTAATCATTTACACAACTTGAAATGATAAAATGTATTATGTTATGTTGAAATTAACTAAGCTTAATAAATGCTGTAAAACAGTAAGAATGTTTAAATAAATTGTACAGCACTCCATAATACATTTTTAACTACAATATATAGTAGAAATGTTTACAAAAATGTTTTTGTTGGTTTTTTGTATCCACACTAGTGCACACATCAATTACCAGAGCCTGCATAGAATAGGCAGTTCATCTAAATTTGTGTTTTTCAGCACTTTGATTATGAATTCCACTCATCATACATGCACAAAACCCTACACATAAAGTTTTCAACATAATTCGTACTACTTTTTGATTTTTTTACACAATTTGTGAAAACATGAGTAGTGTTCCTAATCTTGAATATGCAGATTTGGGCCAGTTTGTAATACAACAAATATTGTAATAACAAGAGTATTAACTTGTAAAAGTTTCAAAGGAATTTTGCACAAGCATTTTGTTAATTCTTTATTCACCTGTGCAAAAGGTCAGGTGCAAACATATGTAATCAATGCAATATCCACGCTCCTCCACACTGCTTGTTTCATGTGCATGTTGTGTTTTGGGGGATTTATTAAATGACATTTAAGTATGTGCAATCCAAATTTTTAAGATCCTGTAACTGTTTTTGTACCAGAATAACTGTAACTTCCCATTCAGTGGTGTGACGACAACCAAAATGCTGCTCCTCCACTGCTATCCATCCAGTTCCGATGTGTTAAGATCTATCCTTTTAAAGTCTGTGCTCTAGTCCGGGCAAACTGCTCTCAAATGTAGTTCTAGAGCTATCGTACACTGGCATTTGGCTGCAATTCACAACAGTCATGTGCAAATATGAGGCAAGCGCTGGCAGTGAGCTTTAGGAGCGGGGTGTTTCAAGCTGTGCATTCGCCCGTGCAGCCATTTAGGAGTGGTCCGCGGTGGTGTCTTTATCCATCACATTCTCAGTTACTCGTCCAAATGCTTTCAGCTAAATGTCAGCAGCAAGAACCCATGAAAGCCAAGGACTCCATATCAGCCTGCTGAATTCTGACGAGGCAGATATCAAAGCCTATTCCCCACTCTAGTCTGCAATCTCAACTCATAAGAGGGAAAAAACTGTACCTCTCTCTCCTTTCTCTCTATCTCGCCTAGTGGCCTTGAGTTCCCATCTCTGTGGCGCACATTGATAGTGATGACCTACTGCCCACCCCGAAGATAAACGAGGCCTCCGTGACTTGGCATTTTTCTTTCTCCCTCTCACCTCTTCGTCTTCATCACCTGCCTCTTTCTAAACGAGTATACAAATATAGCAGCCATTTTCGAGAACTCTCATTGAGAAAGTCATAACGACGCCCAGGCGACCACACGGCCGACATACACAAAGAGAAGGGCAGATTAGAAGTCGGCTTGCATTTAGCCACTTCAGGAATGTGCAGGAATGCCGACAGAAGTTGTTGAGCTTTGTTAAACGACGCCTCTTTCGAGAAATTCGACGGAGAGCTGCCACCACACGAGGCCGAGGCTGGGGGAACATAGCTCCAGGCCCAAAAATCTAATAGGTTGGAACATAATATCAAAACACAATAATAGGGCCCAAAGTAGAGTGAGCAGATGAACGGTTACATAAAATACCTCGGCGGCCAGAACCTGCCATTGTGTGTGTGAAGACAATAGCTGGTAGTTTTGTTGAAGCTTTAGGGACTTTCCACAGCCACAAAGCAGTGAGTCAGATTGTTTTATTTGACGCTCATCTCTCAAGATAAGTGAATGTTTAAAGTGACCTGACACAGAGAATTATAAAAGGCCTTCAACTTGGTCTGTAAAAATAAGCCACTTTTCAGACAATTATGAATTAAAGATAAAAAAAACTGACCGTGAAGTTAGTTTTATATTTAATTAAAGCATTATTATCCTCCATGCTTAACACGCAAAGCAACCTGACTAAGGAAGCCGATTCGTAGGCTGCATACGATTGCCTAATGGTTGGGAAACCTATTTGAAAACAGTCATTTTTTATTATTCATTCATATATATCATTCATTATTATTTCAGTTTCATTTTGTGATGCTAGTGAGGCAGAAATCACACATGAATCTTACATAAATCACCATATTTCTTGTTTCAGCCTAAAGATGCCTGTAACTCTATGTCCTAACCAGACACCACTCAATGCCACAATAAGAAATACAGCCACAATGGTGATACAGATTTACTTTTATTTTAAATTTCCCTTTTTTTTACGGCAATAAGCCATAATAAAAGCGACAATGGATAATTTACCTCAGATATAAAAAATTACTTAAAGGAAACAATTAATTCAAATTATATGTGAACAAACGAGTGTATTCCATGACAAATATTCTATCTGTCAATGAATATGTATTTTGAATATTGGTAAAATTGTTTATTTTGATTTTATTATGTATCCATTTTGTTGTAAGTGTGATGCTGCATCACAATTCGCATACTACCCATCCTAAATAGTATTCAAAATTATAATTAGTATGTCCCAAATCGTAGTATATTGAAATTAGTATTCCAAAGGACTAACAGATCGATGCCCAAGCTGACAGCTCGATGGCACACCTCAATGCCGTTAATATTGCCACAACAAATTGCGCAGGTGCGACAGGGCAGCTTAGATTACGGTGGGGGACGTGTCCCCCACCACTTTTAAATAGTCAGTAAATTCGTATCCCCCGCACTTTATCAGGCAAGGTGGTTCGCCTAGAGTTTTCAATGCAGGTGCCGGATTCGTGAATAATATAGATTTCAATCAAAGAGACAGGATAAGTACTGTGCATGATCTGCATAGCTTTTATTCTGGACAGAATAAGGCGCAGAGAACATCACGGGAGCTGAATAACATACCATAGCATGTGCTATGCCTTCATCACTACTCGAAGCCGTCGATGGGCACTCTCGCACGAGCAAAGTCGAACCAGGCCCCAATTCTTAATATGGACAAAAGCGTTCAGCTATGGCTGTATGAAAACTGTTGTTTTCACAGAAAACAGAAACGTTTGGAACATGAAGACATTAAACATACGATTGGGACAATATGGTTTATTTGTGTTTGTCAAATCATCTCCAGGTAATAAATAAAGTATAAGAATAATGCAGTGCTAATTGACATAACATTTAATACAATATAGAAACTATTCTGCCTTATTATGTGATAAAAAACTGTTTGTAGTATATAAGCAAATCATTATCATTGGTTATTGTCCAGCAGTTATCTGATTTTTAAGCCAATTAAAAGCTAGACAATGAATTGCTGGTTTGGGAGAAACATTTAACGTTGAATATACACTACCAGTCGAAAAGTATTTTGAACAACAGTTTAGATTTTTAATGTGTTTTAAAGAAGTCTCTTCTGCTCACCAAAGCCTGCATTTATTGGCTCCAAAGTACAGCAAAACAGTAAAATGTTGAAATATTTTACTAGGGCTATTTCAAATAACTGTTTTCTCTTTGAATATATTTAAAAATGTATTGTGATTTCAAAGCTAAATTTTTAGCATCACTATTCCAGTCACATGATCCTTCAGAAATAATTATAATATTCTGATTTGCTGCTCAAAAAAACATTAATAATAATAATAATAATAATAATTAAAAAAGGTTTCCTGAGCAGCAAATCAGCATATTAGACTGATTTCTGAAGATCATGGGACACTGAAGACTGGAGTAATGATGCGAAAATTTCTAGCTATGCATCACAGCCAGTCATTTAAAATATATTCAAATAGAAACAGTTAAAATTGTAATGATATTTCACAATATCACTGCCTTTGACCCTGCACCTACTTTAGAGATCCAAATAATGCAGGCTGTGATGAGCCAGAAGAACTTCCTTAAAAACATTAAAAATGCTTACTGTTCTCAAAACAACTGTTGACCTGTAGCAGTTATTATAGATTCAGTAAAATGTTATATTGCCTAATGTTTTATTTTATATATATATATATATATCATTTTATATAAAATATATATAGTAATTATAGTATATATAACATTTACTGATCACCCTCACTCTGAAAATGATGGCTACGCCCCTGGCAGTGGACGAGGATTTGATTAGAGCTACAAACACACATAAAAAGTATTTAAGAAACTACAAACATGGCAGATATGCGACACTGAGGGACAGGTAGAGAAAGGGGTTTGAGTGATAAATAATCAATAGCTAACCTGTTGAAAAAATATTTATTTAATCCAATACGGTAGGAAATTAAATCAAACAAAATATGAATAAAATATAAACTTTGACAAGACGATTGTCAGGGCAGTTTAATTGGTGACAGGATGCACGTAAATAAGCAACAAAGCGTCCATTAAAGATGCAGTTATTACGAAGTAGTATGTCCCAAAGCTTGCCTACTATATTGTTACATACTCAAAATATGTACTTTTTCTTCACAAAATGAGTACATACTTTTAGGACATATAGTATAAGTAGGCGAATTGGGACACAGCATAGGACAGCAGTGTACTTGCACTGAGACTCCGCCCACATGCTCTTCTGATTGGCTGTGATTTGCGATTGATTTTATTGTGTTTGGTGTGGACAGACAAATATCTTGTTACTGGAATTATATCGTATCACATCTGGTTAGGACACAGTGTAATTCTTTATTTAAACCATTAACTGACTACTTCCTTTTTCCTGTTCTCCTTTTACTTTTAATCATAAATCCAAAATTCTGCTTTTCTCATTTGAGAAGGAATGAGATTTGTTTGTTCTGGCAGTAACAGTGAGGTAGGAGCATTTCCTCATTTTCTTACCAGTGTGAGACATCATTCCTGAGGACATGAGTCCAGAGACGGAGTGGGGCAGGACGTGAGGGCTCTCGGGTGATGTCATGCTCTGGGTTCGTTTAGGAGGTCTGCCAGGTCTGGAGCTGAAAGATGGACACCAAATGTCAGACAAATTTTCTATCTGGTTACATGTAACAACCTATCTAGAAGCCAGAGCACTTCTTGCACATTGGAAGTTGCAGTGTAGACATTTTTGTTAATTATAATGGGAATGTTGAATTTTTGCTGCATCATGTCATTCACCTGAAGTGTAGACAAGGTACAGAATGATTAGAAACTACCAAGTAGGCCTGAGGCTAGTTGTCAAACGAGAAAGTTGTCAAAAGTGCTATATCGCAGTAACTATATGTTCTCAAATGCCCTATTACACAAATGTGTGTTTAGCAGTGATTTGCTATGCTGGTTTCAAACACCCATTTTAAAATGTTCTTAAATTCAACTACTACTAATAATAATTTAGGTAAATTCTGTTTTCTAAACTAGAAATCTCCAAAGTCTCATCCTTAGTTTTTCACATATTGAACTTTAGGTAAACAATGGATCCTAAATAAAATAAAACACATTGGTATCCACTAAAGTTTATTAATCCTAAATAATAACAAATATTATTGGAGCTACATTTTTCACAAAATAACAATAATAATAATAATATTAAAAGACCCAAATAATAGAGTATTATTCTTTAAACCCCCAATCCCCCCCAAATTTCATATTCGAATCAATAGATCTTACTTGCGTCGGTTTCTTTGTATTTTTGTGAAATGTACAAGCAATTTCTGAGTGAAAATTGTTTCTACACCATTTTTTTTCAGTGTACACTGAGAAAAATGGCATAGATCAATATTTTCATACCATAAATTTTGTTCAGTTCAGTTTAGTTTAGTTTAGTTTTTGGTCCTTGAATTGTTTTCCATTTTTGTTGTATTGACTCTGAAAAGCCTATAATATGCTGTTCGACTCCTAGTGGGGCATGCTGTCAGGGACATCAACTTTTGTTCAATTAACTATATTTTTACTCCCAAACAATAATAGTGGAACAGCTTTGTTTTAGTCAAGACCTGTAGCCAAGGTTATACATAAACTGACCTTCTCTAAAAAATGTTCACTGCAGTAAAAAGTGTGACAACTAGTCCCAGTCTCCCATATTTTTTAAAATCAAGGCATGGCCAGCACACACATACACACACATTTCCATTCCCGAGTTGGACTAATCTACTATGCATACTAGCATGCGTCAGTAAATACTCTCAAGGACAGTCTTTTCTACCATCTCCTGTACCCCCTCCCTTCTCTTTTTCTTTCTCTCTAATTAGATTACACAGTAGACTCATCTCCCTTTTCCATAATCAGCCGATTTTCTGCTCATGTATAATGCATGCTGTGCACCTTGTTACCTGCTCCTGCGCATTCATGTGCAATTTAAATTAGTTGAGTTTACATGCGCTAAAATCAGCCACGGCTCTCAGAAGAACACACAAATAACATCTGCATTAACTCAAGTCTTTATCAACCAAATTCACCTAATTGAGTCTGAATGCGAGGGGAAATAGGTTATGTTCACCTGTTTGACTCAACATGATGCACCTCTGATTGTTTTGACTCTTGTGTATCTTTATCTGCAACCGAATAGGTGTCAGGTTTTAAGAAAACCTTTAATGGAAAGCATTTACTTAAAAAAAAATTTCTTTATCATTTTGCTGAGCATTCCAGAAAAAAGTCCTCTATTTCATGCAGATCCTCTGCTCACACCTCCCCCATTGCTCGTGAGCGCCAATCATCCTTCATAAAATATTAAACTCCCCGCCGTTTGCCCTTTTAAAATCTCCCTCTCTCAATTCCCTAATTGTAGTGTTTCTTTATCTGTCCACTGCAGAGAGTAAATAAATGAACAAAATAGCTATTTTATCACAGCGCCTGACCTTTGAAACGGGAGAGGATTATCACAGGTTTATTTCTCACCCCCCCACCCCACCAAAAAAAAAAAAACATTTAGCGATATTCCATCCCGCTCCCTGCTACCTGCCGCTCTTTAGTCCTTCCTCCTGTCAAGTTCTCTTCCCCCCCTTAATTTTGATTCGTCATCTGCCTTGCTACGCAACTGCATTTGCGCCAGCTTCCCGCCCGATTTCTCCCTCTTTGCTTTTTTGCCCCTCTCCGCTTCCCATCGTGTTCCACTCGTTTGTCTCTCCGCCCTCCCCTCTTGTCTCTCCTCACAACCCCATCCCTTATATGCGCACAGCTGTTTTAATTGCCTTTCCGATGATGTATCAATATCAATTTCGAAAATTGTTTCGAGCCTTATGCCTGGTTTTGATGAGTTCACTTCGTTCTTTCAGTCTTTCCTTTTCCAACCCTTTTTCCTGTCTCCCTGCGCTCCCACCTTCCGAACCTTTACCGGTCCACCCCCGGCCCGCTCGTGGTTCCCGCCCTTTTTCCCGTCCCCCCTCCCTGCGGCGCCGGTCGCACGGTTTCGCGTTTTTATGGTTTTCCCTTGCCTTTTCCAGTTACACTCCCGTACTTTCCTTCCCTGATCTCCTGTCCTCTCCCCCCTACTGCTCGCCCTACCTCTGTTTTGTCCTTTGCTATACCCCAGTGATCCCCCCCCCCCATGCCGGGGGTGCTGCGAACTCACCTTGCTGCCTCCCGTTCCCTCCCCGCCGCTTTACATCCTCCCATCTCATCGCGGTGCCCCCCAGTGTCCCGTTCCCCCCCCCCCTCCTCCCCCGCCTCCTGGTCCCCCCCATGCCCTGCCCTCCTGCCCTCCCCCTTCCGTTTACCAAACCTCGGTGTACCCCCCCCCTCTCATCTCCACCACTGCTCCGCCCCCCCTCCGGGGCCCCCTCGTTATTTCCACCCCCCCCCCTCCCCTTTGACCTGTCCCGCCCGGGCATGTCACTTTACGGTTCTTCCCTGTACATTATACGGTCGTCTTTTTCTCTTCCCCACCCGGTCTCCTACCGTCCCAATTTATGTCCAATCCATGTATCCTGTCCCCCTACAGTTTTTCACGTATAGGAGTAGGGGCGGACTTACCGCTCACCAGTTGAACCGGTTTTTACTGTAGCGACATTTTTGCCAGTCTGTTACGTGAAAGGGCGTGACGGGCGTCAGGTTTTACAGTGTACTGTTCTACTATCATCACTTCCATTCTTTGCCACAAGGAAACCTTTGAAAAAGCGAGTGGACGGTGTCAGAAACAAAGAGTGTGAAAGAAAAATGGGTGGGCGGGTAAGCCCGTCAAAATTATAATATATTTTTTAATGATTATATTTTTTTTTATTGAAAATAAATTGCCTTTCCGATGTGTGCTGCATATGAGGTTTTTTTGGGAGGGGGGGGGAGGGGGTTTGGGGAGTGCGGTGTGGGTTTTTTTGGGGGGGGTTTGGGGGCATATGAAAAGATTGCAGAACTACGGCCTATAAATCCTGTGAAACGCAGCCACCAGAGGGCCAGAGAAGGAACTATGCATTTTATTTTTCAATAAGCCTTCTGACTTCTTCTTAGACCAAGCCAAAAACCACTCTTATTTTTACGCAGAAAACACGCAGTTGTAAACGTGAACTGCACCGTGCGATGACATCATAATCAATAATGAAGGCTAAGCTTATTTACATTAAAATAGCATCATATTATACACTAATATATATTTATGTTACTAAATGAATATAATTGTTTGATGATAATTGTTTAAATTAATATAAAAATAAAATAATATAATATAAAAATTTTTACATTTGACTCCGCCACCCTATACCCCCTTTCCCGTATTTTGGTACCCAAATGTTAAAATTTATATTACGGGCGTTTACATAGCATTGAACCAATCACAACCAATCATAAGCAGTTATATCCAGTCATATCGCGATGGAGGCATTGCCTCCTCTCACGTGATTGTCCCCCATTCATTCTCAGTTACCCCCACCAAATCACGGCACGCTAAGGCGCGAGTCTCTGCTTATATGAGCCGACTGTAAATTTACTACGCAGGGGTTGCGCCCCCATAGTTGGACAGTGTTCACTTATAAAAACGGAGATCTTTTATACTTTTAATATCATATTTATAGTAATATTGGCCATTGTTCCAATTTTTGTATATACGATTATTTTCTCATGCAATTTTTAGAGCGATGACACTGCCTCTTGGATGACAACGCCCCTGTATTATAAATATAATGTGTGTGTGTATGTATATGTGTGTGTATATGTATATCTATATATATATATATATATAGATATATATAGATACATATATATAGTATATCTATATATATATATATAATATATATATACACACACACACACACACCCACACACATATACACATTTATTAAGATGTATATGATAATAGTAGTAAGATGCTTTTTTTTAAATGTGACATATGCTTATTACTTTTTCCTTGGTTACACCACCTGAATTTTAGAGTCATTAGCTATTCTTTTGGAAAATGCGTCCAGACAAAAAAAAAAAGAGTTTTCACAAACATATGAAATTAACATGATAGAAAGAGTGAACATTCTAAGAATCTGGACACATCTTTCTAAGCCTGATTCGTTTAAGAACTCACGAACAGATTTTATTTCACTCATCTAATACACATCTCTCATGAACTCTCAAACACCCACACACACACACACACACACACAGCCCACACACACACGTCTCATCTGTCATTTTCAGGATATTGAGCAATCCGGGTGCGATTTCACTTCTGTGCGTTCGTATCTCATCTCAGCTTTTTTACCAACAACCCAGGTTGAAAACACAAAAAAAAAACCCATGAGGTTTTGTGTTTTATATCCACACAAACATGATCATCTTCTGTCCGGTACTGCTGCTCTGATTCAGTTCACAATAACAGCAAACTCTGAGAGATGTGCTAGAACTCTAGTGCTAATGACGCAGCTCTGGTGAAGGACTGTCTTCTCTCTTCCTACAGTCATGCTGAACGCCTAACATGGCTATGACATTTTTATAAACCATAATGCGTATTTGTTTTTTTTTTTCTTTTTTCTTTTTTTTTTTTTTTTTTTTTCGGGCGTATTTTAATTAACTGATACTGATGGAATCAAATTCATATGTGGCTTTAAGCCGTCTGCCAGCCGGAAAAATGACTCAAGTGAAATCAAAGATTTTCGAGCCACAAAGAGAGGATCAGCAGATAATGGCCCCACCATTTTAACTCTCTCCCCCGGCTATGAGTCATCTAACCACGACCAGCCCTTTCCTGTTCGCAACAATGAAGTTTTTTTCACTGCACAATTTTCTTAATTGATACTTCCATTTGAAGAAGGATAGATGTGCACAGGAAAAAAGACTTAAGATTAACATGGTAGTCTATGAAAGAGTGAGTCAGGATGGCGGGGAAGAGAAGAGCATTTATAGAGAGAACAAAAATGCAACGACTACAACTCAGGGAGTGCTTTGAGCGACATTTAATTAAAATCTAATCCTTTTTTTTTGTTTTTTACTGCCATTCATTAAGGACTTACATAAATTAAGCTGTCATTCTATAAGATTTAGGGATTCTCATTTGCATACCGCATACACATTCATCATTACTGGGGTCAGGGTATGAAAGCGGGTCACAACACCCTCTAGGGCCCTCGCCCACTGCCACAAACAACAAGAGCGGGGCGGGGAGGAGGGGGGGGGGGGGGGGGGGGAGGGTCGTATAATTCTCCTGTATTCCATGACAAAATATTCAGTTTGTGCTACTTTTCAACTGCATTTTGTCCAATAGAAGAGCAGTAAATAGGCGACTCATCTAAACGGCCCGTCTGATGTATTCTGGCTCCACAGCACAAAGAGATAAAGAGCAGCGCAGTCAGAGCAGCGAACAGTACTGTATTTCACAGAGGAAACTGATTACTTTAGATATTACCGAAACAGAAAAAGGAACTAAGAGAGATAGATACCTCAATCCCTTATCGTTATAATAACTACCTGTGTCACTGAAAGCTGCGTTTGGATAAGACTAGAGGGAAAACAAACAAATCAAAAAAGAACGAGAAGCCGGGATGACCATATTAATATTCAGGGTTAATGAAGCGAAGAATAAGAGAGTGCAGTGTGTGTGTGTGTGTTTGTCTACCATTAGCAGAGACGGACTCTTTCTGACAGGTGAATTTCATCAGGCAGAGAGTTATAAATAGTGGATTTGTCAAATGAGTTCACATGAATTCATACACTCCTTTTGCAGTATGGAGGGTGTTTTGCTAGTTTTTTTAAGTGTCATCTTGGACTTGCCCAGTTGGGGTTTAAAATACAATTAATATTCAGTAATATTATTGATTTGATGGCACTGATTATCTGATGAGAACAAAACTTGAACTGAATTGAGCTGAATAATGACACTGCTGTCTTTTGTAGAGCTGACTTTGAAGTCGTTTCATAACTGACGACATTTGCAGTGTTGACACTATTATTGAACTGAATTATAACTGAATTGAGCTGAAAAATAATACCATTTTTGATGTCTTCTGTAAAGCTGCTTTACAGTTGAAATTGTATTTGTTTCATAATTAATCAGTTTTGCTACACAAACACTGTTATTTTCCTGTTTATTACTGTAATCTGTATTGTATAAAGTGCTATAGAAGTAAATGTGACTTGACTTGTCTCAAAAAATTGTACTTTTGGAAACTTTTTGCATTACCTTACATTTAATATGAATTGAAGACAGCTTGAAACAAATGGAAAAACATTTAGACGGAGCTGCTCTTTGATGAAAAAAGCCCAACTGAAGGGATAAGAGCAAACATCCTTTATTCTGGGCTCAAACAGGAAGTTCCTTCATGATGGGGCGTAATCAAAGCTCTTATCGCAGTGAAAGACTGAACCCAAATAGTCCACTGTTTGTGTTTCAATCTGCGTCTCTCTGTGATGAATGAAATGTAAATAAGTGTTGTGGCCCCCACACGGGAACGAAGAAAGAAGGGGAGAGAAAAAGACAGACAGAGACTTAACATCTGTCCCAAACACACACACAAACACTTTAACATCTTCCCAAAGCATACATGCACACACACAAATATCCACATGCACAGGAAATAACAGCAATGGAAAAAAGCAGTACTGTAAACATTTTACAAACAGACTGCTTCCTCAAACAGACATACACATTCACACACAAACAGTCAGCCACACAAACAGTCTTCAATAAGATCAGTCAGTGAGTCAGTTAGGATTCTGTGTGTTACTGTAATATTCCCTTTGACATACTTCAGCCAGCCAGCTGGCCTTTACAAGCCTGTTGACATTATAAACAAAAACTCATATTATCCTAATAACAGATTATACACAAAAAATGATTCATGAAATTTTATTTAATTTACATAGCTCCAGAGCTTCAGGAACTATGAGAGTCCATTATTTTATATCAAATATTAATCAGAGAATCATGTAAATACTCTCAAATGTGTTGATGGGAAAGAAAAAAAAGATAGTCTGAAAAACCTAATAAATGTTTTAAACTGAACTGCAGCATGTAAACAGACACACATGGGGCAGAAATGAACGATGAGCAAAGGATGAGTGTAACAGAGTCATTTAGCAGTTGTTGACTTGTCTTGTATGTTAGTAAATATGTACCATATGAAGTGAACCATTACACCACCTTGTCTTGCTTTTGTTTAAGACATTATACGGTCGTTTAAAAGCATGTCAGGGTAAGCTGAAGTTCAACTAGTTTTGAGAGACTTTCAAATGATTGCCATCTTTTGGCTGAATATAGGGCCTGAAACCGTTAAAAAAAACATATCAGGAGTTCAGACTAAATATTATGAATATTATGTATTTTGTCACCTTGTTACCAAAATTTGGAACATGTGAAAACACTTATTTGTGTGATGTAATTTATCAAAGAAGAAGAAGAAGAAGAACACATCAAATTTAAACAGTAACGCCAGAATCAGCAACAGGGTTCCACGTTTAACTCAAATTCTGTCTGAAAATCTGTCAGTCAGTAAAATTTGCCACCACATTTCAGTTTGTATTTAGTGATGAACTTAAAATAATTCCCATTAAGGACAGAACATTAAACACATTTATTTGTTAGATCATTTTTGTCTAATAATTTAGGTAACGGGGGAAATAGAAACAGATTGTTTACTTGATGTAGAAAGAATCCAAATGAAGATAGGCCTACTATGTGGGTGTCACAAGTTTAGGAAACACTAAATTGGTTTAGAAAACAGGGAAAATTTTAATATTATGCTTTTGGTAGTTAGAATTAGCCATTTTAAATTTGATAACTAACAGTAATTTTTGCAACAGTGAATTGAATCAAACCGTCGTTAAAATTGTACTGCCAGGTTTTACTAAAAAGGCGCTGAAAAGGCGTGGACACAATTATTTTTGCGCTTGACCTTATTGACGATGCCATTTCCTGAAGCACAAATTTTCATAAAGAAAACGTATGTGAGGAGAGTATTCAAATGAATCACGCAACGCGTTTTACTAACGTTTGCGCTCGTCAAATTACTGGCATTTGCGCCATTATTTAACGCCCGAAAAAAGCATGTTTGAAATGGCTGCAATTATTGTTGCTAGGAGGAGGCACCACAGAGAACAGATTGGGCGTGGTAGAAGAGAGAGGATAGTTTTTCCACACGTATTAATTTATTTTGAATGCCAGAAGAACACATTATCCGAACATACTGTTTACCAAGACATGTTATTTTTAATTTATTTCAGGAAATAGAAGACGACTTGGAACCCTCAACTAGGAGTCACGCAATAGCCTACCAGGTCTATCAAAGCTTCTAGCAAACCTACATTTTTTGTCCTCCGGTTCTTTTCAACGTACTGTGGCTTCTTTATTTCTTTATTCTTTATTTGCGACTACGCTAATTTGCGCTGCGCTTGGTATATTGTATGGGATCATATTTCCGCCAAATGCATTGCAGTCATGGGGGAAAAAATAACAAGCGTGAAACTAAAATTTAAAAACGCAAGTAAAATTATATTGCACAAAATTTTAAAATGAAAGCAAAGTTTTCAGAATAGCAAACAATGGTCACGGATCAAAAAATAATATGTGTAAATCAAAAATTTAATAACGCATAAAAAAAAATAATAAGCACGAATCAAAACTTTAAACACATTTAAAATCATATTGCACAAAACTGAAATATTAATGCAAAATTATCTGAATTGCACACAAAATCATGTTTTCCTTGCTTATATTTCTGCACATATTTTTATTTTTTGTATGCTTATGCTGTTGTGTTTCTTTTTTTTTTCCCCCTTTTGCTCCGTTAGTCCACGTTCTGTGCTTCTTCTTCCAAATGTGTTAGAGTTTCATGTAAATCAGGGTGGGTTTAAACGTCATCATTGGTCCACTAGTTCTTGATTGACAGCTCCTCCTCTAGCCAATCAGTCGAAGAGGGGCGGTGACGTCACTCCAGCGCGCCTCATTACTGCCGATGCTCAGTGTTCTGTTTACTTGTACAGGTGAATATGGACAACTGTCGACTGGGAAACATCTTTCCATACAGGGCACCGTTATATGTGTCTGTCTGTCACTGCTGTACGCCTACCTGGCGATCCGTTAACGTTAAATGAGTAAATCTGTAAATTAATTTTAAATTAATGTAATGTTTTTGCATTGAAAACGATAGTGCTACAGAGTAGACATTTACAGAGGCCAGGTGGATTTGATATACACAAAGATTTATTTGCATAGCTACATATATAGTTGCCTAACACTATCATATTAATGTTTCAAATACATAAAGTTATACATAACAACAATATGAAAGTAAAACAGCCAGTAGGTGGCGGTAAGTTAATGTCTTTAGAATAAGACATTAAAGGGGTCATGTGATGCGATTTCAAGTTTTCCTTTCTCTTTTGAGTGTTACAAGCTTTTGGTGCATAAAGAAGATCTGTAAAGGTTGCAAAGACTAAGTCTCAAATCCAAAGAGATATTCTTTATAAAAGTTAAGAGTCAACCACGCCTACCTAAAACAGCTCGTTCTAGCACGATGTCTACGTCACGATGTGGGAAGATTTGCATAACGCCGCCCAAATGTTCATGCAAAGAAAGAAGGCGTAACTTTTATTCTCGCTGTAGTATTGTTGTTGCCGCCGCCGTCATGTCGTGGAGACGCTGTGTGCTTCGTTGTGAAAGCGAAACTACTTTGTTTGGCCTTCCAAAGAGGACATATCCCATCGACATGCCTGAGCGATCCGTGCTGTCGCTGAGGAAATAGACATCAACTGGCCGCGGTGGATCGCTGGTCATCTTTCACCGTGAACGAAGCAGAGTCCAGCCCGGGGTCGTCACATGTGGTTGCCGCAAGCCCGCCGGACGCTCCTTCGTCGAATCCGCCGGCCGCGCCGTTCTCAAGCTCCCCAGCCTCCTCTCACTCATTCCAACCCGCCGGCGACGTTCCATCACTCTAAGCCGCCAGACTCCGCTCACTAACGTTTTTATATTCAAAGAATTTGCCACTGATGATTCAAACGCGAGTTTTGGGCAGTGTAAAGTAGCACTTGTTGTTTGTCATTTCTCCGATCAAATGCAGACATGGTTTTATTTTACGCTCCGGCCAGGCAGGGCATCATCACAGTATGGTGAGGGGCAAAACATTTCCGTCACGTGTTTGAGGTATTCGGCCAATCACAATGCATGACCCCTTTAAATTATTCATTCAAATGGCTGATTCATACAGTGAGGAATAAAGCGAATCATTCAATACGAAAGGCTGCTGTGTTGCTTGTAGAGGACACTGTTCTGCTGTGGCTTTGTTTGGACTCTTCGTCGAAATCGAGCAAAATGAGAAAATAGTTACTATTAATAGTAAAATCACAGAAAATACACTTCTTGTTATATTGATTCAGTTCAATAAACATTTGCAATGGTCCTGATATTAGGAAAAACACTTCCTCGTGTTTTGCTTAACTGTATGTAATAAAATTAATTATAGTGCCATTCTTTACAAACAACATTTTATTTTTAAATGCTAAGCCTATAACTCATTTAAAATGAAACTAAAAGCTGAACCTCCTGCTGGGCTCACATACATACCTCTCATTTCCATGAGTGAATCATTAGACGCGGTGTAACATTTGGTTGATGAACTATTAGCTTATTTATTTTGTAAAGAAGGCTTTGTACTTCTCTCGTATCTGAATATCTACTTAAACATCCTTCACATATGCAAAAAATGTGTTTGGAAAACACCACGGCATGGCGATGCTCGCGCTGACCAGCAAAAACCTACATATTGTACAAAAGATACTGTCTAACGTTATACTTGTCTCTCAGAATGAGAACTATATTTTTAGAAACCTAGAAGTGCCCGCTTTTACCTGTTTACGTTTTGCTTATTTGACATTAAATGCATTATATAAGTCACTTTGGAATATAAATCATAGCACGTTCAGAAGATAAAAAATGCTACGTGTAGTTTGCGGGACTCCCTGGCTTTGGGTCACGACATGGACCCCAGTTTGAAAACCCCTGCTCTTACTCATATTATCCTCTCCTAACAGTAATAACCATAACAAAACATAATCACTCAGGTAAAGGCGAGCCAGGCACATCAGTGACTTCGCGAGGCCGGTGCATTTAGTGACTGATCCCCTTCTCGATGTGACCGGAAGCGAATAAATACAGGTGAATATAACCGCAACAGGTCTCTAGGATGGCTCATTTAACGTTAACAGATCGCCAGGTAGGCGTACAGCAGTGACAGACAGACACATATAACGGTATCCTGTATGGAAAGATTTTTCCCAGCTGACAGTTGTCCATTTTCACCTGTACAGGTAAACAGAACACTGAGCATCGGCAGTAATGAGGCGCGCTGGAGTGACGTCACCGCCCCTCTTCAACTGATTGGCTAGAGGAGGAGCTGTCAATCAAGAACTAGTGGACCAATGATGACGCTCTGATTTACATGAAACTCTAACCGCAAAATTTGGAAGAAGAAGCGCAGAACGTGGAATAAAGAGCAAAGGGAAAAACAGCATAAACATACAAAAAAAAAATATGTGCAGAAAATATCTGAGAGCACAAAACACAGAAATATAACCAAGGAAAACATGATTTTGTGTGCAAGTTGGATAATTTTGCAATAATGTTTCAGTTTTGTGCAATATGATTTTAATTGTGTTTAAAGTTTTGATTCGTGCTTATTATTTTTTTTTAATGTGTTATTAAATTTTTGATTTACACTTATTATTTTTTTGATCCGTGACCATTGTTTGCTGTTCTGAAAACTTTGCTTTCATTTTTAAATGTTGTGCAATATCATTTTACTTGCGTTTTTAAATTTTGGTTTCAGGCTTGTTATTTTTTTTATCCATGACTGCAATACATTTGGCGGGAATATGATCCCACAATATTGCGTTTGTCGATATTACAGTGAATGCTGACATCTGTGTTCTTTAAATTTGTCTCATTGTATTAAATCACCTGCAGAAATTTCCCCTGATCAGGTTCAGTTTTCTTTGTTTTCGCATCCGTAGCATGCATTTTGATAGGAAAGGATGACGAATACGAAAAAAACGGAAAAACGCATGTGAAAATTTCGGACTCCGTGTGCGATGGCCTTTACAAAAACATATGACTTCTGACCCTAATGCTATAAAAGTACACCATATTTGTGGAAAGAGGCAAGTAACAAAACCAAGCTTGGGAAAAGAGAGAAGGCAAGTATTTTATTAACAAAACAATAAAGCGTACATCTTATGAACCAACTGAATAAATTAAACTACTTTTTTCTCTATTTGACAAACTGCTGAATTGCATCTGTTCAATTCTGTAAGTTCACAGGTCGATTTGATCATATTGTAACCAGGGAACAGTTCAATCTCATCTCTGGCAGATGTTAAAAGGTTAATTGTAAAAGTCTATTTCTCCTGTTCAGGTTCTTGCACCTCTTTAATTTGCTGTTATTATTGTCTCTCATTACAGAAGAAGCCAACAGGGACCTGACAGGTGACATCCTATCATCAGAGGGAGGGTTATAAAGCTGCTACTCTGGATTACTAGAGGAATTTTAAGACCTATATAAGCCAGTATTTCCTTCATGTTAATGCTTTAAGAACTTTAGGATTTACCAAGCAAAGATAAAAGAGCATATAAAAAAAAAAAGATGGCAGAGAGGCCGGTAAATATTCATTTGAATCTCAGTGAAGTGAGCACACTTTGTTCCTTCTCTTTTAAAAATTGCTGAGGCAGAATTACACCGAACAATTAGTAAAAAGCTATTTTTTAAAAAGCAAATTTGAAGAAATTCTTATTTCAGTCATGTATAACAATGTATTTTTCAGGTCAAACTTGCATATCAAGAACCATTGCACTAGATTAGCATATGAAGTTTACTGGAGTTCTGAATGAGTGTGTTTCCATTGTGGTCTGGAACAAGAGTAGTAAAAGCCAGTAACACCTGCCATTTATAGGGACAATATCTGTGTATACTCACCTCTATATAGGACATAATCTAAGCCGTGTCTTGTGCATATGTAGGTCATTTAACATCCCACTGCCTCTCCTCTCATCCTTTTGTCCTTCATACAATAAAAATCCACAACAAAAATAGTAATTTTCACATGCTGGCATATAAATCACTTGCTTTTCTCTCTCTTAGTAGCTTTTGGCAGATATGGGCCGCGCGCGTGTGTGTGTGTGTGTGTGTGTGTGTTAACTTTACCTTCTCACAGGGACTGTTTGAAAGCACTGCTACATTCTTTTGACCCTCAGTAAGAAAAGTTGTGTAAAAACATGAGGTGAAATCGACACAACCATTACACAGGTTAATCTTTTCCTCGTTCCTTAGTATCCATTCTGTCTCTTTTTTTCGCAGTGTGTTGCACTGTGATCTCTATTTTCGTCTGTTCTCCACATTTTCGGCAGATGCAAAATTTCCTCCTCTGTCCTCTCTACACTAATCAGGTCACAGGCGTGAAGGAAGCTTTAGGCAAAACCTTTATGTGTTACTGCTGCATTATCCTGTTCTACTTAAAGAAGCGTTACCTCTAAGAAGACAGAAAAAGTGAGCGAGAAGAGAGAGAAAAAAAACGTTTACAGCATCATAGTGGTGTTCACTTTCTTTTTGCATTCCCATATACTTTGTTTACACATAGCTTGTTAAACTGAGTTTTCCCACAAATGGAAACTTCCCTTTTGCCAGTACAGAATACTCTGGGTTCAATCAGGGCTGGATTGGTAATCGGGCATACCGGGCATTTTCCCTGTGGGCCGACGCACTTAAGGGGCCGACAGAATGTTTTTTTTTTGCCGAAAACCATCACGCAGAGACAGCGAGCAGCCAGTGGCCCATTGGTTTGTCTCCTGTATTGACAGCGTAAACATCCAATCACAATGATCTATAGACGGAGCGATGAATTATTTTGCTCCACCTATATAAAGATCGCATCACCCCAACTTCTTCCTCATCGGCTTTTCCCACGTTTTCACAGGAGATTTATCAAGAACAGGCTTGCTCTGCGGTGAGTGATGCGGGCCAAAGAGCAAGGCAGGAGGAGAAGAAGAGAGTAGTTGAATTGGTAAAGTGCTTGATAGGGACTCGCAACGGAGGCAGGAATCTAACCTATCCTAATGTGTGTGCGCGGCATGAGTGTATGCGTAAACACTTTTTAATAAAACGTAAATTCGTCCCCGCGATTTTTTAGCCAAGTGAAGTCAAGTGTGTTCATAAAGGTTTCCATTGGGCAATGCGAATAAAGCTAGATTTAAGTTTAAAAAGACACGATATTGTCTGACCTGACGTTTTATTCTTATCCAAAACAAACTGTGATATGAGTGTGATACATAGGCTACAAACATACACTACCAGTCAAAAAGTTTTTGAACAGTAAGAAAGATCCAATAGAAAGATCCAAAGATCAGCATTCATATGAAATAAAAAGCTTTTGTAACATTATACATATACCATTCAAAAGCTTGGAGTCAGTATTTGTATTTAATTTTTTGGGGGGGGAAATGATAGAAACGATAGAAATTAATACTTTTATTTAGCAAGAATGCTTTAAATTGATCAAAAGTGACGATAAATACATTTATAATGTTACAAAAAAAATTACATTTCAAATAAATTGTTCTTTTGAACATTCTATTCATCAAACCCTGAAAAATTCCTACTCACTGTTTTCAACCTAAAATCGTAATAATAATCATAATAATAATAATGTTTTTTTTGAGGCACGCAAATCAGAAATATTTTTGAAATGATTTCTGAGGATCATTTGACTGGAGTAAGATGCTAAAATTCAGTTTTGAAATCGCAGGCTAAATGCCATTTTAAAATATTTCAATAGAACAGTATTTTAAATAGTACAAATTTTCACTAATTACTTTCCTTTTTTTTTGATCAAATAAATGCAGGCTTGGTTAACAGAAGAGAATTCTTTAAAAAACATAAAAAATCTTCCTGTTCAAAAACTTTTGACTGATAGTGTGTATATATTTATATATAAATTATCGGTGGGTGTGGGCCCGCCTGGAAAAAAATGCCAGGGCCAATGTTTTGTCCCATTCCCAGCCCTGGGTTCAATACAAGTTAAGCTCATTCAACAGCATTTGTGACATAAAGCTGATTACCACAAAAAAACTTTGTGAAAAGACTTTTGGTAACACTTTCTATGAACCCCATATTTATAATACATTATAAGGGTATGCTTAAGGCATTATAATGAATGCATAATGCATTATAAAAACCCTTATATATGTTATATCATCTTAAATTCAAGAACCGTTTTAATTTTTATAATATTTACTTATTTGTGTATAGCTTTAATAGTATATGATTTATAACACACCGTGAACATGTTCAAGCAATCCCTTAGTTTACAATGGATTATATTTCTTCATATTATAATGTCTTATAAGTAGCTCACTATCTTGCCATCTTCTTATGCTACTTTACGTAAGCCATCAAAGACCCTATTAGTAAAATAATATAATACTAATTATTTTTTTTCTCAAACAGCCATAAGATCAGATGTCAGATCAGATGAATGTGTAATATGACATATTTGCTTTGAACTATTTTTAATGTAATATCATTTTGATTATTTTGACGGTTCCCCAACAGACAAACTGACTATAAGTAACTTGGCAAGTACATGTCAACTTATTCTAACCACCCCTAACCTTAACTAAGCCTGCTAATACTCTAATGAGAGTTAGTTGACGTGTAGTTGCAAAGTTACTTATAGTCAATCGATATGGGGACCATCAAAATAAAAAAAAACACAAAAAAAAAAAAATGTAACCTAAACTATAACTGCAATTTTCTTTTCAGTTTTAAATTATTAACTAGCTCACTTCAAAATTAATATTAGCCTCACAGTGAACACTCAAATAACACGCCACACCTAACCACTTACAAGATGTAGTAAGATACTGTGCAGATCTTAAACAATGTCAATATACTGTATATAGTCCATTATAAATGTAAAAATATATTTTATATGGTGTTCATTGTTATAAATAATCGTAATCTTAAAACTTATAACCACAAATGCATAAGCATTATAATGTACTATAATTGTTGTTATGATTATTTATAAGATTATATAACATATAAGGTTTTTTATAATGCATTATGTATTCATTATAATGCCTTAAGAATACCCTTATAATGTGTTATAAATATGGGCTTCATAGAAAGTGTTACCAGACTTTTCTTTCAAAAAAGCAAAAATTAAGGTTAAAAATATGCATTCCCTTCAGTGAGTAAACACAGCAAATAAAAAAAAAGATCTTATTAAATTTTGATCTTATTATTTTACATTGGCATGGCAAAGAAATTGCAGTGTTATTTTAGTATCACTGATCTATAATATTTTAAACGATTTTTTTATTTTTATATTTTAAATTTTAGTTCATTAAAGTTTTAGTAATTTTGATGTTTTTATTATTTTAATTCTTACAATATTTGTCTATATTGTTTTTATTCATTTTATTTCAATTTCAGTTCATGCATTTTCCATCTGTTTTCCCTCTCTCTGACTTTTTCCGGTTGTCCCCACTCTCTCCTGGCCACCTAACCCACTGTAGTTTAATACAACGATTTAGTCTACTTCCTACCAATGTACTTCACAAACAGCTGCATTCTGCACGCCATGTTTCCTAGATACATCACAAACAAACACCGGCACAGACTAAGGATGCGTTGCTTCTTGATTGGTTCTAAACATAGCAGTGATTGACAAACCTAGATACAGCCATAGCCGTGCCATGTTCTCCCCATGGTCTGGACATCTCAATTAGTTTTTGACATTTTTGACTGAAGAATCTCATTAGTTTCAAAGCCAGAGGGGTGAAACTGCTTAATCGTGAAGCTTTGCAACACTTTTCAGACTCTTACTTCCTACAGTAGATCTATGGCAAAGAATGACAATTTCTCTGATAACATTGAGATTAACCATGGAAATGTCATCTAATGGTTTTTTTTTCCTTTCAAATATTTAACGACAGTCTGATGCTGGTAGGAAAAAGTAAAGCATTTACAACTTCTAACTATAAATCAGCTAGAGCTGTTGACATATTTAAAGATTTTTTATTTATTTCAATTTTATTTGCTGCTGTTCTATGCTTAAAATGACATTTCACCCAGTAATGAAAATTATATTATCATTTACTCACCCTCATGTCGTTCTACACTCATAAGACTTTTGTTCATCTTTGACCCAACTAGAATTTTTAATAGTACTTCTAACAGTATTTTTCTACTCAGTTGTTATGATCAGCCGTAAAATCCATAAACCAACCAGTATATCACACATCAAAAAAAAAAGCAAACTGATCTTTATATCATATACGTATATATATAACCAACATAGTCATGGAACTCCGTTTGGGTGTTGTGATGCAGGGTTACCATAGGTGTTCAATACTAACTCATGGCAAATATAGGAAAGTTTGATGAATGCTTTTGCATTACAGCTTAAATTAAATATCTTCATCTTTGAAGACTTGGGGGAAAAAACACTTTATTAATATAGACTCCTTTTATAAAGTCTTTTTGTAATTTTTAATGCATGACAATTTTAGTTGCATGGGTTTTCAATTGATAGACAAAAATAACAAGAACAAAAAAATATCTTAATGTGTGTTCCCGAAGATAAATGTAAGTCTTGTGGATTTAAGTTATGGCATATTTCATGTCATGTTGTATTTATAAACAGTGCACAAAGGTGAATCAGTCTTCTGACTGACTCTTATAATCATGATCATCGCTTTAACGTCACTTTAAAAATCAACGTGAGAATCTCATGTGGAGAATGAAAGTTTGGCAAGTGTTTCCAGAGGCCGAACTAATACAACATATGTGGGCTTTTCATACTAATTGCTAACACGCTGTTAATAATTTAACCTGGGTTAGTAATTAATCCTTGGGGTAACCATGAGATTTCACACTATAGATTTGAAATCCCTGGACTAATGTTCTCATTTGCATATCTATGGCTTTTATAACATCTGTGGAGAAATACAGCATGCCTGAAGCATGCAACTTGTTTCTTGTCCAGCAGTGGAAAGGTCACTACGTGAATATGCTCAAATTTGATCTTCTTCTGAAAAATAGTAGAATAATAATCTTTCTTCATTATTAAAGAGATCGCTCACCCAAAAACGCAAATTCTATCACCATTTACTCACCCTCATGTCATTTCAAACCCGTAGGACTTTGGTTAAACTTCAAAACACAAATTAAGTAATTTTTCATAAAATCCCGAGAGGTATCTCTCCCTGTCCCTTTAGTTTCTGTCACATGTGCGTCACATGCTAGGATAAACCTCGCTGGTTCTTGTGCCTTTTCTTATCTCTTCACAAGACTTGGATCAATCCACTCGATTCATTTTTTTAGATACCTGGACTTGGAGGGACAATGGAGGGACAGAAACCTGCTGAGTTTCCATGAAACTCATGTCACATGTTAAGTATTGAACTACTGAATATCAGAGGTTACCTCATTAAAACGCATGTATATTTAATGAGCTAAATGCCGAGACAGTTTATAGTTGGCTGTCTGTTGTGGAAGAACTACCTGTAATATTCTAGCAACATAAGTAACATTTTGGCTTTTCCTTTTTCCTACTCATTTCATGAGACTGTGTTGTTTGGACCATGTTATCACTCCACTTAATATGTTTGTTTTTTTATTCACAAATGTGTAAGCACAATATATTTGTTCAAATCGGGGTTGCACAAAAACCCGAACCCAATACAAAGTTCGACGGTTAAGTGTTTGTATCAAACCACGCGAACAGTGAGATGACAAACAACAATTGTGGTCAATGCTTCACCACTGTCCGCCGACCGAAAAAAAGGGAAGGAAAAGGGGCAATAGATATTTTGTGCTGGTGCTACTAATGGCTTAGGCTCTATATTCTTGTGACTCGTGTTACACGGGACTTGCTTTACACATCACTATTGCAATGCTGGACCAGGTGAAGCTACCGCGCAAGTTACTACATCAGAAAAGCCAAACATATGGAGATGTAAGCATCAAATATATTGGTTTACAAATCAAGCACTATGGTAAAAGTGTTTTTAGATCATGGCATAGTGTTGTGCAAAGAAAATAAGCCTTTATTAACTGATAATCTACCCTGTAATATAAAATTTGTGTGAAAAGGGAAAAAAAGTTGTTGTTTTACTGCCACTAGTGTTTATTTCAGCAGGGGAAATTGCAATGAATTGCATGTACACATGTAGGTATGCTTTTGTTTTATTATATTTGTTTTGCAAAAATGCAGACAGAGGCACATTATTACCAATGAGCCTATGCTGGTTAAACATAAAGAAAAAGAAGAGCAGCATTCTGAAGAATACACTGAAGCTCACAGTGTTTCTATCACTTCCTGTTATTCCGTATCCAGGTGTTTTTCAGCACTAAATGATCCTAAACCTCCTGTAATTCGATGTTTAAAATGTCCCATTATGAAGCAATCACAGGAAACTAACGAACCATTTCTGTCCTGTCCATCATTCTCTCTCATCAACAAGATCGTCGACCATGTGTGTCTGTGTGTGAGACTTCATGATCAAACAGCCAGAACAGTGTGTTAATCATCAGACCGAGTCAAAACATCACGGTGGCCACGTACAAACAGAAACACATACACACACACACACACTTTAGATTTCCATGTGCTTCAGAGGGAGCCGGAACAGAGAGACTCCCTGAGGTGGAATTAATGAAAAACCCTTTCATGGAAAACTCATCAAGCTGAGAGAGAGAGGAGGAGACTGCTAGCGTGTGTATGAGAGAGAGAGGAATGGAGAAAGTAAGAAAGAGATAGCATGTCCTTGTGTGTGTAGTGAGTGGAGGGGGGGGTCAGAGCGCGTGACCTCTCATTTCATACTTTAATTAAAATCTCCCCCTGACGTCCTCCTCTCTTCCGCTGGCTCGCCTTCCCACAAGGCATCCCGTCCACACGCACACACCCCACACACACACACACACACACACACACACACACACACACACACTCTTGTCCTCATCCCTCCCCACCAGTACAAACAAACACACACTCCATTTGAAAAGACATGTTTACTCTATCTCTAATGTCCTCCTGTGTTTCATTAGCTCTGTAACATTCTGTAAACACCAGGGGGACTTTCAGAGCATTGCTTACACCACCATTACACTGAATACACAAGAGAACTATCAGATGCTAAAACACATCATATACAAACAGCTAATGGATCCAAAAAATGTCTTTTTGAGCACCCGAATGAGAATTTTGTCAATTAAGGATAAACCCCTTGGTACAATTTGTGTACAAACGGCTTTACTTACGATTTACACAGAGATCTGTTCTGCTCGTGTTTTATGATTAAGGCCCCTTGAGTCCACAGACATCATATTTAACTTGTGCGCAACATTGCGAGAACAGCTGTTATCAGAGTAATCCATCATTTGTTTTACAGTGTGTTTCACCTGCTCAGCAAAAAGAGAATCAAAAACAAGAACAAAGCACCGTTATGTCCTAAAGACCAACATGAGTGGGTGCGCACCTATGAAGATGTGTGTGTGTGTGTGTGTGCACACGTAACGCTGAGAGCAAGTGTCAACACTATACTTTTCTCTCTCTCTCTCTGTGTGTGTGTGTGTGTGAGATAAACAGCAGCTGGAGTTTCCCACAGATCAAACAGAGCAAGAACAACAATGAACAAAGTGCTAAAACCCCATGATGAACTTTATGCCCAATAAAGAGGTGCTTTATGCTGATATGAATGTAACTCATCCATTCAATACCAGACCACAACCACTTCAAGATAAACTCTAAACCTCAGTTCAACATAAAAGAGATACCCAGATATCCAGGCTGTTAGATTTAATCATCTCCTCTTTAGATCTCAAATATGAGATTGTCTGTGGATGAAATAAAATGATAGATATGGAAAAAAAAAAGTTATTTTTCAAAAACTCAAAATGACTTACAAATTACATTTATATAGGTATACGGTGACTTATACCTCTTCACACTTTACAAATCTTCTGTGATGAACATATTTTTGACTTAAAATTATTTTAAATTAAATTGAATTAATATTGAAAAGAAAAAAACCTTGTTTAAATTATTGGCATGTATCATAATTAATCATTATTTATCTTATGTATTATTTGTTATAAATAATATAGTAAAAGTTCGAATATAAATATATGTTACTAAATAATAATCACTTATTAGAGGCGAGAGAGAATTTTTTTTTTTTCTTTCTTTTCTTTTCTTTTTTTGTTTTGTTTACAAAACTGCTTCCACTGCTTTTTTATCTTCTGACAAAAACGTTTTGTTTTTTTTTATCTGTCAATCAAGTCATGGAAATGACCAACAACAAGGATCCCCATGTGGTCTATCAACATTCGATAGATTCCATGCAGAAAAAAAACTATAAAATTGACTTATATCATGGACACTCTGCGAACCTCATGACTATATGACAATTTCAAAAAGTGCATTAAATATAAGAGTAGTTTTTACCTTTTGTGACAAGTTTATCCGTTATAAATTTATGTGCTGCAATCCCCCAAACAAGTAATTATATTTATGAATTATAATGCATCCTCCTTTAATTATAATTTTACTTACTAATAATGTATCATAATTAAAATTTATATTCTTATATTGTTAAATTTTTTTTGTTTTCGTTTTATTAAGATGGGTTTACACATATATATTTAATGTCCTTAGAGGAAAATATGTTACTACTTTCTATTCACCTTTTTTAATTGGTTCATAAGAACGCATTTGTTGACACATGTTTAAACTAAATTTGTTAGATTTAAAGATAAGTATTTTTCTTTATCCTGGCTAATATTATCTTTATAGCCTCTCATATATAATAATATATAATATAATTTTTTTTTTTTTTTTTTTTCTTTTTTTTTTTTTTTTTCATTTACATTTAATGTCTTGGGCAAATGTTACTGAAGTAAGTGATTTACTTTGTGACCAATTCTTAGAAGTACACAATGTGCATCTCAATAAACATTTAATTAGCCATGTTCTGTTCGACTGCATCTAAACAAACACCACACACACAAAGGAACCCACACACTGCATGTAAGCTGATATTTTCCAAACTCTCATCAATCCACCTCATCTCCGAGATCAGACAGTCTTACACTTGCACACACAATAGCAGATGGACACACGCAAACACAATAGCACCATAAAGACATCAACAGTATTTTAAGCCCTAGTTCGCTATTACACATTTCTTTTATGATATGCAGCATGCCACTACAAAGCTATCAGCTGTCTGAGCAGCTGCATTGGCGGTTTCCAATAGAGTCACTAAAGCTTTGAGAGATATGAACACACACACACACACACGCACACAAAGGGTATCTATTTCAACCACACCTGTACAATAGTCGACCATAAACTCCACAGCTGTATGTAATGATTGATATTAGAGGATTAAAAATATACTGCACCCTTGAAAGCGTGGCAATCGAAACCTTTCGTGATAATATAGAGTGCAAAAAAAAATTGTGTGGATGGATTACAGATCTGGTTCTGTGTCACACATTCACACACTCTTCTATTTTCCTTCCACTAATCCCTCACTCCTCACTAACACACTGTGGAAGGGCCGAATCAAACCTTGCTGACTGATAGAGGCTCGTGTTCCTGCTGGACAGGACCTGAAGGTCAAGGGAAGACAGAGACGTGCAGAGACTTCTGTTTGAGGTTAGTGCATTTGTGTACGTGTGCAGGAGAAAGGGAGAAAAACAGCGGGTGAGTACTAGATAAGGGGAATTTTTAAATGAAAGCAATCAGACTGACATCAATTAATTGTCAGTGTATAATTTGCTGTCTAGGGTGCCAGTGCTGCTGCTATGGGTATTTGTTTTGACTGTAATCCGTGGCCTTTAAAATGTCTCTCATTTGAAGATCAGAGAAAGAGAACACATTGACACACTCCTCTCACACCGAGCATTCACACGACTTGAACTCTGTGACAGGAAAATCTTCAAAGACACAAATGTTCATTTTTGCAGAGTATTCGCAAAAGCTTTGCACTAAGCTACGTCTGTCATCTCACTTTCTCACAAAGGCACACATTAATGAACACACAGGCCTGAATAAGCTCCACTTCACAGATGGAGAGTTTCTGAGAGAAAGGTCACAACAAAAAGCCAATGAGTCGTGATACATCACGTCCGTTTAAGGCTTTCTGGAAGTGAATGTGATTCTACGAAAATAAATAATTCAGTAAATAAAGGCTGACTAAGTGCAGGCTAACTGTAGGAGAAGGCATAAGCATTTTTTTTTACTATTACGAGCAAAAACAAAAACACAGCAAGTCCAATGCCTTTTATGGACATTCAAAACCTCCATGCTAGTGAATCAGCCTTTAAATAATGGAAAACATTGTGTGCAACAGACACCGATTGCAAAGTCTGTTGAGCATTGTGAAGTGCTGCAGTAAATCAACTATTAGTTTTTATGCTGATCCAAGACGTGTTTTGTTGCTTCAAAACATTTACCGTTAGAATTTAGTCATAAAAAGAAATGCTCGGAGTGATGAATGACTCCGTAAAGCAGGCAGTCCAAGTCAGCACCTATAGGGCATTTTTTTCTGTCTGCCAGAAAAAGCTCATGGATTAGATGACGGTCAGAGAAGACATATCTTTTCAACAAAGACGAGCGCTGAGGAAGTAGTCAGATTTGATGAATAACAGCAGCGTAGCTCAAGAAAGGACATAGAAAGTTATTTGAGTCTCACAACATGGGGTGGATGGGTGGGTTTGCTGTTTAGTTTCTTCTCCTGTTAACGTATGTTGTTTTATAAAACCTATTTAAAGAAACAATAACATGCCAGTTGAGCAGAATCTCTTTATCCGGTCATGATGAGTCAAAGTGCCAAACTTTGACTCATTATGAGTCATTTCTGAAGCCACCCTTTGCACCCTAACCAAGAAAATCTATGAGAAAACAATTTCACGAGGTGGCAATTCCATATGAATTTGTACGATTTTTAGAAGAAAAAAAAAATGATGTAAACAGTACAAAAACATATGAATGAAATTAGCCACTAATTCGGCGAAAGTAAAGAGTGCGTTGGCCTCAATCTCTCAATTTAAACTCCTCAGTTAGGTCTTTAGAGAATTCAAGGGACAGAGGTCCAAGAGTTTAGCCCATGCTGTCTGCCCTTGCAATCTGATCTCCATTCAGCTCTGCCAAATTTAAAACATTAGGAGGCCAGACATTGATTAAATAGTCATTATACAGAGATAGAAACATTTAAATTTGGCCGTTTTGAGCTAGAGCTGGTCAGAGTTTGGATTCTTAGATGCATTTTCATAACGAATGAGAACAAACTGAGCAAATTGGAGGTCAGGAGAATGTCTACTTCCTCGCATAAATATGTTGTGATATAAATTTCAAAACACATTTGTAAATTTGCCGATTAATCCTGAGGCAAAAAGTATTAATATGATTAGGATATAATTCAAATGGAGACAAAAAGGGCGGGAGGACTGTTAGAGAGCACCCTTTTAAAACTGCCGCTCTAGGCCATATGAAAAATTAATTAATTTCTGCAGAGAATCAATTTCTATATTAGACACCGCCGGGGAGCGAGCGCTCAGGCAGGAATCAGAGATTCTAATCTCGTTCCAGTAACTTGTGTCACAAGCGCTTAACATCTCCTCACCAGTGCCAATGGCTGCCTAAATGTGCTCTTTAATAAGCAAGCAGCTATGAGCTGGTGTCATAAATTTGCTAACAGACACCAAGGTTTAGATAAGCAAACCAGTACTGTTCTTTCAAACAAGGCTCACTTAGTTCTCTTTAATTGCTAAACAAGTGTAGCCTACAACTACAGTTGTTTTATTGTGAAATAACTCAATCTAATGGATCCATATTATGTTTTTTTTTTTTTTTTTTTTTTTGGTCCTCTGTGACCTTTTCTTGGGGACTGGGCTGCATTTCCAAAAAGCATCATAAACTTAAGCTGATTGCAAAAAATGGCAATTATGATATGATACTTTTAGGAAACCCGCAGTCCTGTTTGAATGCAGTGTCAGCAGTGAGGTAACGTTCTCTGTTATTGATTGGTTCTGTCTTGCAGCATTTGCTTGTATTCGGATGAGCAGGAAAATAGTTATATTCCAATTATTCCCTAATATAGTTTATTTGTCAAATTCAATACATATTATAGGCCTATGCATTAAATTTCTAGCTAAACAGGCTAAACAAAATCACTGAAAAAAGGCTGAGTAATGGTACTTTTTTTATTTGAGTACCCATACTTTCCATACCTCGATATATCATACTTCAGTATAGGTCCGCCTATCCCTACTCTCGAGCGCACTCGCGCGCAGATGCATCAGTATGTTTGCCATCAATCTAAAGGTCAGATCAATTTGCGTTATTAATCGGCTACTAAAGGGTCGTTGTTTTCGTTGTTTTTGATGGCAACAATGTCAGCAGCAAACTATAGGCTAATGACAGCTCAGCAGAATGTAGAGCTTTTATAACCAGCTGTCTGAACTGATAACGACATTCAATAACTAGCCTACCTTGGCTAATATAATCATGCCACGTTGTGAGTCACTGCAAATTCGTTCTAGGTGTTCTAGTGATACTTGTGGTGCATCTGACAGGCTACCCACGGGACAACAGCCGATTAACCTCTGAGTTGACATTCGCTTTAACTCGTTACAAAAGCGGACTAGTCCCATTAAATATTTATATAATAGACTGATACGATCTCTCTCCCTCTCACTTTTCCATATCTATCTCCAAAAGTGTTTGTTCTCACCTGATACGTTTTAGAAAGAGACTGAAACAGCTACATTCAGTCCTATTCTGACTGCCTGACTGATGGTGAAACACACCTGTCCTGCCCAAAAGGTGAGTGTGGTGTACTGTATATTCAATGCATTTCAGTATAAACGTAACCTGATATGTGCATAATTATCAAAGGCTTAATTGTTCAGATATGTGCACGGTTATCAAAGGCCAAACTGTTCAAACTGGATCATAAGCATGATAAATATGCTGTGCTCAGCAAAGAAGAGTTTGTCCGCGCAAGATACAGTACTGATAGGAGCTCAATAAAGCCGCATAGTGCAATGTGCCAAGTACTTTAATTATTTTTTACTTTAGTGCAACTTTTTAAAACTTTTCAAAGTATGTTAACAGTATAGAAAAGAAGCCTACTCGTCCCGCGTAGCTCTGAGAAGGCGATATTTACCTTGCATTGGTGCAGTCGTTATACAGAACCTCGAAGTCTTTTCTCGATATAAGTTTGCAGCGATTGACTCCAGGCTGAATCGCGCCGAGTCCACGGAGGACGCGAACCTGCTCCACGTTGCACACCACGGGCGTTATCTCCAGACGTTTGAGTTTAGTGTACACGGTATGCAGTCCACCGACCAGGTGCTTGAGAAACAGGTCAAAAGCCTGCGGGAGGCAGATGAGCTCGTTGTCGTTGACAGTGAAAGACGCGAGGTTTGCGCCTCGGACCTCGACCATTTTACACTCGTTGTTTTGAGGGGTGTTTTCCACCGGAGAAGGAGTGGAATACACGGGTTTGTGCGGGAGACTTCCGATGGGGATGCCCGGGCTCGCGGAGGAGAGCAGTTCCGATCTGAAGAGGCTCGGTCCGGATGGGGTGACGGACGGTGAGGGCGAGAGGGTCGCCGGGGTCGAGGAGTTGAGCGCCGCGGCGACCGACATCGGAGGCGCATGGGCCATCGGTGTCGCGGGCAGCAGCGCAGCCGGTGTGGCCATGTTCAACACTAAATAAATGTCTTGAAAGTGTTCGGACAAAAGTAACGTATCACGGGAGAATGACTAAAACAACAACAAAAACAACTCGAAAAGTCAAATCAGCCTGGCACGGGGGGGAAACGAGATGTTGTCTGTGCGTCACGACATCGATCAAAGTGTGATAGTGACAGTGGGAATAAGTGAGGAGCTGCGCTGGTGCTGCTCAGACAAGTTGAATCTGTCACATTGTGGTCCGGAGGAGGAGCCAAGAAACAAAGAGGGTTTGGAAGAGACACAGCGCGCACGTGCGTTCCTTTCTTTCAAAGCAGGTAGATCTGAAACAATGAACTTCACAAGAACACATGCTATTGCTGGCGTTGGGCAAGGGCTGCAAGGTACCCTTTATAATACTCACAGTAAAGATAAACAAACAGAACAACAGACTACACGTTGAGCGTGTTTGTTTAAGCCATTGACTGTTAAGTTGGTTATGTTATGCAACTTGGAAAGGTTACAAAGTTTATGGAAGGACAGCCGTATATTGTATGAATTCATGCTTGAAATGAAATGAACAATAACAGCACTTCAATAGTTAAGGGCGCTTTGTACATGCACATGGGCAAGTGATTAATTCGCCGCGTGAGAAATTCTGATGAAACAATATTGAAAGCAATTTAAATAAAGCTCATTTAAATGTCAATTCTCATGGTTGCGGCTTTACTATAATTGGCTATTTAATTAAAACAATTTTCACGGTCATTAATACAGCCGGAGCGTTGTAGTGCACTGACATATTTTAATTACATGGTATTAACAAAATTGATATGCCTTAGAAAGCACGGTGAAAATTTGAATAAGAAATGATTAAAGCAATTATACATCATCCCCTTATGGACATTACGAGTATATGACTGGTCAACACTGAGAAAGAGAATAAAACAACTTACTGTGCGGTTGCAACACTTTTTAAGTAATGGAGTGAAGAAGAAAAAAACATAGGCTACTTGCTGCTTAAAGAAGAAGAATTTTCCATTTTTTTGTAACATTATGAGGTCGAGCATACAAAGAGACAGGATATAAAGCTTATACTGCCATCTATTGTGAAGGATTTAGGAAGTGAAAATAATTCAGCTGAAATGTCAATGACTATTTGTTATTTGCAAATACCCAAAAGTGCTCATGACTGCAGATCCTATATGGCTGGTAAGAGTTCTCAACATTTACAACCGCTAATCTCAGAATAAACACTTATGGTGTCTCTTGAGGCAGAGACATTAATCTCAGTTATCAAAATACACTTCTCAGAGGCATCACGATAACCCTGGTACAGCAGGAGTCACTTACACTCTTAAAAATAAAGGTGCTTCACGATGCCATAGAAGAACCTTTTTGTCTAAATGGTTCCATAAAGAACCTTTAACTTCTGAAGAACCTTTCTGTTTCACTAAAGGTTCTTTGTGGCGAAAGAAGGTTCTTCAGATTATAAAAAGGTAAGAAAGAGATGGTTCTTTAAAGAACCTTTGACTGAATGGTTCTTTGTGGAACCAAAAATGGTTCTTCTATGGCATCGCTTGAAGACCCTTTTGAAGCACCTTTAATTTTAAGAGTGTACGTACCCAATTACATTGACACTTACAGCCTGCCGCTTGGGTTTAGTGACATTTACAACACATTTAACAAAAAGTGTTCTCCAGTCAGTCAGACAATCCTAGTATACACACAATGTTATCTGCCAATATTTATACATTTTTAAATGGCCACTCTAAATGATTTGATATGCATGGTTTAAGAGTTCACTTCTGCTTTCATGCTGATGTTGATTTCTCACATTCGCTGCAGTCTGTCAGACAATCATGAGCTGTTCTGTTTTCTCATGTTTCAACTTTGCATTTACCAACATATCTCTGCAATAAAACTGTTGCTGTTGAATTAATGGCAACAGCTCCGTTGAAAGTAATTTCATGCATTTCAAGAGGAATTTAACACTGATGTTTTCTTGTTACTTTTAAGTAATTGGCAGTAACTGCCTGCATCCCTCAGTTCCACATTCCTTTATTGAATTCACTACAGTGATTACAGCAGTTCCTCATTGACTTCTCTATTAGAGCTGCGGCCAGAGTCCATTCCCTGACCTTCTCTTCATCGATCGGGCACATTCGTCGCTCCTCTATTATAATGCAAAGAGAACATTTGTTATAATGTACATCCGATGCCTCTGCACAACTGCAATCAATATGTTCAACTACAGACCGTACTGTATAGAGAGAGACAACCTTGTGCATGTAATTTAAAATAGGACAATTCACTGTGGACATACACATGCTTTTTGATTCCTCTGAGACGATGCTTAAATGATGCTGTTCTCTGAATCAATACACCTACTATATTGATATGCAATGAGATCATCATCATATGCTTAAAATCCCTCATGGACATTCACTTGAGACAAATCACATTTGCGTACCTATCTACTCAAATTCATGTTTTACTTTCTCTTATCTCCCGTGTCAGCCTTAACACCAATGTACAGGACACAGAGTGGGAGGGAGTCAATGCCTCAATTCACACACCACCAGCCTATTAAGACCAGCGACATCCATCAGCTAAAGCTGCCACACTTTCAAATGCACTGTGCTGGGATGGTCCCTGCAACAGCCCTGTAATTTAATTCCCCCTGCCATGCATACACCTTGCATAGCCACGTCCCCTGATGGATTAATCATGCCATTTCCACAAAGGTCCTTCAGAAGAGAATGGAGTTTGATGCAGCCACTGACGCTTGGTGTCATAACTCAAGCTCTGCCAAAACACCAGTGTCCTGTTTTCCTGAAGATGGATGGGTTTTGGGGAGCTGCTTTGAATGTGTTCTTCGTTAGATTAGAATGTATGGATTTGTTCCCAGCTTCAAGGATAAAGGGGAAAAATCTAACTATTAATCTGCCACACTGCAAAAATCCTATTCTTCACCTTCAAATGAAATATTTAAACTTCCTTAAAGCAAAATATAACAAAGATTGGGTTTTAATAATGATAAATGGCCAATATTAAAATTATATACTGTTTTGTCTAAAGAACTTTTTTTTCAGATTTGTTTACGAATACGTGTTAAGGTGTAGTAAATCATTTAGTGTGTTAACAGATTGTGACCCTGGACCACAAAACCAGTCATAAGGGTCCATTTTTCGAAATTGAGATTTATACATCATCTGAAAGCTGAATAAATAAGCTTTCAATTGTTGTATGGATTTTGATGATTTGGCCGAGTTTGGCCGAATAGATACAACTATTTGAAAATCTGGAATCTGAGGGTGAAAAAAAATCTAAATATTGAGAAAATCACCTTTAAAGTTGTCCAAATGAAGTTCTTAGTAATGCATATTACCAATCAAAAACTAAGTTTTAATATATTTACAGTAGTAAATTTACAAAATATCTTAATGGAACAAGATCTTTACTTAATATGCTAATGATTTTTGGCATAAAAGAAAAATCAATAATTTTTGACCCATACAATGTATTTTTTGGCTATTGCTACAAATTCCCCAGGAATTAAATGGGTCATATGATGCGATTTCAAGTTTTCCTTTCTCTTTGGAGTGTTACAAGCTGATTGTGCATAGATAAGAACCCTGAAGTTGCAAAGACTAAAGTCAAAAAAACCCAAAGAGATATTCTTTATCAAAATTAATACTCTGCCACGCCCCTCTAAAATGGCTCGTTCTAACACACCCCACATACCTACCTCACTATGTGGAAATATATGCATAATGCCGCCCAAATGTTCACAAAGAAAGAAGGCGTGGTTTCAGTAACAGCAGTAGTGTTGAAGCAGCATGTCAGGGAGACGCGGTCTGTTTCTAGGCGAAAAAAAAGCACTTGATTTGCCCTTCCGAAAGTAGATGCATTTAGAATCTTTAAGATTACTTACAACAGAACAGTGATTCATTTTATGGACGACCGTTTTGTGAAACTAGGAGAGGAGGTAATTCTGACTTTGCTATGAAAATCTGGCACTTCTGAATCAGCTACTGTTTTGGTATTAGTTTAAGTATTTGCTATTGACAAATGCGGAGTTTTGCGCATCGTGTTGTGTGCGAGAGAGAGAGAGCGACACGAGCAGAGCGCGTGAGAAGCGCAGTGCAGAGAGAGAGAGAGCGCGAGAGAGCGGGGGTGGTGAGAGGACGAGCGAGCGAGAGGGGGGTCAATCACAGTGGAGTCAGTGTCTTAAACCGTGGCTGTGTACTGCAAACAAATACCAGCTATCACTGTGTCTGTCCGCGACTCTGTTTCCCTTCGGGGCTCGGTCTTTACATGTAGTTTGAAAGATGAAGCTCGCAATGATGGTAAGGGGCGTTACATGTAGGACGAGGGCTGCAGTTGTTCAGCAATCACAATGCCACGGGGTCGCTTTTTTTGGCCAATCAGAGAAGACTCTGCGATGTCAAAGGAGGCCGTGTAGGAAAACAAAGCGTTGAGAGAGGCGAGGCATAGAGTACCTACAATAATGTACATTATTTGAAAAATAAAGTGTTTTTTGAACATTAAAGCATGTCAACATATCCGGTTACACCAAATACACAAAATAATGTTATTTTTTTGCAACATCATATGACCCCTTTAAGGCTGGTTTTGCACTGAGCATGCACTGCCCAAAGCTGTGTGTATCATATGTCAACCTATACAAAAAACACAAAAAAAACTACAAATATCATGTTGTAGAAAATCTTATTGTTAAATAAAAATAAATGAATAATTAAAATTAAAAATATGGTATTACTGAAGTGATATGGTGGCAGATATAATGTGCGCCTTGTTGCATACAATAAGTCTGTTTTGTTCCTTTAGAAGACTTGGGAAATTATTCTACACTTAATTTTACACTTTTTGTTTTCCAACAATTTTCTTGTTTTACAGCAACTTTTGAAATGTTGAAAGATGGGGATAAAAATCTAAGCAAGCTGCATGATGCTGATCAGTTATTGAAGGTACTAAACTTGTCCATCAATAAACCTGTCCCCATCAATTTCATTTCCCTTTATAGCAGATCCTATTTGATTAAATTATATGCTTGCGTTTTGAATTACTTCACATAGCTACAAATCTACTACAGCATGCATCCATTAAATCAATCAAAGACGATTGTGTGACCTGACCTTCCTTCCTCACTGTGGGTGTGACTTAACATTTGATGCACCTATTCTTCAATGAGACCTTGTTTTGGACAGTGGACAGTGACGTATTTTAAGATAGCATATGTTTATATGAAGGCTTGCACATGAAATTAATGCAAAAAATTTACAGCCAAGTTCCAAGGAAGGGAAAAAAAAGGGGGGGGGGGGGGGGGGGGCACACAGTTTTATTTTGGTATGCTAAAGAGATGCCCACCTCACATTGGAATTCCCTCCAGCTTCTTCTAGAACATCACTTCCATGATCAAAGTCAGAGAGGGGAAAATATCTCTAGAGTGCCAGTCATGGAGATGAGATAGAGCAGAAAAATGCCTGACAGCACTCCGCTGTCAGCGCTTTAACACTTTTTTTGTTTCTACACGTTTTTTTTTTTTTTTTTTTTTACCGCCAAAAATGAATGGTGGGGATGTGAGAGGACTGAGTTACCATTATGTGAAAAGTCATCTCCAGAAGTCAGTTCAGTTCCAATCAAATTTGGGTATTATCAGCACACGAATATTCCCCTGAGAGTTGAAAACTCAACTTTTTTGAACAGGTCACTCTCAATGAACAAGTTTAAATTTAAATATACACTCTTAAAAATAAAGGTGCTTCACAATGCCATAGAAGAACCTTTTTGTCTAAATGGTTCCATAAAGAGCCTTTAACATCTGAAGAGCCTTTCTGTTTCACAAAAGGTTGTGGCGAAAGATGATTCTTCAGATTATAAAAAGGTAAGAAAGAGATGGTTCTATAAAGAACCTTTGACTGAATGGTTCTTTGTGGAACCAAAAAAGGTTCTTCTATGGAATCTAAGCACCTTTATTTTTAAGAGTGTACGTGAGGGAAAGGATGAATAGGTTATTCTAAAAAACAAACTCCTTAACATATTGTCAAACACATCTTAACAGTTACCAAGCACTCAACAGGTTAACCTTTCTTCATTCTTTTCGTCTACTGTTTTATAGGGGTGTGGCAATGCACTCATGTCACAATTCGGGTCAGTATACGATACTGATCTCATGATACAATACTCTCACGATACTTTGAAAAAAGCCAAAAAAGATTTCAAATGGTGAGTTTTTATTAATGTTGTTATTTTGTGTTGCAATATATTGCGATATGATATATTGTTACATCGCTACAGTTTTATGAATGCAACAAATTTGGACATACTACTCATTTCAGTGTTTTTCACATACAATGTTAGGGCATATTCAGACACAGGTGCTGCTTTCTCTGCTTAAAATGTAAATAATTAAATAACAGATGTAACAGAGCCTATAAGCTGGTTTGCTCGGCTTAACTATGCTTTAAAATAGTCTTAGCTGGATGAAGCTGGTTTTGAAGAGTGCCCAGCTTTAGACTGGTTAAAGATGTTTTATCAGGATTTACACAACAACTCAATGAAAAATAAGTTATGTATTACATAAACTGCATTTTAGATACAACATTGCCATACACTTTCTCTATTTTCACAAATAAAAACAGTTTTTATGAATGAAACACTTGACTGAATGATTCATTGGCAACAGCCACTTGTCATCACCTATACTGGCGTAATAAGAGAATTACAAAAAAATACCCACACTGTACAAAAATAAATAGTTGAGAAAGCGTAAAAAAGTAAAGCAACTTGATGCAGTAAGACTTTTGAGTTCTCTCAACAATAGTTTTTTAGTTCTTCTCAGTAAATATACTTTGTTTAGCCAACGTAAATTTGTTTGTTCATGCAATGCTGATTGTCTTCTTTTGCTAATAGACAAAAATCTTGTCACAGCAACTGAAACAACAGTTACTGTTGTTTTACTTATTTTTTTATTTCTGTTTCCTGGAAGAAAAAAAGAATATGTAAAAAGTCACCACATTTTAAATTTTATGTTTATTTACGAATGACAAACCTTAATGGATAACATAGTCTAATACGTAGACAACATTGTCTTTGTTTATAAAACAATTTATAAGACGAGATATCCATGAAATTTACATCAGTGGCTGAATATACTCTAGGCCTCAAAACTAGACACACATAGCCTACCTCAAGAACGGTGGCAATCAACAAATGTAAAAAATATGAGCTCTTTACATCACAGTACAACAAATAACTAACAATAATGATAAAACAACAACAAAAAAGTTTAAATGAAGTCAGCAAACAGCAAAAAAAAAATCCTTTAACAATAATTGCATACTTTATTCATGCTGCAATGCATGCTGGAAGCTCATAAACAAACCAGCAACATTTTCCAATATGAAACTGTTTGTTCAGACAACTAGAGTTGGCTAGTTGGGTCACATTTGGGGAATTTGTTGTCGGACAAGGGTTATGTAGTTTCAAGAAAATAGCTTTTTTTGTATTTTAGACTCAAAAGGTTTTGTAAACTGGAAAACGTGCAGTTGTATTTTTTACAGTGCACTACGATCACTTTATTGAATGAACAGATTTATATTTTAAGCTTTATATAAGTATTGATCAACACATAGCACGTTGAGCATGTCAAATATACCGTAGCCTATACTAAACCTCATCGGTTCTTGCAAGCGAGCAAGCACATTTTAGCTTCTATTTACCATATGTTCTCGGTGTATGTGTTGATTAATGTTTATGTGTGAATAACCACCAACATCAAATTTGTTAATCAAGCAATTATGTCTCTTCAGAAACCTTTACGATCTCTTTATCAATTTTTTGAAGCATCAGTTTGGGTAAAAGGGCTTTCAGTAGAGGGACAGAAATATCTCGGTTTCTTTTAGTTTGAAATTAACTATGAACAAACGACTTATGGGTTTGGAACTACATGAGGGTGAGTAAATGATTTTCATTTTTTTGGTAAACTTTAGAATAAATCAGCTTCATGAAATAAGTCAAACAGTTATTTTATTTACAGTATATAATGCCATTTGCAAAACATTGCTTTAAAGCACTTGGACAGTAAATGTGGACACATATAACCTCAAATCTTTCCTGTTATCGGAATAAAAATAAATTCAGAGTTCAGAATGCTCAGATTTGTCCTGGGATTTTTCATTCTTCTATTTCCTGAGGTTTATCTCCTCTTTACCATCCATTCCAGAGGTCTGTAACCTGTTTTGAGGAAGAAAGCTTCCTTTAAAACGCATGTAACTGAACTTTTCCACCACCAACTTCTGTGACCTCAAAGGCAGTGTGATTTGACCTGCCTTGAGGCGGAGAGAGGGAGAGATAGAGAGGGCGAGGGTTATTCATTCGTGCTTAGCTGTGTGTTGAGTTTGATGGATAAGCCTCATAAGCACTGATGCTAACACTCAGGTGCACACTCTCTTTCTCTCTCGCTCTGGTTCTTCACAGATCATAGAGCATCCTTTTCCTTACACTCACTCGCTCTCTCTCTCTCTCACACACACACACACACACACATTCTGCCCCTTAGACCCCCTGCTGGGTTCACTTTCTACGACATCCATCAAACCTAAACAAGAGGGGTCATTCAGCTGGCAAATAACCTTCACTCAGCTACAGCAGTGAGCAAGCTGCGGATAAAAGACTCACTGCTAGTGCGGGCCAGTGGAGTGAGTTAGGCCTTGGGAAGAAGTTCTCTTTTGTAGTGATGCTAGACCAGCTTCTGGAAAAAAGAGATATACGCAGCACTGATTGCCACTACGTGTTTTGAAACACAAAACCATAATAACCACAAACCACAAAAATAACACAAACCATTATATTAACCAATACAAACTGTAATTTAAATGGTGTAAATATGACAACTTGCTTCAGTTACAAAAATATGAGTATACTGGTAATTTAGTTTGGAGGACAACTCACAAATTTCATTCTAATTTTTGAGGTACCAGAAGCAGCTTTGATGACAGTGGACATCCTAAGGAAGATGAACCTTTTCATTAAACAAATGAAAACAGGTGTGTGTTAACATTATTTGTTTATTTAGTTAGTTCATTAGTTTCTTTTGACCAACGCTGTCACCAAATTGTTGTGTCAGGGCATGTTTGCAATAACATGCCAAACTTAGTTTCAATGAGCCAAAGTATTGTGAAGATACACCCTCAAAGTCAAAGTTTTTGATGCATTACATATGAAAAGTTTGGTCAGCAATGCCCCAAATTTGGTGAAAATTAAGTCATATTTTACAGACATGGTCTGTAGGCCCATGGTGGCCCAGAACACATACATTTAATTGGACATAATATAATATTTAAAATTTGAAGCACAAGTACAATTACATTACTAAATTCAACAAAGCTATAACCAAACTACATGACGGTTGCATAACTTCAGCGTCATCATCACCACTGAGAGTCCGACTCTTTCGATCTTTATTTAAAATCTACAAGTTAGAAAGTTTAAGTTAGAATAGTTTGCAAGAGTGTTTAAATACAACGAGGGTGTAAAAGCAGAGTAGATGAGTTTAACTGTTCAGGTGGTGATGATGATGTCCAATAACCGAAAAACTCAATTTTAGACACTTAACCATTGATCAAGACCTAAAAACTTCAAATAATTTGTGTGGGGTATTGCTGATGTATTTTATGCTGTAAGATATACTGTAGATATCTGAGCTTGTGTTAACTGCAGACCTTTAGGTATTTAACCAAAAACATTTAACCAAAAAAAAAAAAAAAACAACGAAGTGCAAAAAATATAAAAATGCTAATTCATTTCCAAATTTCATTCATTCATTCGTTCATTCATTTTTATTTATAGGCACCTTTCATGATACTCAAGGACAAGGTCACTTAAATCGTACTAAAACTTCAATGCAACAACAGCAAACAAGGCAAAATACTGTACATTAAAACACTACAAAAATAAGAAACTAATCAACACACGAACAATCATAGATAAGCCTATTTAAATTAGTTTTAAGATGTGATTTAAAAGTGTGAAGACTGTCGCTGAGGAATGGGCATGAGGAAGGGCATTCCACAAATGAGGGGCAGCATAAAGAGCCCGAGACCCCATACTTCTCAGACGAACGCGTGGTTGGTCTAAAGAGATTGATGAAGAGGATCTAAGAGTACGTACAGGAGTGTAGATTTGAAGAAGATCAGAGAGATATGAAGGAGGTGATTTATTAAGAGACCTGTAAGTAAGAAGCAGGATTTTTAAATCAATTTGATATTTTACCGGAAGCCAATGCAAGTGGTAAAGAACAGGAGAAATGTGCTCTATGGAATAGGTTCCAGAAATAATTTGTGCAGCTGAATTCTGGACCAGCTGCACTTTATGTAAGATTTTAGACTGAAGACCAAATAAAAGAGAGTTGCGTTAATTAATACATAATGTAACCAAGACATGTGCAAGAGTAGCAGTGCTATTAGTTGTGAAATATAGTTTATGTTTCGCAAATGAAAACTGGCAGAATGAATAATATTATTAATATGACTTTTTAAAGATAAGTTGCTATCAAGGACACCACCCAGACTTTTTACTTTAGAAGACGGAAAAAGTATTGACCGGTCGGTCAATAGTCACAAGAAAAACTATCAGATTTGACCAGATTAGACGTCATACCTACAAGATGAATTTCAGTTTTGTCACTGTTAAGTTTAAGGAAATTAGATGAAAACCAATTTTTAATTTCTGCTAAACAACTTGACAGAGAATGTGAAGAAAAGAATGAATTAGGCATGGAAGATATGTAAAGCTGGGAGTCGTCAGCATAGCAATGGAAATTAATTCCAATCTTTCTGAAAATTTGTCCAAGAAGCAGTAAATAAATAATGAATAGGCCCCAAAACTGAGCCTTGGGGAACACCAGCAGTAACATGCGATAGTGATTTTAGGACTCATTCCTGCAGCACTCTATGAATTGCTGTCTGAATATTTGGATTCACAGAAAACTCAGGAAACGTTGGACAGTATAGTTGTATCTCCTATAAAAATGTGTAACATACCATCTAAGATACATGTAATAGGGTCTAAACTCAGCCATGTGACACTTGTACATCTGAAACTCTCTCAGTATATGGGGAATTTTATGCTGCCAACATCATATTTCTGTGAGAAGCACCACATCTTTTCAGCTGTAGCCTAATATGCCCCAAGGCAATGTACAGTTGTTGGCTGCATTTTCCAGGCCACATGGATCTTGTCACATAAAAATAATTTAAATATAGTCATGCGTTATGCATCTAAAGCTCTGTGTAAAGTACAACGAACTGGGCCTGATAGAAAATGACAGGTTGCTTCTGGTCTTGTCAACAATAATATATGACCCACTCAAGCCTGCAGAGAACGAGTTCGGTAGCAGATCAAATTCATGAGGCCTAAATATCATTCCATCCACTCTAATTAGACAAATAACGATGTATTAAATGCTAAAGCCCAATTGAGAAATCCCTTGAGGGAGCAGGTCAATGAGTCACAGCATTGGGAAGAGCACAACAAACATTATCAACATCATCATCATCATATTTCCTGTCGAAAGCAGGAGTACTTGAAAATGTCTTTTCCTTTAGCAGAGCCTGTGATTCAAATGAGCACGAGGGCAGAAAGCACTGTATGATTATTAATGGGAAAAGATTATGCGTACGGAGGTGAGGGATTAGTTTAGCGACCTTCACAACACTAATTGAAACAAGTATGGAGACTCGGCGGCACTGTAATCAACTAAAACACGGGATCATTAATCATTATAAACAGCGCTGTCACAACACGAGGATTAGTATTATCAACCCCTTTTTGTTTGTCTAGTGGGAAGCTCGTCTCGGACGCGCGGTAAATGTCCGGTGCGGAGGTTAATGAGAACCGAAGCGGCATTTAAACGGCGACGCTGATGAAACGGGCATCGAGGTGACGCGCCTCGCGTAAGTTCATTTGCAGCTAATGGGAATTGATGCACTTCTTATGAAGTTAGTAACAGGCTTGACATCCGGACGAGTTCAAGTCTGTAGAGCTTTTGTGACATTCCACATGAGAGGGTAAAGGAGGATATTATTAAGAGTGAAAGAAAATTACTTTTCTCTTAGAGGTCTTTTGACAGGTGTGTGTGAGGCGGCTGTGCAAAGATGAATCGACGCCAAAAGAGTCGTGTAATGTGGTTGTTATGTGTGTTGTGAGACAAATCACCTCGATTGTCACGTTGAGCCACGTTTCACAGAATATGATCTCTTCATCTCAAAAAACAACACCACAAAGATTTTGGGTTATAGAGTTTAAAAGATAGTTAGATAGATCTATCTTAGATTATACCACCTCTGAGCAGCATTAATGCCACTTTAGAAGTGCTTTTGTGCCACCTTTACAATGTAAGTTTAGTTAGATAGATAGATAGATAGATAGATAGATACCTGTAGTAGATAATCGATACAGTAGATAGATGATAGATAGATAGATAGATAAGAAAGATAGATAGATAGATAGATAGATAGATAGATACCTGTAGATAGATAGATACCTGTGATAGATAGATAGATAGATACCTGTAGATAGATAGTAGATACCTATAGATAGATAGATAGATAGATACCTGTAGATAGATAGATAGATACCTGTAGATAGATAGATAGATACCTGTAGATAGATAGATAGATGATAGATAGATACCTGTAGATATAAGATATATTAGATAGATACCTGTATATGATGATTAATACCTGTATGATGATAGATACTTGTGATATATATAGATAGATAGATAATACCTGTAGATAGATAATAGATGATAGATATGTCCTTAGATAGATAGATCGATAGATATATGTATATATATAAGATAGTATAGATACCGTAGAAATCGATAGATGATAGATATATACCGTAAAGATAGATAGATCTATAGATAGATACTTAATAGATTAGATAATAGATACCCTGTAGATAGATAGATAGATAGATAGATACCTGTAGATAGATAGATAGATAGAAGATAGATAGATAGAAGACAGATAAGATAGATCCTGTATATAGATAGATAGATAGATACCTGAGATAGATAATATAGATCGATAGATAGAGATAGACAGAACGATAGATAGATATGTAATAAGATATTAGACAGATAGATCCCTGTTAGATATATAGATAGATAGATCGATAGATAGAAACAGTCAGATAGATAGATAGATAGCCAGACAGATAGATAGATTACCCTGTAGATAGATATATAGACGACAGATATTAGTATTTTGGTCATATCTTTTTTAAGAAATTAATCCTTTTATTTCATGTAGGATGGTACCTTAAATCAAAGTTGATTATTTAGTATTTCTAATGTAGGACTGCCTTTGATACTGCAAATCCAAGAATCCTGGAAAAACATAGGTAGACCTTTCCACAAGTATATAAAAATATGAAGCACACAGCTGTTTTCACATTGATGATACTAATAGAAATGTTTTTTTGAGCAGCAATCACAAGCCTATTAAAAACTGATGTTTATAAGGATCCGTGACCACGGAAGGCTGGATTAATGGCGGCTGAAAATTCACTTGGCATCAGAGTAATAACTTCGATTTTACATGTATTTACATAGTAACGATAAGTATAATAATGATTGTAATAATCTTTCCCAATATACTGATTTTACTTTATTTTGCGATCAAATAAATGCATATGAGCACAAAAGCTTCTTACAAAAACAGAAAAAAATATTTTACACTGTAAAAATGGGGACTCTGCATTTAGCATTTCTGATTTAACCCAAACATCGTTGGATATTGATATTTGGTTCATGATTTTGAATAATATTTTGAACCTAAAGGTCCCATGGCATGAAAATTTCACTTTATGAGGTTTTTTAACATTAATATGTGAGTTCCCCTAGCCTGCCTATGGTCCCCCAGTGGCTAGAAATGTTGATAGGTGTAAACCGAGCCCTGGGTATCTTGCTTCGCCTTTGAGAAAATGAAAGCTCTGATGGCCCAATTTGGAATCTTCCCTTTATGTCGTCATACGGGGAAGGGTTACCTCCCCTTTCTTTGCTTTGCCCGCCCAGAGAATTTGGCCCGCCCATGAGAAAATGAGCTACTACCGTGCGAGGCGAGCGCAATATTTTTTTTTTCCTCGAGACATCATGGCTTGCAAACGAGCGAAGCACGGCAGTTGCCCCGCCTCTCTCCTCCTCATTAGCATTAAAGCTACAGACACAGAAATGGCACATCCTAAGGAAAGCTCATTGTAGGACTGGCTCGTAGTGGCTGAAATTCTGCACCAAGGCTGAATTTCGGGAAAGAGACTTCAGATACAGTACTAGGGACCACTTAGGCCTATATAAAAGCAGCATGTCATGGGACCTTTAAACTAAACCAGAATATTTAGATGTTACCATTTTAAGTTACCTTTTTTTTCAGTGCACCAACCCCAAACCTTTAAACAATAAATTGTATGTTTAACTTGTCTAAAGAAGTTGTATTGTGCTTAGTTGTTTTAAAATATGCTTTTGGAATTTTAGGTTTCTGCAATGCACAGTGGAGAAAAGGGGGAAACTGAGATGGTCCAACTCCAAGCAGTGTCCAAGGGCCATAATATTTGCTGAAAGGAAATATTCCAACAAAGGTCATCTGACCCATTCTTTTTAAAGGAATTATGTTTAAAAAAAATAATGGGATTATAACCTACAATTATACATTTTAAACTTTCAATTAACCTTGCACAAGGGTATTGTCACTTCCACCAGCTTTAGATTAATACCAGTTGTTTGTCACATACCTGTGAACAAAGGACCCTGTTGCATTGCATGCATCACTTAGAAGGTTAAAACACAATGATTAAATTTACAGCTAAACTATTGATAATTACATACTTGAACACACAGAATTCCCATTTAATAACAAACATTTCATTAACCTACACCAAACACAAGGGAATTTACATAAACAGTTACTGAAGGTGGATGCTATTACAGAGCTAAGCATTGTTTTTTAAATTGCTTTGCTAATTAAAGCAATTAATGCATGAATTAGAGGATGGGAATATGATAATTACACATCAACCTCAGAATACTTAATTGTGTTATTTGGTTTCATCCTTTTTAGAAGTTCAATTAACCAAAGTCAGTGTAGGCTCACTTTGCAAACTCTTGATGGTGTTCGTCTTGGAAAAAAATCGATTTAAAAACACTGTACACGGCAACATTCAAGTGCTGTAGGAGTCAGATGCATATTTGGAGACTGATGATCACTCAAATACAGGTGCATCTCAATAAATTAGAATGTCGTGGAAAAGTTCATTTATTTCAGTAATTCAACTCAAATCGTGAAACTCGTGTATTAAATAAATTCAATGCACACAGACTGAAGTAGTTTAAGTCTTTGGTTCTTTTAATTGTGATGATTTTGGCTCACATTTAACAAAAACCCACCAATTCACTATCTCAACAAATTAGAGGCTTCATAAGACCAATAAAAAACATTTTTTTGTGAATTGTTGGCCTTCTGGATAGTATGTTAATTTACTGTACATGTACCCAATACTTGGTAGGGGCTCCTTTTGCTTTAATTACTGCCTCAATTCGGCGTGGCATGGAGGTGATTAGTTTGTGGTACCGCTGAGGTGGTATGGAAGCCCAGGTTTCTTTGACAGTGGCCTTCAGCTCATCTGCATTTTTTGGTCTCTTGTTTCTCATTTTCCTCTTGACAATACCCCATAGTTCAGGTCTGGTGAGTTTGCTGGCCAACACCAAGCACACCAACACCATGGTCATTTACCAACTTTTGGTGCTTTTGGCAGTGTGGGCAGGTGCCAAATTTTGCTGGAAAATGAAATCAGCATCTTCCAAAAAGCTGGTCAGCAGAAGGAAGCTGACGTGCTCCAAAATTTCGTGGTAAACGGGTGGTGACGTTGGTTTTCAAAAAACACAAATGGACCAACACCAGCAAATGACATAGCACCCCAAATCATCACAGACTGTGGAAAATAAACACTGGACTTCAAGCAACTTGGACCTGAGCTCTCCACCCTTCCTCCATACCTAGACCAGTGTTGGGGAAAGTTTACTTTTAAAGTAATGCATTACAATATTGCGTTAATCCATAAAAAAGTAACTATTACGTTACTTAGTTACTTTTTAAGGGAAAGTAATGCGTTACGTTACTTTTGTATTACTTTTTAAATCTGGACAGGGCTGGCTTGTTTGATTTTAAAATGAAAAAGTTATATTTTTTGCAACTCTAAAGGCCCTTTCTCACCAAAATTGAAATGAATAAGCCTCAGGCTGAAGGGAATGTAAATTTACGTCCGTACAGTAGAATGCAGAAGAAGACATTTCAACACACTTCAGCAATAAAAAAAGACACACAAATGTTTTTTCTAGAGTAATTTGTGTTTATTAGTAAAGTTGAACTGGATCATCGAAGGTCAGAAGCAAAGACATTGGTTAATATAGAATGGGATTAAATACATAAAGTATTTTTGTGTTGTTTAACATTTAATTATTTCAGGTTCGCGTCATATTCTGAGTTGCCTTATTTTTTATGAATTTTGAGGAATACTGAATCTGTGTTGTTGTTTTTTAGATTAATTAATGCATATTCATATTTTTTTTTGAACTACAGTAACATCTGATTTCTCTCAACATGGGTACAGGAGAGCTGTCAATCAATAAATTGAAAAAAAGTAACTTGCGTTACTTATTTAAAAAAAGTAACTCAGATATTCTCTTATAAATTAAAAATTAATGCGTTACTTTACTAGTTACTTCAAAAAAAGTAATCTGATTACGTAACTTGCGTTACTTGTAATATATTACCCCCAACCTGGGGTCTAAAACCTTGGTTTTGACTCCAAACGGTCCACACCCAAACTTGGTTTCCAAATGAAATACAAACTTGCTCTCATCTGAAAAGAGAAATTTGGACCACTGGGCAACAGTCCAATACTTCTTCTCCTTAGTCCAGGTAAGACACCTCTGACGTTGTCTATGGTTCAGGAGTGGCTTAACAAGAGGAATACGACAACTGTAGCCAAATTCCTTGACACGTCTGTGTGTGGTGGCTCTTGATGCCTTGACCCCAGCCTCAGTCCATTCCTTGTGAAGTTCACTCAAATTCTTGAATCGATTTTGCTTTACAATCCTCATAAGGCCGCGGTTCTCTCGGTTGGTTGTGCATCTTTTTCTTCCACACTTTTCCTTCCACTCAACTTTCTATGAAAATGCTTGGATACAGCACTCTGTGAACAGCCAGCTTCTTTGGCAATGAATGTTTGTGGCTTACCCTCCTTGTGAAGGGTGTCAATGATTGTCTTCTGGACAACTGTCAGATCAGCAGTCTTCCCCATTATTGTGTAGCCTAGTGAACCAAACTGAGAGACCATTTTGAAGGCTCAGGAAACCTTTGCAGGTGTTTTGAGTTGATTAGCATGTCACCATATTCTAATTTGTTGAGATAGTGAATTGGTGGGTTTTTGTTAAATGTTAGCCAAAATCATCCCAATTAAAAGAAGACTTAACTACTTCAGTCTGTGTGCATTGAATTTATTTAATACACGAGTTTTACAATTTGAGTTGAATTACTGAAATAAATGAACTTTTCCACGACATTCTAATTTATTGAGATGCACCTGTATAGCTAGAAAAAATTATTTGCTGGTACTGATGATGAGTGATGTCACTGTCACTGTGGCAACCTTTATGATACTAATTCACAGTGAGAAATAAACTACCCCATCGTTGCGCATCATTAGCCGGCCTCGTGAAGAGACATGCCTGGTTCACTTTAGTTGATAACACCTGTCATTCCAACAAGCGGTCGCAATCATTCTCCACATGCTGTTGGTGTTTGTCTTTGTTAAAGATGATTCAATGGAGAGGCCTGAAGATGGTGCACCCTTGACCCATACTCAAAGGTGGTGTTTCTTCCACAAAATCAATAAATGTTTGAAGGATTACTATCAAAACATGTTAAAACTGTGAGTATGCTTTATTTAGTGGATTCAAACATAAAATAACCCTATTATGTTTGAATTCACTAAATAAGGCTATATACTTGCCTTCTCTAATTCAACAGGAATTACAGTAAAGGAATAGGTTACCCACAATGAAACCTAGCTTAAAATCGTACTATCGGGCCATCCAAGATGTAGATGACCTTGGGAACAGATTCAGAGAAACTCAGCTTTGATTCAGACAAGACAACTTTTTTATGGGAGAAAGCAAAAATGATAGATAGAGGACTCATATTTTGCCCAGAAGAGACCGTTTTAAGTAAAAAAATATCTTAATGTTGGATTTGTTTCTTAAAAACACACAGCTTTTCACTTTCACAAGACGTTAATTGATGGACTAGGGTTGTGTGGATTACTGTGATGTTTTTATCAGCTGTTTGGGACTCACAGCCATTCACTGCAGAGGATCCATTGGTGAGAAAGTGATGTGAATTTACATTTTTGAGTGAACTATTTCTTTAAACTAGAGCACATTCCGCCGAAAACCTCTCCTTGAGAAACGACTGGACTTGGGGTAAATATTTAGCAGTAAGAGCAGACATAAGGTTGAGGTGATTACAGACACATAAATGAGTTCTCGCTGCAGGAGTGAAACATTATGCCTCCTGTCTGCAGGAACCAAGGACACAGCCACCTCTCCCTCTCAGCACGGCTGGGTGTTAATGAAGCTCACGCCAGGTATACTGCCTTTTGGGCTGATCTAAGATCCACAGTGCTTTGACCAAACGTGACCTTAAACGTTCCCAGAGACTGATGTCAGATTTGTGCAAAAAAGCACCTGTGAGTTGGAGAACAGGCCTGATGATCGGATCGATCCTCTATTGTGAAATATGCATGAGCTGCAGATAGGAATCCTGGCCATGACATTTATCGTAAATGATTAAAAGAAATAAATTGTAAAGGACTGAAATTATAATGCTATGACAGAATGCAAAGCACTGCTGTCGCCATCATGTGGCTAAAAGATGTAAATGCACATGGTGGTACAGATCAAATGTTTTAGTGATCAGAGGCACACAGAAAAAGAGCACAGTTAGGGTAAAAAAAAACCATTTTACTAACTTAAACGGAGGCAAAAATGATTCCACAGAGTAATATCTATTTTGAGGATGTTTTTCCTTTTAGCATTATAATGAATTATAGTTAGTATTCGTATACACAATATTTAAATAAAAAAATTAAGAAAAAACAAAAAGGAAAAAAATAGCACACTTTAACAGTCCAATTGTACATACTGAGGCACATGAAAGTAGGTCAAACACAAGGCAAAACAACTGTTTGAACACATTAATCCTATGTACATGCTTATATACACAATGCATTGTGCAGTTTTCTTTCTTCTCAAACAGGGACCACTCTGTCATAGATGAAATTTCGACAGGTCATCCTTGACTAGTGCTGTTTTCAGAAGCCTAAAAGATCAATAAAAGATGAAAGTTAATGAAATGACAAAAGAAAAACAACAAATTTGATTAAAAAATAAAAGTAAATGGTATATTTAAGGCCTATAAGCTTCATCTGCCTTCACTGTTTTTTTTTAAATAGTTCAGTAGTGACAAATGCTGAAAAGTGGAAATATCCCCACCAAGTCTAATATTATCTGCTTGAATTAAAATAGAGTACTTGCTTCAAATTATTCTTTTGGCAGAAATTGAACAGGTTATTTCTAATCGAGCAAAACATATCTTGCTTACCTAGTAAGCATTTTACAGAAACTCCCATGTGCTCCACAAGGAAAACAAACTGAATGCCCAATATGTGATCTGCATGGTAGAGCAACTCAGGAGTGGGCATTTCAGAAACTATTTGCACTTTAAAATTAGGGGTGCTCCGATCAGGATTTTTGATGTCGATCAGGATTTTTCAGGCCGATCACCGATCGCAGTATCTGCCGATACCGATCTTTAAAGTCCCCCCCCCCCCCCCCCCCCCCCCCGCCTGCGTTGTATATTTTAGAACCATGATAGTGTCTCCCATCATGATGTTTATGACATTTATTTTCATTTTTGAAAATGGGGGGGAATTCCCCTCTTAGGTGACTCTTGTGAGAGGGGAAGCAGCTTTCCCACAAACAACATTTATTCATTATTTTGATTTCAAATCCAAACATTTTTCAGCATTGCGATTCTTTTTTTTTTTTTTTTTTTACACAGTACAGTAATACAATTGTTCACAGACATGTTTAAACAATAAATATAAGCAACACATTATTCAATGCTTGTTACTTTTGCACTTTCTTCTAGATTTATATATTAAGTTGCTAAAGCAAAACATTTAAACTACTTTCTTACGTGATCACGAACTTACCATTGACAGAAATAGTCAGTTCTACTGCCTTTCCTTTTGCTTTTAATTCTTTATTACAAGCAATCCTGCGGTTCATAAAGAACTTTGTTTTCCTACCTGCTATCTATTATTGCCTATTATTGTTTATCTAAAAGTGTAATGTGTACAAACGGAGTAATGTGAACCTGGCATTATGTGTGTGCGCTGCGAGTGTGCATGAGAGCATGGTCTCCAGGAGAGCGCTGAATGATTAAAACACTGGCAAGAATTAAAAAGTAACTGTCTCGACTGTGCAAGTGACAATTCCCGTGTTAACTGTGCAGCTTGCTTATAGACAGATGCGATGTGATTTGAAGCCATTTGCGTATTTTGAGAGAGAGAGCGCGCGCAGTGATTCACTCACGCTGTTTGTGAAATTTCGTCTCACACAAGGTTTTCAAATTACTTTATAAAGTTATTTCATGAAGAAATATGCCTTATAATGATTTCACTCACGCCAGACAGAGACTGAGACGGTGCCGCTGCATGTCGTGCCAAACCTCTCACGGCAGCATCATCAGCTTGAGAACGGCCTTTTTAGAGACCACCGATCAATCATCCCAACGTGATTATCGGACGATAGTGGCCGTCCTATCAATCATCCCAACGTGATTATCGGCCGATAGTGACCGGTAGCCGATCAATCATCCCAACGTGATTATCGGCCGATAGTGACCGGTAGCCGATCAATCATCCCAACGTGATTATCGGCCGATAGGACCGTAAGCCCGATCAATCACCCAACGTGATTATCGGCCGCTAGTTACTCGGTAGCCGATCATCATCCCACGTGATTATCGGCCGATACGTGACCGTAGCCGATCAATCATCCCAACGTGATTATCGGCCGATAGTGACCGGTAGCCGATCAATCATCCCAACGTGATTATCGGCCGATAGTGACCGGTAGCCGATCAATCGAAGCACCCCTATTTAAAATGTTGACTAATCAGACATCACCTAGTTTCTTAGGTTACTGATACAACAAGAATATTAATATATGCATGGCTATGCAAGATTTTGCATCAAACCAAAATAACAAGGCAGAGTGGGTAAAACCAATGAAAATAAGAAATAAGACAACGCAAATCCACTAACTTACCTTCAATGAGTCCGAGGCTTTTCGGAGTTCTTTGATAACTGATGACAGAGCTTCGGGATTGATCCCCTGCTCACAGAGACGGACACATATCGACAGAGACTCCATGTCCAATCCTGTATTCAACAGCCTGGATATCTCCAGGAGAACTGGAAATGTAAGAACAAAACACAACGATACATGTGTCACATAACTGCTCCATTGAATTAACAGTGCGATTTATGAGAATGAATCGTGCAGTGTGCGTGCCAACAACCGTATTCAGTATGCTTTCAAATAGGTTTCGAAACAAGAGCATTTTTAAAAGAGTATTTCCTTGTTGTAAACATTTGAATCTTACCATCCATAGTCTCCCGAACAGCGTTCATGTTTGCGCTCGCGGGACTGGCCATGATGCTACGTGCTAAAGCTATTTAATTACTTAACGACAATAACAAAGCACTAGCATTCATTCAGAAGACCTAACGCGTCTATTCCTGTGAATCCCTGACGTCTTCCAACAATTTGCGATTTTAAAACCCGGGCAGCGTCACAAATCTAGCATTACACAGTATCCATAAACTAGCTGACAGCCGTTTTGTCCACACCTCGCGCTTCTGTTGTGGTGGCAATCCTGACAATAAAGTTTTAGACGTTCGAAAGGAAGTTACGTCCAGACCGCAAGGTCGGTCGTTCTCGTCAGCTGATTGGTTGTTTCGCATGTTCTGCTGAATTGTGATTGGCTAGCACCTCTTGAGCGAAAATTAAATCAGACGTTAGAGCCGTTCTCAGCGATCATCGCTGTTTGGCTTGAGTTTCGTTACGTTGTGAGTATTAATTCATAACATTTATTACCCGTTTTTGTCTATTTAAACACATGTAAAGACTGCAAACCAACAAAGGTAGAAAATCCGATCAATAATCGTTTGATCATCACAAACGAGATGCAATGATATAGTTAACCAAACAGGATGTTTACCGCTCTGATTTGTTGATAATCTCAAGGACCTCCAAGTCTTTCACTCATTTCTTTCTTGTTAAAGTGTAGCCTGGTTGACTGGACGCCGTTTATAAGATGGGAGATATAGCAGAGATTCATATAACACCCGAGACTCCTGGAAGACCCGCTATCCTGAACCCGTTTGAGAGCCCAAACGACTACCACCGTCTGCATGAGCCCCTGGTGCCCAGCCCGTCGGTGTTCAAGAGCTCCAAGAGCTCCTCAGCGGTGAGTTTCTGACCCTGCATATGAGGGGAAATCATGAAAAAGGATAGAAATGTCATTTCTGTTTGTGTTGTTTGTTGTAGACACCAGCCAAGTTCAAATGGTCCATTGATGAAATGGCAAATTTACTTCCTGTGGAAATAGACTCAGAGGACATTCACCGCCAGGCTATGTTTCTGAACCAAGCCAGGTATGTATTGCTGTTAGTACGTTTATTTCAAGTGTTTTACAATAATGACGTTCTTTTTTGTAAATATATTCTCATGATATTAACTCAGTTGTGTTTTAACACATCAAGGGCAGATGCTGAGATTGAGGAAAAACGGCAACATGCTATTGAACAGGTAAAACTGCTTTACTTCTTATAACACAATCCCTGTTCATGAAAATGTTTTATTTGAACTAAAGAGAAAGATGTGTCATTATTTTTGTTTGTTCAGTTTTTCACTAAAGGTGCAATCGTTCCCTCTCCATGGGGACCACCAGCAGCTAAACCATCAGTAAAAATGCCACATCAGAAAAGTAAGTCATGAAAGAGAGAGATATTTTCCTGCTACTTTATTACAACCAATGTCGTTTTTAGATATTAACTGAAACTATCTCATTTTAGGTTCTTTGTCCCCACTGGTAACAGAGACGCTTCAGTCATCAAAGAAAATAAATGGTTTGTTCAGCAGCTCTAAGACAATTCATAAATGATCACCACCGTACATTTAGAAATGTATCTATGTGGATTTAGAGTAATTGGTCTTTGCTTGTTTGTGTTTTAGCCATCTGTCAGACCGTCTTGTCTCTACCTGTGGACTTCAATCTTGAAAAAGTTTTGGGTAACTTTTTTTTTTTTTTAATTATTACTATATTTTAAAATGATGTAATTTATAATACAGTGCTGTTCAAAAGTATGGGATCAGTAAGTTTTGACCATTTTAATAATCCAAAAAATGTACAAAAGTTTTGACAAAAATATTAAGGAGCACAACCGTTTTAAACATTGATAATAAGAAATATATACTGAGCAGCAAATCAGCATATTAGAATGTTTTCTGAACGATCATGACACTGAAGACTGGAGTAATGATGGTGAAAATTCAGCTTTGTATGAGAGGAATAAATTACATTTTCAAATATATACACAGAAATGTTTTTTTTATTGTAATAATATTTTGTAGTATTACTGTTTTTTTATAAATATAATAAATAATAAATATAAATGCAGCCTTTGTGATCAGAAAATACATTAACTTTAAAACTGTTCCATAGTGTGACTTTCTGTATTTCTTCTCAAATTTATTGAATCACCATTTTGCATAGTTATATGACCTCATTAACTGAGAAATAAGATTAAACATTTGTCCTTTTAAAAACTCACAAGAGTGGAATTCGTGATGGGGAAAAAAATATAAATAATGAAAATCTTACATGGTTGCCCTTTTATTCATATTAATACACGTCTACAAGCTTTTTATGCAATGACTACTTGTATCCCTAACCAGACACCCTCCACAAAATCCTGAAAGTGCATTTGACTGAGTACAATGTTAGGTCAAGTACAAAAAGGTTGTTAACAGTCTGACCTCATTGCACTTCTTGAATTTTGGGGTGTCAGGTCTTGTCTATTGATTATTTGAAATGTGGCAAATATTTGCATGCTTTTCTTTGCTTGGGTACATATTGATATTAACTTGAGAATTTCCTTTCTGTTGCACCAGGTGATTACTACAAGACAGAAGAGCTAACCGAACAGGTTCAGGAGAGCCTTAGCTCCTCTTCTTTGCGGCGGAAGCTGTTTCTTGATGGGCATGACAGTGGCTCTGAGTCCTCTACCCCTTCCAGCCCAGACAGATATTCCCATAATGTTCCTCTCAGCAGTCGAGAGATGGTGTCTTCTGTTATTGTCTCTCCACTTCAGTGTGGCATTCCAACTGGGACACCCTTGTCTGTATGTACCAGATCATAGATGATGACACTACAAGGGTGAAACTACACCCTTGTAGACCAATAAAATGTGGTTCAAGGGTACTTGATATCTGAGATCTTTAAAAATGTAATATTGAATTTTGTCTCGCATGGAATCCTGGCGGAGGGGGGGGCCAGTTTGGGGTCTCCTTGTCCGCGCTGCCAAGGCCAGTGTCGAGCATACAGTCTGGGCAGTGTCGCAAGTCCCATGTTTTCAGAGAGATCGTCACCTGCTTTCACGTCTCCTATTCTGTCGCCCATCAGACTTCAAAATTCTGTGACGCCTGTATCAGGTGAGAATTCTAAGATGGTGCCAGTTTTTTTTTTTTTAAATGTTGTATGCATAACTATATATGTAGTGCAGGGGTTACTTTAACCTTTTTTTGTCAGCTGAACCCCTTAGACATAAAATTTTACTTGAAGTAGCCCCTGAGAAGGTATCATTAATACAGAGGTTATTATTTCAATAATTTAAAGTGATAGTTCACCCAAAAAAAAATTTCTGTGCTTGTTGGAATGTGGTACTCCCCTCATCGTGTCAACCAACCTTAAGTTCATCTTTCAGAGGACTCAGCTATTTGTTTTGATGAACTGCGTTGATAGCTCTGCTGACCTGTCCATAAGCGCGTGTGTCGGGCACCAGAGAAACCTTGGGGGTAATATTCCTTGAAGTTTTCCCGCTGTTGGTTGAGGGTGCGTGTATTCGCGACGCTGCGGGGACCGAGGCAGAGCGAGGGGATTCTTGCGTGTCTAATGAACGCGGTGTTTTGGAGGGAGGGGCTTATTTTCTGCTGTCGGCTTGTGCGTCTGCAGGTTCTAAACACTGAGTTCTATAGACTGCCAGGGATGGTGTTAGTATCACTGGCCATAACTTCAATACAAACATGTCTTGCGTGCATTTTTTAAATAACTCAAGCTATTTATAGTATAGGTTTCCGGCAGCGTCAACGTGGAACACAGTGATAGGCCCGGCATGTCTGCAGCATTGTGTCCTTTTTTCAGCCTCGATGATATGCAACACTGCAAGTTGTCAGAGATTTATTCAATTTTCTGCTCTTGATCAATGTTGCGTCAGCTGTGCAGCTTGGTGATCCAAAACCCCACGACACACACAAACCCTCTGAACCGAGGGATCACGTTCTCCATTCCCTTTGTATGTTTATGCCGCGAATAAAGACAATGAGTCAGCCGGGACTGGAAATCAATATATCCTGCTGCGTAAATGCGAATCACAACGCAGAAAACTGCCGAAGGGAGAATTGGTTTCTCTAGGAACTAACCCTGTGGCTATTCCTTGAACGAAGTTCCTAAACTATGACGTGCGAAAGCACCTATAACCGCATCGACTGACCGTTCAAGGCCTCAGAAAGGAACGTACGGCCTCGGAAATAGTCCATGTGACATCAGTGGTTCAACTGTGATACTATGAAGCTACGAGAATACTTTTTGTGTGCAAAGAAAAAAAAAAACGACTTAAACAATTTCTTCTCTTCCCTGTCAGTCTTTGCCATGCATTCACGAGAGTACCACGACACATGCATGTGATGCTGCTGACACAGGAGCCGACATTGTAACGTAGAACCCAGATGCGCTGGGGCTTGTTTACAAGCAGAAGACGCACACTGTACATAAAACAGTCTTCCTAAAAACGTTGAATACTGACACAGAAGAGAAGAAATTGTTGAATTTAAACCTTATTTTTGTTTTCTTTGTGCACAAAAAGTAACATTACGGTTGACCCACTGATGTCACATGGACTACCTTTCTGGGCCTTGAATGTGTCAGTTGTGTTGCTGTCTATGCAGGGTCAGAAAGCTCTCGGATTTCATCAAAAATATCTTAATTTGTTTTCTGAAGATTACCTAAGGCTACGGGCTTGGAAGGACACGAGGGTGAGTAATTATGGAACTACCCCTTTAACAACACATTTGCATGTTCATGGTTCTCTGATGTCGGGGAATGGTCACATGACATGCAAGTAAATGGCTAAAATATTTAATCATTTTTGTAATTAATTATTTGCAATATAATTTATTATTATCTCTTCAACTCTTTGGATAAGTGTATGTGAAGTGACATAAAACTTTGTCTTTATAGGTGAGAGGAGAAGGCTGTCGTTTTTGTCCCCCAATGGCATTCCTACGGGCAGCTCAGACATGGACATGAACCGATGTGGAGAAAGCCCATTGGTGGAGGGCTGTTCCCCTATTCGAAGCTGCTCCCCCTTTCAATCCCGACCCAGAAACAGAACCTGTATGTGGGCCTCTCCTACTCACATTTCCCCTATCCTTCACCCAATCCTCCAGGACAAGGAGAACATCCATCCCAGTGAACCTTTACCCACCATGGACCTGGACGCTAACTCGACAGGACCTCATATCCAGCAAGATGGACACCAATCTGGGGAAAGTGAGTCAGAGGCCTCCGTGGCTGTTTCTGAGCAAATGGATCAAGATGAGCAGTTTGTGATGGACAGTGGAGAAAATAATGAGACTGAAAGAAGGGAAAATGAGGATGAGGTCATCAGCAGAAGCAGAGAGGAATCCTGTGGTTGGGTTCCTGAAGAGGATGCTGCGTCACCAGCTGGACTGTCCAGCTCTGGAACGGGCAGTGTGCCTAACGCTGAGAGTACGCACATGTTCGTATCCCTGCTTGCGGAAGGAAGCATTACACCATACGACATTAGCATGCAGGTTAGTATGCATGCTTTCAGATGACCAGAATGCCAGCTGCTTCCAAGTAACCTCCAAACACTAGAGAACTAAATAAAGAGTTGTTTCATCAGTAGCCCAGCAGGTGAAGTTGACATAAAACCACTGCAAAACTGTCTGGAAGCAGCTGCTGCTGTACTAAATCTCTTTTGCTCTAAGACCTGTAGTTATTGTAACTCTAGTGTTTTATTTTTTTTTGTTAAATTTTGACATGTGAGAAGCTTAAAATATTTCTAAAGCATAAACTTAAGCATAATCTCCTCTATCTAAAATAAAATTATATATAATTATTTATATAATATTTTTATCTTTTTTTTATTATATTATTTTTTAATAATATAAAGCACATATAAAATGTGCACTTTTTTATCATAGCCGACATTTTAGTAATATTCTCTCAACTAGAGTTTATCAGTATCTTTATGTAAATGTTAATATGATTATATTGTATTTAATAAATGATTATAGAAAATGCTTGCTTATTTCTAAAGGACAAACTTAAAACGTGTTTAAAGTTTGCTGTAGATAAAGCATACATTTAAAAAAAAATTATGCATACACTTTTTTTTTTTTTAATTATAGTAGCACTATTTAATGAGACTAAAATCACCATTGTGATCATTATTGTTACTATGACTAAGTTTATGCTTTATAAATTATTTTTGCAAGCTTTTATGATGGACTTGTGAACTACGGTCTTCAGCTAATTGTTAGGCTTAATCTGTCCCTCGTGTTCTCTGCAGGTGGATAGCGGTTATAACACTCACTCAGTGTGCACTACCAGCTTAATGGACACCCTCAGTTCAGACAGCCAGAGTAAGGACATGCTGGACACACACACTGCCGAAGAGGGTGTACCTTTCACTAGACACACTAAACCAAAGGTAAAGTCTCACACACACTCTACAACAGGAAAAATATATATAATTCACTCTGCATCACATTTTAATACTTCATTCAGCTGTTTTGTTGCTTTAGTTTTGTACACTCAAAATACACTGTATTCACTTTATTATAGTTTATACTTGGTGATAGAAAGCACTGTGCATAACCACACTAAGAAATGTTTTGTTCTGCAGTTGTTCACCCTGCCACACTGAGCATGAGGGACAGAACAGGCACTTTACACACTCTTACCCCAAAGCTGTGGAGGATACGCGCGACACATTAAGCTGTATGGTGCTCATGTCATCTCATATGAATGCTGAATACTGTGGTTGGTTTTACTGTCTGAGCCTTGTGAACGTTTTTGTACGGACTAATCTACAGTATTTATTCTTGCTCCAAAAAATAGATGATTTTGGGACTGAGAAAACTTGAATTAGATTTAAGATTATGTATGGGTTTTATTGATTGTGAAATGTAGCTTTCAATTACTTGTGATTTTTTTAAAAGAGGGTGGCAGATATGTAACCATTTCCTCTAGCTGTTTTTATAGGGCCTTTTTGTTACAGTCTTAAAATTATTTATGAATTAATCAATCACTAACAAACATATGGAGATACTACATGGTATACATATTATGGTGACATGTATCTGAATTGTAATAAAATGTCTAGATAAAAATGGTGATGGTGTCCTTTATCTGCTTGTAATTTCTTCTTACAGACGATGACATCAGACTTCATCTTTGTTGTCATCTAATATATTAACAAAAAAAAGGCTTCACAGTAGATTGTACCATTGTTTTTGTACACAGCTGATCTAAATTAGTCCAATCCATTCTACTGACAGCTGTGTGCTTTGCCGTTCTTAAAGAGAGCAAATATAGCACATATATAACTATAGCACAGGTTTGTCTTAGCACAGGAATGCTACACAACACAATATATTTAGGGTTCCTTTGTCATGTAAAAGCAATTAATTTAAAATTATGATTTCCAGGCTTGAAAAAGTTATGAAAATCAATATGATTTGACGTGAAAGAAGTTTGTTTGAAATCTTTTATAAAAAAAAATTAAAAATAGCCTGTACATAAGTATTCGCAGCCTTTGCCATGACACTCAAAATTGAGCTCAGGAGCCCTGTTTCCACTGATCATCCTTGAGATGTTTCTACAACAAGAGTCCTGTGGTATATTCAGTTGATTGGACATGATTTGGAAAGGCACACGCCTGTCTATATAAGGTCCCACTGTTAACAGTGCAGGTCAGAGCACAAACCAAGCTTAAGAAATCCAAGGAATTGTCAGTAGACCGAAACAGGATTGTATCGAGGCACAGGGAAGTAGTGATGGGAAACCGAGGCTTTCTGAAGCGTTTGAGGCTTTCATGAAATTGTGCCGGAAAACGATTGATTACTCGAAGCTTTCAATACAATGCACATTAGCGACATCTGGTGGTCAGACTTGGTTTCTCCCCCGTATCTGACAAATCATGGCGGAGCAGAAGATGGTTTGAAAGCATGTGACCAACAGTGTTGCCAACTTAGCAATTTTGTTGCAAGATTTAGCAACTTTTCAGACTACCCTAGCAACCTTTTCTTCCAAAAGCACCTAGCAACAAATTTAGCAATTAAAAAAAAAGAAAAGTTTAACTTTTAGCAACTTTTGACAAGTGACACATTAAAAGGCACACATTTTTCATCCAAATTACACAAAAGGAGGAAACCGCAGATGCCTAGCAGTACACACATGACATGAATTGAGTTCTGCTATTTGCAATTGTTCCATTTAATAATACTTTCAAATACACTTGTTAGTAGCTTGTGTCTTTGATTGTTGATCAGTTAGTACACTGTAAGAAATATGGAAAATATACTAGTCATTTTCCAGGACATCATCCATTATCCATTATACATTGCAACCCTGTAACCCAAAAACACAATGCGTGATTTAAAATTCAGGTAAAAAACCAATACGGAAAATTATTTCTTATTAACATAGTAGATTGTGCCCTATTTTTACAAGCTTTTCTTAGAGTGTAGCATACTAACTAACTACTAGTACACTGCTTAAAGCATAACTGTTGAGAATGTGTAGTAGCCTATTAACTCGTTTACACTATCTATTAAAAAACTTAAATTGTAATCAATTAAAAATTGTTCAATAATTCAATGTATTTTTAAAAAATACAGGTATTTATATTTTAATATTATATTATGCATATTATTTTACAAACAAATCTAAATTATCATATTAAATATATTGTTTGCTGAGAATTGATGTTTGCGAGACAATTTTGTGCGGAATTAGTATGCAATGCCATCCACACGTCATTTAGCACCTTTTAGCACAAACGCGACCTTCCTTTTTAAGCACTTTCTCTCTGAAAATAGTTGGCACCACTGCGTGACAACAAAGCTTCGGAGTCCGTGACATAACAAGAGTGGACTCATCTGGATCAATACATTTAATCTGATATAATCTCATCTAAATTAATTTGTGCCAATGAGACTACAACGGATTCACATATTGATCAATTAAATACACAAGTATGTGATCATAATTAATCACTGACGTGGGTACACTCTTAAAAATAACGGTGCTTCAAAAGGTTCTTCACAGAGATGCCATAGAAGAACGTTTTTTTGGTTCCACAAAGAAGCATTCAGGCAAAGGTTCTTTAAAGAACCATCTCTTTCTTACCTTTTATATTCTGAAGAACCTTCTTTCGCCACAAAGAACGTTTTTTGTGAAACAGAAAGGTTCTTCAGTTAAAGGTTCTTTATGGAACCATTTGGTTCTTCTATGGCATCGTGAAGCACCTTTATTTTTAAGAGTGTAGATGAAAAAATATATTTTGGGCGAGCTGTTCTGTTCGGTGTCTCTGACCCCAGCTATAAACATGATTAAATGTCCGACTGACAGCCCTCAAAGTGACTGAATAATCCTTTTATGCATCAGGTGGGATCGTGAAGCGCCAATTTTTTCAAACCAGCTCTCCCGACCTTCTGATACTGCATGACGTTCGAAGCTTCAAAAGTCATCAATCACGTGGTGTTGTCATTTCGATACAAGCATCGGCACAGTGTGTGATACAATAGTGGTTTGAAAACTGCGTCGGAGCATCGGAGCCCATCAATCGTCCCATCACTACAGGGAAGGGTACAGTAAAATTTCTGCAGCATTGAAGGTGCCAATGAGCACAGTGGCCTTCATCATCTGAAAAAGGAAGAAGTTTGGAACCACCAGGACTCTTCGTAGAGCTGGCCTCCTGGCCAAACTGAGCAACTGATGGAGAAGGGCTTTGGTTAGTGTGGTGACCAAGAAGCTGATGGTCTCTCTAGTTGAGCTCCATGATTATATGTGGAGATAGGAGAAACATCACTGCAACACTCCACCGATCTGGGCTTTATGTCGGTGTGGCCAGACTCAATCTTCTCCTCAGTGAAGACCCATGAAAAAAAACACACTTGGAATTTGCAAAAAAAGCACCTAAAGGACCCTCAGACTGTGAGAAACAAGATTCTCTGGCGGGATGAACCTAAATTCTAAGCATCATGTTTGAAGGAATCCAGGCACTGCTCATCACCTGCACAGCATCCGAAAGTAAAGTGTGCTGGTAGCAGCCTCTTGCTGTGGGGCTGTTTTTCAGCGGCAGTGACTGAGGGACTCATCAGAATAGAAGAAAAGCTCAATGTACCAAAATATTGAGCCTTAATGAAAACCTTGTCTAGAGTATTCAGAACCTCAGACTGGGCAGAAGTTTCACCTTCCAACAGGACAATGACCCTTTGCACACAGCAAGAGTGGCTTATAGACCACTCTGTGAATGGCCTTGAGTGGCCCAGCCACAGCCTGGGATTGAACCCAATCAAATATTTCTGGAGAAACCTGAAAATGTGCGTCTGCCCCCATCCAACCTGACAGAGCTTGAGAGGTGAAGAGAAGAGGGATGGCAGATAATTGCCAAATGATGATGAGCAAAGCTTGTAGCATCATACCCAAAGACTTGAGGCTGTAATTGGTGCCAAAGGTGCTTTAACAAAGTATTGAGCAAAGGCTGTGAATACATATGTACGTAATTTTTTTCATTTTTAATAAATTTGCAAAGATTTCAAACAAACTTCTTTAATGTTGTCATTATGGGGTACTCTTTGTGGAATTGAGGAAAATAATGAATTATAATCTATTTTGAACATCAAGTAGGACCTAACAAAATTGAAAAGTGAGGGCTTGGTGCGAGGTGCAACGTTCTGTATTCACGGTAAGGTACTTAGTAACTGAGAATGCTGATAAGCTATCAAATCCGGTTCTGCACACATTGTCAGTAGCTCTGATTCTCTTAAAAGGTTGTGATAATCCCTTGAATTCCACAATGTGTTCATGTGGATTGTATTAAAAATAGATTTTAGCCAAATGTTTTTTGAACATTTGTTCTTATCAATGAAGTTAAAATCACACTAGTGTCAACTTCAAAATTAAATATTGGGGTTCGGTTTTGGTTTTAAGTCATAAAAAAAATGAATTGATCAGAAAGAGTGGCAACCCTGAATATAACAGAATATAATCTCTGTGACAGCCCATTTCAAATGGTTGTATTCACTTGACAAAACGTGTAACTGAAAAACAATAATTTCTTTTAATTTAATATGTTGTGATTTCAATGAATCTCAGATTTGAAGGATGACAACACTATTGCTCAAATGGAATGTATAATAATTCCACAGTTTGTCTATAAAAAAACAGTACATTAGCAAGTTAAAATGTAGACAAAATCAAAAACAGTACTGGTGTACATTGATATAAAAAAAACACTCCTTTTATGTCAGTTTTTTCCACTTATGCATTCACTCAAGTTTCCCTTGTAGATGAAACGAAAGGCTTTTCATGTAATGTTTGCTTTTATGAGTTGGTTCTTGGTGCTCTGGTGTCAGCAGTCAAGCTTAGGTTTTTTGGCCTCTGGTTCTGACTGACAGGTACACTAACCCCAGGGATCTGGAAAAAAAAATTACTTTAGTGGTTTAAAAAAAAAAAGCTTTATTTCTATTTAGTTTCAACTGTTTGAGCCTGATGATCTAACATGTGTCTAGAGTTGTAGCTAATAACAATAAACAAGTTTTGAAACCAAGGGGAGATATCGCCACAAATAAGCCATAAACTATCGGGACATAAAGGATAAATGATAATGTACACTCATGGTTATTGTAAAAAAATATATATATTTTTAGCTTATTTAGCAAGTTGTTGTGTAATAAATCCCTTAATTATCGCAAATGATGCTCATCAAGATGATATAAAACACCTTCATATCAGAGTCCTGATCAGCCTAAAGAGGTTTATTTTGTGATAAGGGGCTTATTAAACAGCTTTTTATCTTTATCTTTTCATCTTCGGAACACAATTTAAGATATTTTTGATGAAATCTGAGGGCTCTGACCCTCCCATAGACAGCAAGGTAACTACCACGTTTAAGGTCCAGAAAAGTACCAAGATGATCGAGAAAGTAGTCCGTGTGACATCAGTGGTTCAACTGTAAAGTTACAAAGCTACGAGAATACTTTTTTGCACTAAGAAAACAAAAATAACGACTTTATTCGATATGACAGTATCACGACGCCGCCACACGCTCACGTCATGATGCTGTCGTGAACGCACGTCCACAAGTGACACAGTCGAGACGAAAATGTGGAATAAAGTCGTTATTTTTGTTTTCTTTCTTTTTTGGGTGAACTAACCCTTTAATTTTCACCACAGGCGGTCTTTAAACTAACTATTAACAATTGCTTCACAAAACTGTTATGCAAGCCTCTTATTAATGCACATTCAACAGTATCTCGAAAAGTAATGGCTTATAGTTCAAATAGGTTTTAAATATTAGTATTTTTTCCCTAATTTTCATCCACTCGGGTCGTATGGATTCCAGTCACAATGGCAGTGTGCTTTTTGGAGCATCAACATTTGGGCACGTATTTAGTTGGCATTATATGGACACAGAGAGTATTTTTCTATAAACCTTTGTTTGTGTTCATCTGAAGACACATGTGGGTTGACATGAGAAGCAAACCATAAGAAAATGTTCATTTTTAGGTCAACTGTTCCTTCAAATTGATTCAGTGGTCCAGTGCGTCTCACCTCCTGATGGGTGATGTGAAGTGTGAGTAAATGGGTGATGTCAGGCCATAGTTGTGGAAATCACCGTCCATGCCAGAGCAGAAATACACAGCCTGCATCATGCAGCGGGTGGCCAGAATCCTCAGCAGGGTGTTGAAGTACAGAAAGTTCTCAACTGTCGCATTGTTCAGGGAATCAGCCAGAGCTTTGGCTGAATTTATGTGGATGTTAAGGTCCTGGAAAAAGGGAATAAGGCAAAATCAAAGAAAATGACCAAAATTCTGCAAACGTTTAAAATGTGGGGATGATTATACCCATCTAGGTGGGATGCAGCATGAAAAAGTTTGGGATGCTCTGGCTTCCACATTAGAAAAGACACTCACTGCTCACCACCTACTGATGTAAAAGCCCTGATACACTCAAGGTGAAGTTCTTTTTTGTTTGTCTCTCAAGGGTTATATGTTTGAAATAGGTGTGCAACGGTATCAATCATTCTGACACTACCCATGATGCGGAGAGTGGTGTTTAATTGTGTATGTGGATATGGGCCGTACTCTTTTTCTCAATAACACAACAAACACTACAAAAAATGACACCAATAAAATAAAAAAAAAGCAGTTCAGAAAGCATCTGCTCATAGGGACCAGCTCTGCAATTCAGCACTGCAGTGTATTCATGTTTTTCACTCATGAGAAAACAGAACAAATGCTCCTGAAATTATTTCTATTTCAAAAAAGGTGGAGTCCCAGAACACACCCACCTTTGTCCTCGTCATACCAATAGCAATTTGAAGGTGTTTAATATCCGTGAATTTCTCCAGAGTTTATGCTGGCGAACGGTTTTGAACCAACTCCAAACACTTTTGTTTGTTTTTTTCGCCAAATCTTGTTTTATTTTGATTGAATTAAATCAGAGCAAAAACTGTCACTGAAAATAAACTCTAGGCATTCAATGTTGTCCTTAACTAAAGTAAAAAAAAAAAAGATGTCTGACACTGGCTTGGTTTAATGCTGGCGTTTGTAAACTTGGTAAGTTAGTGGTATGACTTCCACAGCCAAAACCCTTCAGGATCTGTTCAGTGAATTATTCAACATCATAAGACAAAGCCTCTTTTGCTCACATACATCATGTTGTAGTTGCAAAGTGTGGGTTATATAAAAATGAAACAAAAAACTACTGAGCTTCCACCCACCCTTGATTTTGCAGCCTTAATGAGGATGTCGTAGTATGATGGCGGTGGTGAGGGGTGTTTCCTCAGTAGGGCACATTCTGAGAACTCATCATAGATCTTCTGTGCTACAGAGATATTCGCCATCGACATGAACTCCTTCACCATAGAATTTGTCTCCCTGGAGAAAAATGTAAGTTTGAACTTCTAGAATCCAGACACAGACAGCTTGGGAAAAACAAATGATATTATATTTCGCCATACAATCAGCAGAAATAATAGAAGTAAAATCAAAACATTAACATTTTAAACCCTTTGGCAGAAAGATGTATATAGCACTCACTTCAGTTCTTTGGTCTGCAGATCTATAGGGTCATGTGTCTCACTGTCCATATGAAAACGTACTTCAGGAGAGGAGAGGGTCAGTGCTCTGAAAAACAGTAAAATAAGCAACTCTTACAAACTGGATCAACGTCAAGGGTTAAAGACTGCTTCATGTTTAAAGATATGTTTCAAAATTCTTTATTTTATTTCATTTAAATGGAAATACCCTTTTTCAGTCCTCCGACTTTTTAAGATCTTGGCCAGTCTGTTAAGGCCCCGCAGGCTCTTCGTGCTGTCATCAATCCTCATCCGAGCTTCGGCGTATGTAAGGCAGGCCTTACGTAATAAAACAACAACAGTTCCTTACAGTGCACATTCAATCATAAACCATCATTTAAAAAAAACTAAATTTTTTAAATTAGATGCAGCAAACCTTGGAGTTAATGACGCTCTTTGTGAAGTGAGTTTTGATGATTTCAGCATTGTGGTTCATCTCCCAAATACAAGAGAATGCTAACCTGAGGGTGGAAGTGCTCATTAGACAGCGAAGGCTTTAAATTATGTTTACTACTGTATGTAAATATATAGTAAGAAGTGTAGACAAGAGGTATCCACTTGAGTAATGGTAGTTCTGCTAGAAAGCACACCTCTCAACATTGGATCGCAGAGAACACAAGTTGGAAGTTCAGGAACCATGTCAATTCTCTGTGAAAAGAAATTATCAAATTTACTATGCAAATTAAAAGAAAATTATATGCACAAAAACTCTACCAGATTAAAGGTTATATTTGAAATGAGGAAACGCAATTACTATCCATAGATCATAAATTCAGCCATTAAAATGCCACACACAAAAAAAAATCCATTTTAATTTTCACCTGAAAGGAGAAATTAGACTGTAAAAAATCTGACTATTAAGAACTACACTAATAGATTTTTTTCAACACAGCAAATTATTTTATTTAAAAATTGTTTAACTGAATTTAAAAGTTTGGGGTTGGTAAGATTTTAATAAATTTCTTTGATGAAAAATACAGAAAAAACTGTAATATTTTGAAATATTAAAATTTCAAACTGTTCTATTGTAATGCACTGTAAAATGTAACTAGTTGTTTATTCCTGTGATTGCAAAGCTGAATTTTCAGCATCATTATTCCGGTCTTCAGTGTCACATGATCCTTCAGAAATCTTTCTAATATGCCGATTTGTTTTTATTTCCAGGCTTTTGGCCCAGCAAATCCAGAATTTTCTATTTGGGACTATATTTTTTCATTTCAGTGCATTTCTATTTGTTATTACAGCCCATTATCATTCCATAAGTTACATTTCCACAAATACGTACCTTTCCACAAAGGTAGACTGTAGTGCCTCTGCTTGCTGCCTCTTGATCTAGAGCATTTCCTGGCCGAATAAAATGGCTGACATCTGCTATGTGAACACCAACCTAAAACAAAAGCAACCCACTCAATATAAGAACCCAATGGAATTGCTCTAGTACATTCTCTTTACCACTTGTGATAATTTACGCAAGCTGCTATACCTCCAAGTTTCCATTCTCTAGTTCCCGACAATGAAGAGCATCATCAATATCCGTACAGCCAGGAGGATCCACACTACACACACCGAGGTGTCGGAGATCTGCTCTGACCTTCAAATCCTGCAGGAAAACACAGATATATAATATCAAGCTTTGAGCATTTCAACAGTTCTGACACAACAAAGTCTTTCAAAATGCATGACTACACTACCTCCTCAGTAATACTCCAGGGCATCTTGGGTAGGAAGCTAAGAACAGCCTGAGAGAAGGGCTGGTGAGGAACATCATGCTCCAGGAGAAGCACCTGTCTCAGTCTCTTTATCTCCAGCAGTGCCAAGGTTTTTCACAAAGTGACCCTGCGAGACATTGAGAAAGGATATATAAAGTGATCTCAAAATGATCAGCGGAATCTAGGCCTCCAGACTCATGTTATGTTTAAAACAGTCTAAATAAAAATTCAGAAGAGGTGGCTATTAATACACAATAAGCATGGTTAATAATCCTAAATGTACGTTTGCATCATGCCTTTCTAGGGACTCGAGACGCAAACTAGCATATGCTATACTCTCTATATACAATGCAAATTTTTAAGCATATTTTTCTGGATAAAATCATGATTTTTGTACCGTCCCTATATAAACAAACCAATCAAATTTAAAAAAAACTACTGCAAAAAAAAAAAAAAAAAAAAAAAAAGCATCTCTGAGGAAATCTGTGGCTTAAAACTTGTCATCATTTGTATAAGATGAGACTGTAAATCACTAACACTTACGTTTGGGTATCTGGAGTTTTTAGGCCAGCCATTGATAGCAACCATAATCCTTTGTCCGACCAGATTGGCGGCTTGTCTGGTCTCAATACGAATCCGTGGGATTCGTCGGTCTGCTGGGGTGAAAAGGTGCCTTGTTGCCTGGTGTGAAATTCAAAAGTTAATTAACGCAATGCATCAGCCAAATATATCAAGATTTTTCAAGAAATATAGATTCTTAAAATGACACTATACAGTGCATAATCAAAAACAGTGGTTACATTAACAAAAACTGAATTATTATTATATTGTTTGTTTCTCTCTTCAGGACTTGTTGTGAAATGTATATGCTCATTCAGAGCTTCAGTTAGTTATTTCAGTCACACTACTGTCTCTTATGCTTATTTGATCAAACTTGATATACTGTACACTGCCTGGCCAAAAAAACAAACAAACAAAAAACACCATTTGGATAGGATTGGATCATTATTGCAGTGATTAACAATCTGGCATGTTATATGTTTGGCAACAATTCTTTTAACCCTAAATGATGCAGTGCGTAGTATATTTTGTGAAATAGTCGTGCAGTGATCACGAGGAGTCATTTTCTTTTATGAATTGGCCACCGCTGTGCTGAATAAAAGTTGTTTTCTTTTTCTTTTCTTTTTTTTTTTTTAAAGAAATTAATACTAAAAGAAAGTATATATATAATAAAAATAATAATAATAATAAAAGAAAAAAAAGTATATAGGTAATATGAAAATAGTAATAGAAAGAAATTCAAAATTAATAATCTTACTGACCCCAGACTTCTAAATACAAAAACACTTGGTTATACAATCACCATGTATAACAATCACCTTTTGCACTATTAGGCTTTTAATGTGCCAAGCACAAAGTTCAAATCAGCTCTAAGCAGGACAAAGTCACCATTAAGACTGCCAGCAATGCCAGCAATAATTTCAAGCAAGTTGAGAGTTGTTTTTAAAATCGACCGAACTCAGTGACTGAAAATTGGCTAGTGGGAGGGCAGATATCCTAGCACTACAAATGATACTGGTTTATATTATCGTATAGTGGTGAAGCACTGTTACCTCTTTGATCATCGACTGTGAGAGCATTCCACAGTAAGGCCTCCAGTTCCTCTTTATAATGCCCACCACTCGTCCAGTGGGCTTGAGAACGCTAGAGTCTGATGGCACACCCTTCAGCTACAACACAACAGCAAAAAGACATCATACACATCATTAAAATATTCAAACATACAGTACATTATTAGATTAATGGGTTCTAAACTGCACAGCTTCCAAAACAGAACCTTTTGGATTCAACTACACGGTGACCTTTGAGTAATTATTTTAAAGTCAAATGATCTTATGAGACTTATTCAACCTTATTTTCAGTCTCATCTTCCTCAGCATCTTCATCATTTGGACTATCATCCTGCAGCACAACAGATGATGGAGCAACCCAGCGTTCTTTGGAAAATCGGCCACTACGTCCTGATGAACAGCCCGGTTTAAATTCTGAAGGCCTTGAAGTAGAACCTGCAAGAACATGTGATGTTAAAAGATTTTTCTGCTCACAAATGTTTTTAAAGGAATAGTTCACCCAAAAATGATCATTCGCTTAAATCTACTTAGTTCTGGGAACATATTTGGAGAAATGTAGCTTTACATCTCTTGCTCACCAGTGGATCCTCTGCAGTGAATGGGTGCCGTCAGAATGACAGTTCAGACAGCTGATAAAAACATCACAACACTACACACAACTAAAATCCAACAATTAACATCTGCTGAATTGCAAAGCTGCATGTTTGTAAGACATTTTTAAACTTCAAACCATTACTTCCAGCTAAAATACGAGTCCTCTATACATTATATTGCTTTCTCCTGTGAAGGAAGGAGGAAGTGTTATTATGAATCATGGACTCGTAATTTCAGTGGAATCTACAGTCTGAAGTTAAAAATGTCCTAATGATGGATTTGTTTCTTACAAACACAAAGCTTTTCACTTCACAAGACGTTATTCTGATGGATGGAGTCATGGGATATTGGTTTTATCAGCTGTTGGGATCACATTCTGAGCACCCATTCACTGCAGAGGATCCATTGGTGAGCAAGTGATGTAATGCTCAATTTCTCCAAATGAAGAAATAAACCCATGAAAGAAAGAAAACAAAGAAACTCATCTACATCTTGGAAGGTCTGAGGGGGGAGTACATTTTCATCTTTGGGTGAACTAACTTTAAAAGGTACAACATAAAAATCCTAGGAAAACAATAATCATTTAATTTATAAAATGAAAATAATCAATGACTTTTCTTTCTACATGATAGTTACTTACCTCATTAATACCCCCCCCCCCCCCCCTCCCCCCCCCCCCCCCCTATTTATAAAGAACTGTGCACTCCAGATAGTTATCTCTGTTGGCATGGAATGTGCCTTGAAGGAATACTCCGTTCTTAATGCCACTCTGAATCCTGGATAAGGGTAAATGTTCTGGAAACAGTAACTTACTGCCAGTGATTTCATTCTATAAAGAATCATAAAAGACCAAATCACTCCTAATATCATATACATAAACACACATAAAAAGCTAAAAGCTTTCTGATCATCCATCACGGTGTACGCAATGATCATCGATTGCAATGCAAGTCGTTCCACAAGCTCAGGGTTGCCAATCAAGCTTCTTGATATACTCTTTCACTACACGAGGAGAAAAAACATACAAAACCGGCAGGCATTTTTGAAATGTTAAAGTTTCACAATTATGCTCATATGAAGATTAGGGCTGTCAATTAAAAATCGCTAATTATAAGTTATTACTTCATGTGAGATTGCGACACTACCCTTCAAAGGTTTTTGGGTTGAAGATTGTTGAAGTCTGAAGTATCTTGTTCTCATGGAGGGTCACTAATTGATTTAAAAAACATTAATTGTAAAAATTACAATTAAAATTATTTATATATATAATATAGATATATATATATATAATATATATATAACATTGAACACTAACACAGTATTATATATATATATATATCTACAGTGGGTACGGAAAGTATTAAGACCCCCTTAAATTTTTCACTCTTGTTATATTGCAGCCATTTGCTAAAAAATCATTTAAGTACATTTTTTTCCTCATTAATGTACACACAGCACCCCTATTGACAGAAAAACACAGAATTTTTAACATTTTTGCAGATTTATTAAAAAAGAAAAACTGAAATGGTCCTAAGTATTCAGACCCTTTTTTCAGTATTTAGTAGAAGCACCCTTTTTGATCTAATACAGCCATGAGTATTTTTGGGAAAGGTGCAACAAGTTTTTCACACATGGATTTGGGGATCCTCTGCCATTCCTACTTGCAGATCCTCTCCAGTTCTGTCAGGTTGGATGTAAACGTTGGTAGACAGCCATTTTTAGGTCTCTCCAGATGCTCAATTGGGTTTAAGTCAGGGCTCTGGCTGGGCCATTCAAGAACAGTCACAGAGTTGTTGTGAAGCCACTCTTTCATTATTTTAGCTGTGTGCTTAGGGTCATTGTCTTGTTGGAAGGTAAACCTTCGGCCCAGTCTGAGGTCCTAGCACTCTGGAGAAGGTTTTCGTCAAGGATATCCCAATCATCTTTCCCTCGATTGCAACCCGTTGTCCTGTCCCTGCAGCTGAAAAACACACACACAGCATGATGCTGCCACCACCATGCTTCACATTTGGGACTGTATTGGACAGGTGATGAGCAGTGCCTGGTTTTTCCACACATACCGCTTAGAATTAAGGCCAGAAAGTTCTATCTTGGTTTCATCAGACCAGATAATCTTATTTCTCATCATCTTGGAGTTCTTCAGGTGTTTTTTCATGTGTCTTGTACTGAGGAGAGGCTTCCGTTGGGCCATTCTGCCATAAAGCCCGACTGGTGGAGGGCTGAAGTGATGGTTGACTTTCTCCCATCTCCCGACTTCATCTCTGGAGCTCAGCCACAGTGATTCTTTGGGTTCTTCTTTACCTCTCTCACCAAGGCTCTTCTCCCCCGGTAGCTCAGTTTGGCCGGATGGCCAGCTCTAGGAAGGGTTTTGGTCGTTCCAAACGTCTTCCATTTAAGTATTATGGAGGCCACTGTGCTCTTAGGTACTTTAAGTGCAGCAGAAATTTTTTTTGTACCTTTGCCCAGACCTGTGCCTTGCCACAATTCTGTATCTGAGCTCTTCAGGCAGTTCCTTTGTCTTCATGATTCTCATTTGCTCTGACATGCTCTTTGAGCTGTAAGGTCTTATATAGACAGATGTGTGTTTTTCCTAATCAAGTCCAATCAGTATAATCCAGCACAGTTGGACTCAAATGAAGGTGTAGCACCATCTCAAGGATGATCAGAAGAAAAGCACAGCACCTGAGTTAAATATATGAGTATCACAGCAAAGGGTCTGAATACTTAGGAACGTGATATTTCAGTTTTTCTTTTTTAATATTTCTGCAAAAATTCAACAATCTCTTGTGGTTGGTAAATATGGGGTGCTGTGTTTACATTAATGAGGAAAAAAAATAACTTTAATGATTTTAGCAAATGGCTGCAATATAATAAAGATTGTGAAATTTAAGGGGTGCTGAATACTTTCCGTACCCACTGTATATATGTGTATATATATATACTGTATATATACGGGTCTGTGTGTGTACTCTTTTCTATATCTATGTTAAAGTATAATTAATCCTGTGATGCAAAGCTGAAATTTGTGCATCATTACTGCAGTCACACATGATCCTTGGAAATAATCAAGAAATGTTTATACTTTTCTTATTATTATCAGTTTTGAAAACAGTTGTGCTGCTTCATTTATTTATCACATTTAATTTAAAATAATATTTACTAACATTATAAATGTCTTCAGTGTTACTTTAGACTGAATTAAAGTATTAATTACTTTACCATTCAAAACTTGAGGATGTTTTTTTTCTTTAGAGTATAAAGAAAAAAAAACAACAGAATTATGCCATCGAGAACAACAAAAAAAGGACAAAAATAAGTGTCTCTTACATCTGTACACAATCAGACCATACTGCTCTGCCTTCTCTTTACTGGCCCGATCATCGGTCAGCAGAACCATTTTCAGTGAACCACCATTGGTCTTAGCGAGGTGATCAGCGTACCATTTAGCAGCGACACGGATGGCTCGATCATTCCGATCATTAGCGCTTTCCCCTTGCTCTCGTTCAATGAATGTCTCCCTTAAAACAAAAATAAAAATGAGACACTAACATGCATGGACCTAACATCAAGGACTGTCTGTGAAGTTGTATTCAAGCCAAATGAAATGCATGTCAAAAAGTTAGTGTTAGTATGAATACAGCCTCTTAGGATGCGTTACCTGTGATGCTCATTAGCAAACGTGTAGAAGTGCTTTTCCTTCTCATGAATAGCATCCTTGATTCTTTTGTAGACTGGGGCACTCCTGTGTCTGACCTATTGTAAAACAGTCTGAAGAATGATGATGTTCCTGATCAGAGGGTCCTCAAGGATGTCAATCTGTCAGAATTGAATACCAAATCAGTTTCATCTCATTTAAGGCAAGACACTACAGGCAAAAAATGTTGTTTTTCATGCACTGGTCAATTTTTAGATTTTGCTTCCATAACTTCTTTCAGACTAGTGGAAAGAAAACATCCTAAATACACATTTAAGTGTTTATTTTATTACACTTTATCTATTTGTGACTGTATATTGCAATTCAATATTTGTGACCCTGGACCACAAAACCAGTCATAAGTAGCACGGGTATATTTGTAGCAAGAGCCAAAAATACATTGTATGAGTCAAAATTATAGATTTTTCTTTTATGTCAAAAATCATTAAAATATTAATTAAAGATCATGATCCATGAAGATATTTTGTAAATTTTCTACCATAAATGTATCCAAACCTAATTTTTGATTAGTAATATGCATCGCTAAGAACGATTTTTTTTTTCATTTGGGCACCTAAGGCAATTTTCTCTCCTCTCTATATTATATATATATATTATATATATCTTATTTTTTTTTTTTTTTTTTTTTTGCCACCTCAGATTCCAGAATTTCAAATAGTCGTTACTGGGCCAAAGATGTCATTATAAGAAAAAACCATACTCCACGGGAAAGCTTATGTATTCAGCTCGCAGCTATGTATAAACTCAATTCTACCAGATTATCTTTTATCACGCGTTTGTGGTCCGGGGTCACATTTATGTTTTAAGGCTGTAGTTTTTTGACTGTCAGCACATAATTAGGTGGGAGTTTTCCGGTTAATATCATTAGCTATTTATAGACTCTTTATTCTAAATGTGGTACAATTATCATTTATTTGGGCTGATTTATGGAGTGATAAAAAAAAGAAAGTTAAATTCCCTCTGTTATAAACTAACACCAAATCCGCTCAACCAAATCCTTTCTATTCTGTTAATATATGCAAATTAGCGCATATTTCGTTACAAAATGTTTCATTTGCATATTAAAAACATTTCAGAAAACATGAAATACCACAAATTGTGTTAATGTTGAAATCTAACAGTTTTTATGATAAAGAATGAATTGTGATCTAAGATTCGGGCTTTTTGGGTCACCCACTTAGAAATGAAACCTTTAACTTGGAACAAATGTATGTTACATAAAATAATATAAAATAACAGGAAACCCTGCCTCTTTAATGTGTAATAGATGTATTTGGTGTTTAGTGACATGGCATACATTAAACAAGACGACCTCTAATTCTTATACAAATACTTTGATAACAGTTTTGCTTACAAAAGCTGTTCAGAACAAATACGTTTATTATAATAAGAAGCTATTAATAAAAAAAATTATTAAATAAATAAAAAGCACATACCTGATGTAAAACCACATTGGTGTCTGGGATTAAATAGTGAGGATATGAGCACAGGTTGTCCTCTTGCAGCACAGGCGCTTCATCTTTACACTCCATACAAACTTCACTTCAACACCAGATGTCCTCTCTCAGGTAATGTTCGCGCACTATTTTCACTATACACTCCACCAGACAAATGTCTTGGATTTCAGCATGGTCCATATAACTGTACAGACGGCGCTATTGAGGAGCTGTTCCACCAAAACACACCACGTGTGCGCCAACTAAATATTATTGCGGAGTGATTCAGAAACGGAAAGGTTCGGTTTCGTATTTTGAACAGCATAGCAGATAAAACACACATAAAAAATGACACGCAGTGTATTTGTTTGAACTACACCCTTTTAGGGAGGCTCCAAGCAGCCACAGTATATTCTGTTTATAAACTAGCTAGTCCCTTACCGTTCTAAACACTTCGAATGCTATCGACTGGCCATTTTGATGTATTTCATGGGGTGGGGAGATGGTTTACCTTAGCACACCACCAGAGAGCAATAGAGCCCTTACTATCCAAGATGAGGCACGTCAATGTGTGTGGAAAGTGCTGCAAAGCTAATGTCATTGTACGTGTGTATATATATTTATGTTCACATACTGATTTGATTCTCTCAGGTTCAATTTACAATTTAGTTCTTAGTAGGCCTTAAGTTGCAATGGAGCACTGCTGAAAGCTTTTTGTGATGCCTACTAAATGTTTACAATGTGAAACAATATTTAATGTAATTTAAAATGATGTATTTTAAAGTTACATATAATGTATTTAAAATACATTTGAGTATTTGTTTACTTTATTACTATTTCAATTCTTTATAACCCTAACATTTCAACATTTTGATTTCAAAATCATAATTTCCTTTATTTCATTTATAGATGTAGAAAAAAGACACCATCACACAATCTTTCCAAGTTTTCCCTGGCACCTGCTTAATACCCCTTTTAATACAAAAGCTTTTTATTTCAGATAAATGCTGATGTTTGGATATTTCTGTTCATAAAAGAATCCTGAAAGAATGTAGTCGACTGTTTAAAATATTGTATATAATAATCATAATAAAAATGTTTCTTGAACAGCAAATCATAGGATTTCTGAAGGGGCATGTGACACTGAAGACTGGAGTAATGGTGCTGAAAATCTAAGGTTGATACAGGAGAAATTACTTAAAATATATTCAAATAGAAAACAGTTATTTTAAATAATATTAAAAAATATTTCACAATATTACTGCTTTTACTGTATTTTGGATCAAATAAATGCAGGTTTGTTGAGCAGAAGAGGCTTCTTTAAAAAACATAAAAAATCATACTGTTCAAAAACGTTTGAGTGGTAGTGTATACCTATACCTCAACCATAAAATAAATGACCTGCATGTTTTCCTGAAATGTAAAACCAGCTACCATCAGAAGCATAACTAATTCAACTATTAAGAAAGAGTAAGCTCTATTAATTATACCCAAAATGGTTTATGTCATACTAGCTCATAATTCTATGATGATTAATGATCATTATTTGTTTAAACAAAGTTTCTAAAATATATTCTGTTTAGGACATTATGCACTTTGCATAATGTTAATAACAGCCACCTGTGTGTTAATTAAAATTCAAATCTGTTCATGAACAATTTGAGACCTTGTTTTTTATATATAAAGATGGTATACCCATTCAGAATTGAAAGAAATATGATTATTTCTATAAATGTAAAAATTCATGCTAATACAATATTGGATTTATAAACATTTCCCGCTTTTATAGTGCATTTCTGTCCTTAGATATTTGTTTTCAGAGCAGCGCAGCTTGAAGGTGACTGGCTATGTTAAAAGTTTAAGAGCTTAGTTTTAAAGTTGTAAGGAGTTCACATCATCAGCATTCATATAATTATATTCTGATATACACATGAGTCAGAGCCCTAGATCACTAGAGGGCAGAATACATTCCTGAATGATTCACTGAATGATGAACCAAAAGACTCAAACACAAATACCTAATAACCAAATAATCCATAATCATTCGTATGATTGTTACTTGGCTGAAGCTTAGCTGTAGTAATGTAGTGTTTCAATACAAATGCTGCAGTCTGCAGGCTCTTGTAAGTGTGAGTGTTTCAGTTGGTGTGTTTCCTTAGATCCCAGACAGATAGGTCAGAAATTACAGTCTTGCGCGTACAGTCTTACCTAGCCGGTTCCAAAACTGTTTTCTTCTAATAACTCAGCAGAGCAAACAACTGCACTGCTGCCTTTATTCATGACTCACACAAAAGCCATACTTTGAAATATGAAGAGTGCTTTACAGTGAACCACATGCTATGAGAAGAAGAGGAATTATTATGCTACCTTTCACTGTGCAATCATACAACACTAGAAAATATGCCTGCAATTCAATTCTTTTCAGTGATTAGGAAAATACATTTTACAGGAATAGGAAATGACCCATGATCTATGTAATCTATGATTTTTAGCATGCAATCCTATATTGAAATATATTGCCCTATCTCAATAGTGATATTGCCATATATTTGAGATATAAAGCTATATAATTTTCACACATGTACATTCTGGGAGATGAAGATATAAGTGTATAACATATAAAAAATCCCCATAGTAAAATATGTGTTTGTACATATGTAAATAATATCTATGTGATTATTTTTTTATTGGGTATTATATGTATCAACCACATATGTCAACAAAATATATTTTAATTATACATGCACCTTCACTAAAACAACATACATACAAAAATCTGTATGTTTATACACATTTATGTAATACATTTCTTAAATCTTTTATTTTTACTTATATAATATCAACATATTGAGAGGTTTTGGGATGGATTTACATTTGCAGTATTTGTATGGGCTAGATATATATGCTAATATATAAAATTTGTAACATTTCTAATAGATTTCATATATGGAAACATATTACATGTAGGTATGTTTGAAATGAACTTACTCTTACTGATTTAAAGTTTAAAAACGGGACAGATTTTACAGTATAGCATTATCATATCATTCAGAGTGATAATCCTTATAGTTATAAATGTTATACATACTAGTATATGTGTATGTGAGAAAATACCATTTTACCATGATATTATGTAATCACAATCTGTCTTCTGAATTCCAAAAACGACCATTATTGTTTGGGCTCAGTCTCTGCAGATGAGCTGGTCGGGGGTCTAGGGGGTCTTTGCCACCTGCAGGTGCAGAGCTGCCTTGATCTCACACCCCTCATTTATGTTCCCTGGCCTTGGAGAATCAGATCCCCTTTGTGTTGACTCTTTTCACTCACCCTATACACAATGTACAAGCCCTCCAGATAAAAATCGAGGGTCATTATGTATGGAAATAAGGCAAAAATGCCTGCTTAACACGTTAATACAAAGTGTTGTTTGTTAAGGATGCTCAGTACTATTGGATTGTGTTTACTGCATCATTATATGCGGCTTTCTTTTAAAAAACTGAATCAATATTTCACCTAAATATAGAGATTTTCCCTGTGTGTGTTTTTTTTTTAAATCAAGGTAATTTGATTAGAAAGAAGGCATAATGCACACAGATATTTAGAAGAAGGGTTTAAGGTCCATACAAATGCACTGCAATAAATAAATGCATACATACATACATACATACATACATACGTGATGCATACATGCATAAAAAATAAGTAAATAAAAAAGTTTTTAGTGTTGCATTTTGAGGAATGATTCATTTAATCAAGATGTGTGTTTTTTTTATTGCCAAAGAAGAATCAGCACTTATTTTTAATACAACAGACATAAAATGAAAAGAAAGGGAAAAATAAATCACAAAAAGGTAGGTTGAACTGTAAGAAAGATAAGATAGTCTTTAGACGTTTGTTAAATAGGCTAGGTAAAATGTAAAATAATACAATTAAGTAAATACTGATAGCCTATATGAGTGACGTGATTTTCTGGAGATTTTCTGGACGCTTGAGTTTTACATTCAAGTCCATTTTTGGATCAAAAATAGTAAAATCTCTTCAGCTGCAGCTCTAAGACACACGCTACTGTGTGTTTGGAAGAGCACGTGACTCTCCTCTGCGGAAAACATGGCTGCGCCCTGTGCCGCTCAATGCTTTTACAGAACAGGTATGTTTACAGTTTACTTCAGGAAAAGTTAGACTTATTTATTTAATTTGTAGAGCATAAAGTCTCGGACTCAGACTGTGGCAAGCCAATGACCCAAACGAGACAGTATTCGCTCACATCTAATTTTTAATAATCGCACAACTGCAGTCTACGCGGAATAAATCTAACTATTAATATAAAACCCAAACCTTCCAGCCAAATAAGCGCTGGTTTACAAGCTGCGCATTACTCGGTGACAGTGTCGCTGTGTAGCAATGTAGGTAACGTTAGACAGAGCCACATTCAGACAGAATTAACGTTACTTTCAACTAGCAACCCTTTTCTCACATAACGTTACAAACAATAAAACACTTGACAGAAAGTTACAAAACCATTTGTCTTAATGATTCGACATGAACACACCTCTTTACTTGTCCACTGACATTGATACTCCGTTATTTTAACGTGTAATAATATTTCACAGTATTACTGTTTTTATTTACATCATATAAAGCCTTTGTGAAGAGAAAAGATAGATAGGTAGATAGATAGATAATGAAATAAATAGTTATTTAGTTAATCTTATTTCCAAATAAAAAGTGGTAGTATATGGTATGTGCCATGTATGCAGGGGCATAGCATGCAATTCAAACTTTTGTTCAGACTTTCAAACTTTTATATTTACGCCCTCCCATTTTGACCATTTGCACTGTGTCTCAATTCGACTAACTTTTATGTACAACATTTTGGCGTTTTATACAAGACTACATGAACGAGACTGCAGGAAGGCTGGACTCATGGCACTGTCTTGGAGTTCTTTATTGTATGCTGGTTTGGCAGAGTCTTTGTGAGTCCAGCAGAAGTAAATAGAGTAAGAAGCATACAAACCTCCCTGTCTGCTCAGCCATTTTTTTTCTTTTACATTTAACCTCTTAAGACCCGAGAAAAGATTTTTAGGAAAAAAATAGTTTTTTTCATGTCTTTACATTGTTTAGAGCATAACATTTTTTTTAAATTTAATTCATAAGTTATGCTATGTCCTCGGTAGAGGACATCGGGACTCAATTAAAAAAAACTAAACATGAATGAACATGCATAGGCAAAAACAATAGATTTTTTAAATCACCAATACATTTTGAGTTTTCAGGATTTTTTTTTTTTTTTTTAGCAAACTTTGTATAAAGATGATTCTCAACTATGTTATAACAATGATTTGATATACCATTTTTCTTTCTGCAAAATGTGTGTAAAATGGCCATAAACAAGTTTTTCCGTTATATACAATGTATCTATAAACTAAATCTAATTTGCCTATTAATGTGTTTTTGGGGCAACATGTAATGGAAAAAAAAAGTGTAATAATGGGAGAAATAATTGGCAAGATTTTCATAATAATATATAATATTTCATAGAATATTGAAACATAATTTATTTCCCTATTCATTTGTTATGTCTCCCAAAATGCTAATAAACATGCTTTTAGTCCCAGTGTCCTCATATGAGGACATGTATGAAATCAACGTCCTGTTTCGTAACAGAAAGTCATATTTTGATTTGAAACCCCATTACATTTTCCTGAGATGTTGATTTATGACAGACAGTTTAAAAATTAGATAGATTTAAATGATAATTACAAATGATTATCATATTTCCATAAGAGTGTCACTAAATTAATATCAGACATATTTGAAGACCAAGAGTGGTCATAGTGAAACATCCAAACATTTAGTATCTCTGAAAAGCCCTGAATGTGCCCTGTACAGGACATCCAGACTTAAAACTGTAGCATGTATAGTCTCAGAGAAATACACCAAAATATAATGTCCTCATATGAGGTCACAGGTTTTGAATTATAACCCAAAAGTGAAATGCTGAGTCTCCTGACACAGAATCAGTCCTATTTCAGTAATATAACTAAATAAATAAGAACAGGCAAATATATTTAGGCCTGCTTAATATTTCTGTATGTTAGTTAATGTAATTTAATCATGTTAACACTTTTCTTTCAAGGATTTCAAAGACTTTTAAGATTACTTTCCAGGAACATTTTAGGACAAACAGGAGCATCATAATAAACAATACAGTAGATGCACAAAAAATTACCCAGTTGACATGTCAGTGGTTATTCATGAGCCGAAAATGGTTTAGCTGGTTCAACACTTAATAAACCAATTAGGTAAACTCAAACAAAGTAGTTTATCTTTTTTACTGCATTATTAATTAAACTTTTATAACATTTCCATTGTTTAAGAAGTAATGAAGCAATTGATTTTCTACACAACAACAATAATGCACTCTTAAAAATAAAGGTGCTTCACGATGCCTTAGAAGAACTTTTTTGTCTAAATGGTTCCATAAAGAACCTTTAACATCTGAAGAACCTTTCTGTTTCACAAAAGGTTCTTTGTGGCGAAAGAAGGTTCTCCAGATTACAAAAAGGTAAGAAAGAGATGGTTCTTTAAAGAACCTTTGACTAAATGGTTCTTTGTGAAACCAAAAATGGTTCTTCTATGGCATCTCTGTGAAGAACCTTTTAAGCACCTTTATTTTTAGGAGTGTAATAATAAACCAAATAATAGAACTTTGGCATACTCTTTTCAGCAATACTGTCAGTTGGAGCACACAAATTCCAATCCCATATATTGTTTAGGATAAATAATATATGAACTGGGAATGTTGTCTTTTGGGGTTACAGAGCAATTAATAATAATAAACTGACATTAAGGTTGACACGTGACATTGATGTACTGCAGTCCTGAAGTAAGGATTATATATTACAGCTAAAGCACAAGACAAGTCTAAAGTCGACCACACACATACACACAAAGGGAATTCAGTTCAGTCCACATCCTTGGCCACATCCTTTGCTCTCTACCACCCAAATTGTTGTCACTACACACAGCCGCTACCCCACCTTGGGTTAACCCGCTACTGCCTTTATTCTAAACCCCCCCAGCCGCCCCCTCGTTGGTTCTGAGCTACTCCCTTCATCACTGGTATTTTCATCTTTGTAACTCAAGCCCTCTCCTGTGTATAACTGCACTTATTTTGGGCTTTTGACCACTGCGTTTTGGTCGCAGTTCTTTTAAACTTTTTTTTCTGAAGACAAAACTCTGCAGTCCTTGTTGGCATGAGTTACAACATGGTTGTTGATGTGTGGTGGTGGATCTCAGATTATTTTTAATTTGTGGCTCAGATTCAAAATTAAGCATATTATTTGAGCATCATTGGATTGTGTAATTGTATGGACTATTTGTTTACATTGAGATTTGAGAGAGGGAATGGGTTTTTGACACATGATTCACAGGGTCTGAGAATAGATGTTAACTTGACAATATTCGTACATTTGATTGAAATGCCCTGCAACGACATGAAACACAGACATTTGAGTTATGCAAGTGTAGTTTAGAATATAATTCATATACAAACCCGATTCCAAAAAAGTTGGGACACTGTACAAATTGTGAATAAAAACAGAATGCAATGATGTGGAAGTTTCAAATTTCAATATTTTATTCAGAATACAACATAGATGACATATCAAATGTTTAAACTGAGAAAAATGTATAATTTTAAGGGAAAAATAAGTTGATTTTAAATTTCATGGCATCAACACATCTCAAAAAGTTGGGACAAGGCCATGTTTACCACTGTGTGGCATCCCCTCTTCTTTTTATAACAGTCTGCAAACGTCTGGGGACTGAGGAGACAAGTTGCTCAAGTTTAGGAATAGGAATGTTGTCCCATTCTTGTCTAATACAGGCTTCTAGTTGCTCAACTGTCTTAGGTCTTCTTTGTCGCATCTTCCTCTTTATGATGCGCCAAATGTTTTTTCTATGGGTGAAAGATCTGGACTGCAGGCTGGCCATTTCAGTACCCGGATCCTTCTACGCAGCCATGATGTTGTTTATTGATGCAGTATGTGGTCTGGCATTGTCAGGTTGGAAAATGCAAGGTCTTCCCTGAATGAGACGACGTCTGGATGGGAGCATATATTGTTCTATAACTTGGATATATCTTTCAGCATTGATGGTGCCTTTCCAGATGTGTAAGCTGCCCATGCCACACGCACTCATGCAACCCCATACCATCAAGAGATGCAGGCTTCTGAACTGAGCGCTGATAACAACTTGGGTTGTCCTTATCCTCTTTAGTCCGAATGACATGGCGTCCCAGTATTCCAAAAAGAACCTCAAATTTTCATTCGTCTGACCACAGAACAGTTTTCAACTTTGCCACAGTCCATTTTAAATGAAAAACGCCCGAGAAAACGCCTGCGCTTCTGGATCAAGTTTAGATATGGCTTCTTTTTTGACCCATAGAGTTTTAGCCGGCAACGGCGAATTGGCACGGTGGATTGTGTTCACCGACAAGGTTTTCTGGAAGTTATCTGAGCCATGTTGTGATTTCCATTACAGTAGCATTCCTGAATTTATGCAGTGCCGTCTAAGGGCCCGAAGATCACGGGCATCCAGTATGGTTTTCCGGCCTTGACCCTTACGCACAGAGATTGTTCCAGATTCTCTGAATTTTGGATGATATTATGCACTGTAGATGATGATAACTTCAGACTCTTTGCAATTTTTTTCTGAGAAACTCCTTTCTGATATTGCTACACTATTTTTGCCGCAGCATTGGGGGGATTGGTGATCCTCTGCCCATCTTGACTTCTGAGAGACACTGGCACTCTGAGAGGCTCTAGTTATACCCAATCATGTTGCCAATTGAACTAATAAGTTGCAAATTGGTCCTCCAACTGTTCATTATATGTACATTTAACTTTTCCGGCCTCTTATTGCTACCTGTCCCAACTTTTTTGGAATGTGTAGCTCTCATGAAATCCAAAATGAGCCAATATTTGGCATGACATTTCAAAATGTCTCACTTTCAACATTTGATATGTTATCTATATTCTATTGTGAATAAAATATAAGTTTATGAGATTTGTAAATTATTCCATTCCTTTTTTACTCACAATTTGTACAGTGTCTCAACTTTTTTGGAATTGGGTTTGTAATTTAAATTTAAATATTATGTTCCTATATGTATTTATAGGTTAAATAATGTAATTCATCAGTATGGATTTTATGTATTTAAATTAGTGCTACAAAATAATCTGTTAAAAATTATCAAATGAACTGCAAAAGATCCTTGCTGTGAAAAAAATGACTTAAACATGCCTGACATTGTAATTATAACATCGCAATTCCCAGGAGGATTTGAATGCACCAATATTTATAAGTTAGGAACAAAGTCACAATTATGACGTCAAGTGTGTTGAAGTCACTTTGGCTGGAGCAAGTTTTTTTTTTTTTACCTCTGCTTCTGCAGCATTATTAATTAAAGTATGTTCATTAAATATGTTTTTGCGTTTTTATGTTTTTATTCAGTTTATGGTCAAATGAATCATTATTGTAATTGTAAAAAAATACTGTATTTTGTACATGCGACTTTATTATTGTAAATGGAAAAAAATGATTGAATGAATTTAAACAAATTTACAGTTAACATGGATGCTGCATCTGTTTTGTCTGCCATGTGTTCTCACCGAAACGCCCCCGAAAGTTGAGTTTCCTACATATAATTATGACTTTGTGGTGTATGACCTTTCCAAAATGATTTGAACTCACCAATACTTTAATGCTAGCCAAAGGATATGGGGAAAAGAACTTCACAAACTAACACATTGTTTTTCACAGCCCAAATTTTAATTAATATAATTTGTCATACTCGATAGCTCTAAATATAGTGCAAAATGAATTTTGAGTTGCCTGATGTAAACTTATTAGGTGATCTGGTTATTTCGTGGTAATGGCATTTTAAGTCACATCTTTTGTACTTTATACTTTGCGTAGAAATAACATCTGAGGTGAGTTAAGCTGGTTAAATATGGCCGCGACTTTAACTTTTCAGCTGCCCGAAGTTGAGTAGGTACTGTATGTGGTTTGAAATTTGCTTTGCGACCGTTAAAAAATATGTTTGTTCTGTATGATACGAATATATGTAGTATGAATGAAATTCAGATATACTACACATACCAGTGAAAAGTTTTTGAACAGTAAGATATTTAATGATTTTTAAAGAATTCTCTTCTGCTCACCAAGCCTGCATTTATTTGATCCAAAATACAGGAAAAGCAGTAATATTGTGAAATGTTTTTACTATTTAAAATAATGGCTTTCTATTTGAATATATTTTAAAATATAATTTATTCCTGTGATCAACCTGAATTTTCAGCATAATTACTCCAGTCTTCATTGTCACACAATCCTTCAGAAATCATTATAATTTTCTGTTCAAGAAACATTTATTATTATTATTATTATTATTATCATCAATATTTAAAACAGTTGAGTAAACTTTTTTTTTTTTTCAGGATTCTTTAATGAATAAAAGGATACAAAGATCAGCATTTATCTGAATTAAAAAGCTTTTGTAACATTATACACGATACCATTCAAAGCTTGGAGTCAGTATAATTGTTTTTTTAGGTAAGACATTATAGAAAATAATACTTTTAATTAGCAAGGATGCTTTAAACTGATCAAAAGTGATGATAAAGACATTTATAATGTTACAAAAGCTTTTTATTTAAGATAAATACTGTTCTTCTGAACTTTCTATTCATCAAAGAAACCAAAAAAATTCTACTAGCTTTTTAAAGGTCCCATGTTGTACACCTTTCTGGAGTTTTATTTTAGGTTTTGATGTCCTTAAGAATATATATTTGCTGTAAAAGTACCAAAAACCATCTCAATATATTTTTTACAGCTCCTCTCTCAGGAGCTCTGCTGAGAACAGGTCGATTTTTGGCCTGTCTAATTAATATTCATGTGCCCTTTTTCTGATTGGCCTGTTGTTTTCTGAGTGTTGCACGGCCAGGCCAACCACAGGTAACCAGGGTCAGCCGACGTCACAACGCTATAGCTGGAGGCAGCAAAACAAAGGGAAATTGGAGGCGGCCCATTCAAACCAGCGCAGAATCGGCTACATAAGGAGCTTAAAATATCAGCTTGTTGTGATGTTGGGTGCCAGAATACAGCCGTAATACAGCCTCAAATTAGAAATTTGATCGCATATCAGCTGGTTAAAAAAGTTATTTATCCTCCACCAATTGTGCAAGTTCTCCCCTTAAGAAGATCTGAGAGAGGCCTGTAATTTTCATCATAGGTATACCTCAACGATGAGAGAAAAAATGAGAAAAAAAAAATCCAGAAATCACATTGTAGGATTTTTTAAGAATTTATTTGCAAATTATGGTGGAAAATAAGTATTTGGTCTTAATACTTTGTTATATACCCTTTGTTGCAATGACAGAGGTCAAACGTTTTCTGTAAGTCGTCACAAGGTTTTCACACACTGTTGCTGGTATTTGGCCCATTCCTCCATGCAGATCTCCTCTAGAGCAGTAATGTTTTGGGGCTGTCGCTGTTCAACACGGATTTTCAACTCCCTCCAAGATTTTCTATGGGGTTGAGATCTGAGACTGGCTAGGCCACTCCAGGACCTTTAAATGCTTCTTACGAAGCCACTCCTTCGTTGCCCGTGCGGTGTGTTTGGGATCATTGTCATGCTGTAAGACCCAGCCATGTTTCATCTTCAATACCCTTGCTGATGGAAGGAGGTTTTCACTCAAAATCTCACGATACATGGCCCCATTCATTCTTTCGTTTAGACGGATCAGTCGTCCTGGTCCCTTTGCAGAAAAACAACCCCAAAGCATGATGTTTCCACCCCCCTGCTTCACGGTTGGGATGGTGTTCTTGGAGCAACCAGGAAACATTCTTCTCCTCCAACACGACAAGTTAGTTTTACCCAAAAGTTCTATGACATTCGCCCAATCCTCTTCTGGATCATCCAAATTCTCTCTAGCAAACTTCAGATGGGCCTGGACATGTACTGGCTTAAGCAGGGGGACACGTCTGGCACTGCAGGATTTGAGTCCCTGGCGGCGCAGTGTGTTACTGATGGTAGCCTTTGTGACTTTGGTCCCAGCTCTTTTTTTCCCCCCTTTTGCAGGTCATTCACTACGTCCCCCCGTGTGGTTCTGGGATTTTTGCTCACAGTTCTTGTGATCATTTTAACCCCACGGGGTGAGATCTTGTGTGGATCCCCAGATCGAGGGAGATTATCAGTGTTCTTGTATGTCTTCCATTTTCTAATAATTGCTCCCACAGTTTTCTTCACACCAAGCTGCTTACCTATTGCAGTTTCAGTCTTCCCAGCCTGGTGCAGGTTTACAATTTTGTTTCTGGTGTCCTTTGAGAGCTCTTTGGTTTTGGCCATGGTGGAGTTTGGAGTGTGACTGTTTGAGGTTGTGGACAGGTGTCTTTTATACTGATAACGAGTTCAAACAGATGCCATTAATACAGGTAACGAGTGGAGGAAAGAGGAGCCTCTTAAAGAAGAAGTTACAGTCTGTGAGAGCCAGAAATCTTGCTTGTTTGTAGTTGACCAAATACTTATTTTACCTCTGGAATTTACCAATTAATTCTGTAAAAATCCTACAATGTGATTTTCTGAAAATTTTTTTCTCATTTTGTCTCTCATATTTGAGGTATACCTATTATGAAAATTACAGGCCTCTCTCCTCTTTTTAAGTGGGAGAACTTGCACAATGTGGTGGCTGACTAAATACTTTTTTTCACCACTGTATGCTGCCACTGCCAGACAAAAAAACGACGACAGTTGTGGTTAAACGCGATAAAACGAGCATACTGGATAGAAACGACGTCAAAAATTCTCGCGTTTGCAGCGCACACTTCTTATCAGAGAAGGTTAAATAAAGTATTGTCTTTTGTTGTTATGGCGCGTCTACAGATTTCTTACCATATGTCTATGTTTCTTGCATCTCACGACTATGTATGAAATAATGTCTGTGTGCATGTGTGTAAAACAACAAACTGACGATTTATATATAATCATTTGTAATTGTATATACGTTGTTGTGATTAATTGTGGCTGGAGCAATAATGTAGCTGTAAAAATAGTTGACTGCTGAAATTGAAATATTTATATACATCTTCATCATGACTAGATGGACACGGTGAGTTTGTCTTAACTATACACATTATATGTGATCCACCTCATAGTAACAATCCTGTCAGATCGTCCATCCTTTGAGTAAGACGTGTAACGTTACAGGTCGGCCGATCTGGTTTTGTGGTTAGTTAACCTTTTCGACATGTTTCCGCGATGTTGTCTGGGGGTTTGGCAATTGGAGAGTGGGACTGTGGGCGGTAGTTCTGACGTCAACTTTTTACGGAAGTCACAACGGTTCGTGAAAAATCACAGCTACTTTATGCAGGCTGTGTGAATTTTACTGTGGACTGACTGTTTTGAAACGTATATGGTAGTTACATAGCACCTAGACCTCAGTTATCATGAAAAAAGCCAGGAAATTTCAGTTTTGACAATATGGGGACCTTTAAAACATAATAGTAATAAATGTTTTTTTGAGCAGCAAATCGGAATATTGGAATGATCTCTGAAGGATCGTGTGACTGGAGTAACGATGCTAAAAAATCAGATGATGTTGACCTTGTGTTTGCCATGTAAATAGCCCCGATGCTATGTGTTAAAAAAATTAATAAACATCACACTTCTGAGAAATCCACTTCGCAGTGCATAATCACATTTTTTGTTCGTCTCTTTGGCTGTGTATAGGTGGTTCAAGGCTCCTACAGAGAGTAGCACAGCTGCCCAGCTGCCATAGAAGCTCATCTGCTGCCCACCAATGCCCACCTCACCGGTGTTTCTTCTGGAAGAAATCAAATAGTTCTCACAGTGTGGTCTGGCCTGCTGTATTGCGTCCCTCTTATGCTGTACCCAAGGTAATTACAGCCTCAACAAGTGACACTAACAATTTAATATTGATTAAATTGGAAAAAATAATTGATTTTTGAGCTTTATGCATCACAAATGTTCTTTATATATACTCTCTTCTCTCAGCACATCCAGAAGCCAGACTATGTGTCATCCAGCAAAGTGCCTGAGTGGCCAGATTACATAGAGATTAAAGATGAGGAGCAGATCCAGGGATTGAGACGAGCATGTCAACTAGCCAGACACATACTGCTCCTGGCAGGAAAGAGTTTGAAGGTATACTCTACACTTTCCTGGAATTTGAGAATGTAACGGTGAATAAGCTTGATGTGACACGTCCTTGAATTGTTTTTTTGCAGACGCTGTCACCTATATTGTTTGTTTTCTAGGTTGGTATGACGACCGATGAAATAGACTTTATAGTCCATCAGGAAGCCATTCGTCACAATGCCTACCCCTCTCCTTTACATTACGGGGGCTTTCCGAAGTCAGTCTGCACCTCTGTTAACAATGTAGTATGCCATGGCATTCCAGACAGGTAACTCAGTGCTATCAAACATAAGAGCTTTGTTATGACTGCATGTCTGTACTTTTGTTTGTTAGTATATGTGTCAATGGCATGGAACAGTCCTGCTCCTGAAGGGCCAACATCCTGCAGAGTTTAGCTCCAACCTGCTCCAACACACATGCCTAGACGTTTCCAGCCAGATATGGTCTTATTACTGGGAGATACCAACCTCTACCATTGGAGAAAGCGTAACAGCCAACTTGGATCATGCATGCCTGGCTGAATTTCTGTCATTGTGTGACAGTCATTCACTGTTCGCAGGTTCCATAGAAATGAATGACAAGTGTCGAAATTGTCTGTGACTACTCTTATAAAAAATTTTTGCTCAAAATATTTTTCACTCCAAAATAAATGTTTAATGGCAAACAGGTTGAAGATTAGTGGACAGGTTGCCGGTTCATTCATTGATAAGCTGCTTTCTCAAAAAAGCTTTTTGTTCAGCATATTGACATCCATTCTCTCTAGTGTGCTGCAGCATTACACATTCTTCTGTTAACTTTGGAGACTTGACTTAAAACGGCTATGTTTCTACCACTTCTAAAGATCTCGGTTAATTAGAGTAGGTGTGTTTAGGGTTGGAGCTAAACTTTTCAGGGTTTTTGCCCTCTAGTAGCAGGATTGTAATGTACTCTTTGTATTTGTGTTGTATTCATTGTTTTAAAACTTTTATACCGTTTTCAAGAAAGGTCTGAATTAATTGACTCGAAAAGCCAAGTAGTGTAACCAAGTAGAAGTAATAACATATTTAGCTTGAATAGATGTGAGTAGGGGTGGGCGATATAACCAAAATCTTGCATCACGATATGAGTAATTTTATATCACGATATATATCATGGTATAGTTATTTTTTTTTCTTCTTTTAATGAAGGTTTTTATGATAGTAAAATCTTTGATACCAGAGAATTTTCATAATCCTTGTCACCAATGTTGATATCAAACTAATACGAGAAATTTGTTGGAAAAAAAAGTCAAGCTCACTGGAGATAAATAAACAGTCAGTGATGAAATAAGAACAATAAACTAATTACAAGCAATAGGACAAAAAACTACAATAAATAAGAAATACATTGTGTAAATTAATTATTTAATCTATCTATCTATATCCATATATTATTATTATTATTAGCATTATTATTTTATTTATTTATTTTCTTTTATTCTAGTTACAAAAGTGATTTAGTCAAGAGCAGTGAGAGATTTTCTCTCATACAGAAACAGAGACAGCGCGCGCATATAGCTCTGTTGTTTGTGTTTCAAGGCCTAAAATCAGTTGTTTTAATTAAACTGCAGTGCTTAAAAACGCGTGCAAACATGAAGTTGCTGTTATTCACTTTTCTGCCTGCATCCCCGTGTAATGCATGTAAGACTGCCGTCATTCAGATGATTAAAAAGTATTGCCGTAAACAATGTATTTTGCGGCACTACGAAATAAACGATAGAGCATAATATGAAATGATAGACTTTTTTTGTCCATCCGATATATATCGTCATATCACCTAGCCCTAGATGCGAGTTATTGTAATAAATAGATAAAAATATAGTTTTTAATTTATAACTAAAACGTTTTTAGAGAGTCACAACATCAGGGTTTTTTCTGGATGTTATAGTTGCACCACATGATTTTAATGGTTGCACCTCATGACTACAATTTTTTTTCTTCTTCAAATATTAATAAGCAGTTTTGTTAAAACATTTTTCTAAGAAAATACCAGCTACTTAATTTTTTAAAGAATTTTATTCTGCTCTACTGAGGCTTCTTTTCTTATGGTGTCATTTCGTATTTTATGCACCCAAACATAAGAAAGCTTATTTAATCAAGTAAAAGCATGTATGTATGAATTTTTTTATTTTTTTTATTTATTTATGTATTTTTAACACCTTACATACTGTCAGTATTGTATTTTGTTTTCTAGTCGGCCATTGCAGGATGGAGATATCATCAATATAGATGTCACAGTGAGTCCTCTGTTAGTTAATTGCTGTTAGATTTAAAATTAAGTTTAAAAAACTTGACCCTTTAACGCTAGTGTTCTCTATTCTTTTTCTATTCTATCTACTTGTTTTCTTTTTAATTATATAATCACTTGACCCTCTAACAATAGCTCTATCTATTCTACCTCTTTTCTGTCCACTTTTTATTCTTTTAATTTATTCTAAGAAAGAAAAAACTGCGCGGTGTATACTGCGTTAGATTAACCGGGACTTGTCACAACACTTACATATTGTTACTCTTTTGTTGTTTTGATACCCTCATTTGTAAGTCGCTTTGGATAAAAGCATCTGCTAAATCATAAAATGTAAATGTAAATAGTGGATGCTATATGTATTTTGTAGGTTTATCTAGAAGGTTACCACGGAGACACCTCAGAAACATTTCTGATTGGCTCAGTGAATGAACAGGGCAGGAAGTTAGTGGATGTGGCTCGACAGTGCAGAGATCAGGCCATTGCCGCCTGTGGACCAGGTCAACCTCTGTGCATCATTGGCAACACTATCAGGTGTGTGTTCATTCCCACAATCATCCCAGATTGCATTCCTGACAGCATCTCGCACCTTCAAGAGTGATGTCTGTGGGAAATGTTCTTTTATTCACTGCATTTTCCAACTTGCTCTTGTTAAAAAAAGCACATCTAACCTCTAAACCTCTCTGTTATCCCTCTTGTGCGCAAAAGTAGAAAAAAGACAGCAATCTTGCCTCGTCAGTCCTTACTTGATAGTGTAGTGTCTGAAGAAGGACTGCACAGAGTTAATGTATTTCTCAGTGAGCTCTGAGCTAGCAATTACCCAGAGTGCAATGGGGTTTTTCCTGCAATGGGGTGTAAATTACAGGTTAGTTTGTCTTGTTGGATGTGTGCAAGTGTGTGTGTGTGTGTGTGTGTGTGAGGGGAGAGAGAGAGAGTGAGCGAGCGAGCGATGTAAATTACAGGCTTGCTCCTGCTGTCTTTTCAGAATCGTAGACTATGCCAGGGTGGATTCAGCTCCCCACAGAGACACGAAAAGATCCGCAGGAGCCTTTTCACAGAGAGGACATACTTAATCACTCACATACAGTACAGAAACATCTTTAACAACATCCTATTGATTTTCCACTTCTAATGCAAAGACTTAAATGTGCACAATATCAATTTTGAAGATGCTGAAATGGGTTCAAGGTCAAAACGTATAGCTAAAAAAATTGTGAATATTTTATTTTTACTTTCATGATATAAATGTGTATTTTACTTCAATCTTTAAAATAATTCAATCGAGTGATTAAATGAGCTTTTTGTTAATTTTGTGCAGTGTAGCAATAGAAATGTCCTCTGTGTCTGAGGAAGCAATGCTTTTGTTTCTCTCTCCTTTCTCTCTCCCTGCGTAGGATTCTGAGCTTCTGCAGGGACATACACTGTTATTATATACACACAGAGGGAACAATTACCTCTCCTCAGGAAAAAGCACTTAGACCTCTCTTTCACTCCTTCTCTCCATCTCTTGCTTTTATTTATTTTTTTATCATGCTGGCACACTAGCATCCTCTCTGCTGCTCTCTCTCTTTGCAATTCTTTGTCTCTGTCTTTTATTCTTTCTCTTGCATCTTTTTCTTTTTGTCTGTTATACACCTTTGTCCTCTACCTTCCCCCTCCCGGAATATAAAAAAACAACTATGCGAGAACATTTCAAGCATGCTTTATTCACAGTGAAAATGTTATTTACATGTAGGCAACATGGTTAAATTTGACATCTCACAGGCAACGCCCTAATTGGGTGTAGGCTCGTGGGTAAACCAGAATTTTTTTTTTACCCAATGAGAAAATTTTATTTTACACTTATAATCATATATCAGACACTTTTATCCAAAAGAGGAAAATATACAAGCAATTTATCATACATCAACCAGAATAAACCTGGCTAAAACATAAATTTGAGTACTTTTTCTTTCTTTCTGAATTACAGCAAAGTAGCAAATTCAAATGGATTCCGTGTGTGTCCATATTTTATCGGTCATGGGATCGGAACATATTTCCATGGTTATCCAGAGATATGGCATCATGGTGAGAGTTTATACATCATTATTTGATGTATTATTAATTTATTTGACTTAATATTCAGAAATTATATCTCAATTTGCCATGGTTGACATATACTTTATACTTCACTCAAAAATGAAAGTTCTGTCATTATTTACTCTTTTTTTTTAATGTTGTTCCAAACCTGTATAACTGAATTTCTTCTGTAGAACACAAAAGAAGATATTTTGAAAAATGTCACAGGGATTTTTGTTGTTGTTTTTGTTTGTCCCTACAATGAAAGTAAGTAATGTAATTGCGTTGTCCTCACAATGAAAGTCAAATATTTAATATAGTTTGGACCCTAATATCTTCTCTAGTGCAGATTTAGATTAAAAGGAAGGTTAGTAAATGATGGCATAATTTTTAGTTTTGGGTGAATTAACTCTTTAATTTATTTTAAGTTTTATGAATACATATATATGAATACAGTTCATTAATGTGATCAGCTAAGATGTTTTACCATTAATTAGGGCCCAAGCACCAATGGTGGTTCATGCTTCTTTTCGCTTTTACAGCCAATGACAATGACCTACAGATGGAAGAGGGCATGTCCTTCACCATAGGTCTGTACAGTATGTGTGTACTCATCATTGTTTTAGATGACCGACTTATTGAATGTTAAGAACATCAGCGGAAGCATGAATTTGTACGTTTTCAGGAAGTTAAACCATCCGTCCATTTTTCCAGAACCCATTCTTACGGAAGGATCCTCAGAATTCAAGATCCTGAAGGACAAGTGGACTGCTGTATCTGTGGATGACAAAAGGTGCATGTTGTGTTCAATTTCTCCTTCCACACTTCTAATGAGAGCCCAATGCAGCCATTTAAATGTAGCCTACATTAATCATTCATTACTTCATGCAAGAATAAGTGGCCAAATTCTATTGAGAATCTTCAAGAACTTTATTTCTATTGGCTGTTGACATTTAGCTTGGAATGACTAAGTACCCTCAGAATTTGAAGCACATAGAGAGCTAAGTACTCTGGCATAAACCTTCCTTTAACTGCATATATTTCACTGGAGAGCACTTCAGTGTTAATTGCAAATGAGCTGATTGCTCTGTTGGCAGGTGAGAGCTGAGTGTTACTACTTGGTCAGTGGTTGATTAGAGCTCTGATTTTTAAGGTTGACTGGGGTAATATGCAATATAAGAAAATGGATAGATTCCTTATTTTAATTCTACATCTAAGGCAGTTGTTCTCAACCTTTTTGACTCCAAGGCCCTCGTTGTGATTTACTGAAAAAGGATTAAGGGATTTAAAAAAAATATTTGAACTAACAATTTTTACCTGACAAAAATAGCTTGGCATAACTAGACAAGAATTCTATATAAATATATAAAACTGCTAATGGTGTAACATCTTATTATTATTTTTTAGATGATTATTATTATTATTATAGAATTTGTCCAGGTATTGAAATCACACATTTATATATTTTAGTTGTTAATGCTTGTTTCATCTTATTTTAAATTACTTTATCATCTTGCGGCACCCATATAAGTTTGCTGAGGCCCTTATGGGTCCCAGACCCCTGGTTGAGAACCACTGATTTTAGATAAATGACTAAATCTCAACATGTTCACCGGTGTGTTTGTTTTCTTATGTGTTAATACTCAGATCGGCCCAATTTGAACACACGGTTGTAATCACCAGCGATGGTGTAGAGATTCTGACAAAACTACCAGATGAAGATTGACCGGACAAGAATTATGGGACATCTTGAAGTGTGACCTGTGAGATGGATCTGTGTTTTTTTCAATAATAGAATCTTTTATTTAAATAAATTATTCTTAACATTTATCCAGTGTTTCATCTTATTTTGTTAGCCTGACCAAATGGCTTCTTGAAACAGCTGTGCAACTCCAGCCCGTTTGAATTAGGCTAATAGGGTTAATTGTTTAATGCATGTAGGTTATTATGTAACAAGTTTCAAAATCTCTTCACTATTCCAAGCTCTTTGGTTTCTGATGTCATCTCTGCCTGAACTCATTGAAAGCACAGGGAGTGAAATGTCATTACGTCTTATTATTATGGCGGGGTTTCTCCGTACATCATAATATTACTCCGCAGTAATGTAGTTAGCGCTGTGCATCTCTCGAGAGGTGATTCTATTTATGGGCCAGGGGTTTCTGTATGAGCCATGTGTAGCGTATCAAGAATACACTATAATCATATCTGTTTCACGGCGTCATTGGCAAACTGCTTATGCTGTCTGACATTTGACAGAGTTTGAATTCTGCTGTCTGAAATGCGCATGTATTCTCAGTGAGAATAGCAGTGTTCATAGCTTTCAGTCTTACAATTTACGTTTTGAAGTGTGTGGATGGTAAAAAATTTTTTTTTATCATATTTTGTAAATATTAAATCGCTAAAAACACACACTGAATGAAATACGTCAAATGAGTGATCAGAAAGTGCGCTTACATGAGCACGAACTCTCTCCACAAACCGGCTTCCATTCTGCATCTGTTTAATGGCTGTGCCTCTATGATGTGTACAATTAAAGTTAATTACATTGTGACTCTTACTAGTTAATCCGTAGCTTTCGGTGGCTGTGCCATCTGGGAAGTTTCCTTCTGCTTTTGCATGAAACAGTCCGTAAACTCTATATTTAGACTAAAGAAACGCGCACATAATAAGAATCGATAGCCTATTAAAAAGAAAACGTATAAAGCAAATGATGTGTACGTATAAAACGAGATGTAAACGACACCACGTAGCATTTAAACGCGCATTGTTTATTTTACTAAAGTCCTTAGATTATGATGATGGAATATGTAAAGACCAAGGAATTTGGAAAAGCACAAAAGGAATAGTTTCTACATTATTATTATTATGCATATCTGTTTAGGCCTATTTGTATAGGTCTACTAGTTTATGTGATTTGATCGCACTTTCTGACCGCATGGTGCCTGCCTTTCTAAGCTGTGCTCATTAAATCGAATCATAATGGCAGCCATTTGGTTTTTTCATCTGTCTGTCGCAATTGCGAGCAATTTCTGGCGCGGAGGGAATCTTTTCAGTCGGACAAAAGAAAAAGGAATAGGCAGGGAATAGCAATAGGGGTCAGGTGCTGTATTCTGTCATGAAGGATGTTCCTGATCATTATATTGACTCTAAACGAATTGATTTTAAACTTAAAGTCTCGCATTTTCGCTCACTTTTCGTTGCATCTTTCCATAGTTCTTTTACTGTTTTATTTAGGCTACTACATTTTGTGATCTGTTCCTATCTGAAGTAGGCTATAGTTTTTTATTATGTTGTTCGTTTCATTTGGGCTTGGTTTGGCTACGTGAATGCTCTGTAGTTATTTGCTTTCTCTTTAATCGTACAATACATTTGTCGTCATAGCAAAGAAAAGAAAAACAATTCATGAGATCCAGCAAAATATTGGCTATGCAAATCAACTTTTGCGTTACTGACAGCCCACTTTTTTCTGCAGTACACATAACGTGATTAATTATAATGCCAATGCACTACAAAATATCATTACAGATTAAACCGCAAAATGTTTCCTTTCTTTTCTATTCTAGAAATTTTACAGAGACCCTCTGCTCTGCTTCATGCGGATGTAGCTTTGAATCCATACGGAAGCAGTCATTTGGACTCATAGTGGTGTGGTTGCAAATAAGCCCTGGCATTTCAATTACTGCCAGCTGTGAATGTTGACATAAGGAACGAAGCAGAACGGTAAAATGTGCTACAATCATAGTAGCATTTGCTGTACCTGTAAAGATATGTCATGGTGACCTGGTGGGTTTGAGAATCAGACTCCCAAAATCTGAATAAAAATAGTCGTCTTTTTCAATAAGAATCAAAGGATCCGGGCCCCAACCACTATGTCCATATTTAGAAAAACCGCGGAAGCGCGAATGAACCTCAAAAGCAACAAATCATACAAGATAAACGATTAGTTACAACAGCCCCTGAAACGTTATTCTTTATAATAGTTCGTGGGTAAACTTCGGGAATATACTGATGATTCTGTTATTATGCTGTTTTGTTATTCTGCGCTTTGTTTGTTTGTTCGGCCAAGTTGATTGATTTGAGATATTCTGTTAATTTTTCCCCCTTTAATACAGCCTACAATTTAATATGTTTAGGTAGAACAAATGTTTATTTTTATTAATTTTTTTAGCGATTATTAATAGTTCAAGAAATGTATATAAAAATATTCACACGATTTGAGGGTACTAATAAAGAAAATATGCAATCCATTTGTAATATGCATTTGCCTTAATGTCACACTTAAACCCAGTGTCACAATGACAAATAAACATAGCCTACATGGACTAGATTACAGGTGCTGTATAATATGAAACATGAGCAAAAGCCTCATATTAATTTGTAAAATTGGTGCAAGTGGTGTTTTGCCCTCAGAGTTAAGTCGGGTCTCCCACCTATTCCAGTAACTATTTTAGTTCCAAAAATATTGAACTTGACCATGTAAAGACGTGAGGCAATGAGAAACTGCGTGTCCCCGTACAAGAATAGCTCAAGGCTGTGCTGGAGCTGGAAGCGGGGACTCGAGGAGAATGTTTCCAGGGCGGTCTGCTTGAGGCGGTTTTATGTTTTTTTTTCTCTGGTTGAGTGGCGTTCATAAAACGTCTGGAAGAGGAGCGAGCTGACTCCAGAGAGTCTGGAGTGGGAAGAGCCCTCGCCGCACGCGGAACGCCCTCGCATCTCCTTCTGCGCATGTCAAGACGCGTCCGAATGCCAGGCGCTCCCCCTCATGCCCAGAGGTACAGGATACCTCTTCACCAAAAACATTTACAAAGGATTAAATAGGGTCAGATTCGTTCTAGCGAATAAATCACACATGCATTACGTGTGCAAAAGAAACGGAGATGTACAGGAAAAGTCTGCATAGGTATACAGGCTAAGAGTAATGTTCTTTACAAACCTATGCAGACCCAATTTCTTCATTTCTGTAAATATTAAATTAGTGCATATGAGCCCATGTTGTATTTAGGCAGCGAGCGTTCCAAATTCAAACGGGGTCTCTTTCATTTATACGGTTTCTTTCATGCGTTTTAGCCAAATAAGTGCTTGGTTGCCACGTTAAAAGTAAAAATTGTTAGATGCCAGGTTAAAAGAACGTGGAAATATCAACACACACACACACACACACACACGTTACAGACCAGTTGTAGCCTACGATCCTTAAAAAAAAAAAAAAAAAATCCAAGATTACGACCAATGAAGAATCGTTTTTATAGAGCAAAACCTGAAAAAAACACAGCTCCACAAAATCCTTGGGTTGAAGAAAAACAACTTGAAACAACAATCAAAGAACCAAACGTTAAACTGATAGTAAAACGCACATTTAATTATGACTGCAGGTTATAAGCATTTGAATAGATTTATCACTAAATCTAATATATTCTGTACAACACACGAAAAAGGCTACCCGTTTGTACTTGGAATGTGAAATAAACATATATGATAACCCCTTTCATTTTGACTATAACGAAAACAAATAAATAAATAGAAAAATAATTTAATGTGCGTTGCTTGCGCGCATTAGTGGCGCCAAAGAATTCCACCGCAAACATCTTTAGCAAACCCAGCCTGAAAATAGATTTTAGAGTTAATGTTTTCCTAAGATATAAGTCCAGTGACAGAATAGGCCTATATCCTCCTACAACAGGTGTATTCGGCCATTTTAGTCCTCTGTTAGAATATGGCCCCAGCACTCATGGCAGAGCTGTGATGAGGTTGTATTAAGGTACTGGGCTGTAGATGTGTGACTGGATTCGTGGATGAGTACCATGAATAGTTTGTCAAAAACGATGGGGCGGTGGTGTTTGGTGGCCCATTGGGCTGCTCTGAAACTGTGTCTCCGTCGTTCGGTGTCTGGTTCGGTGGGAAATCCCAACCTGCTTGTGGTGGAGGAGTACTAGAGGGAGAGTCACCGGCAGCAACCTGGTCTGATGGAATCTCGCCGTTTTTCCACAACTTTTTGAATTTTGAGCGTCGGTTCTGAAACCATATCTTCACCTGTGGCGCAAAACAAAGCGCGTCTAAGTTAAACATGAAATAACACAACTCTACGTTAAAATAAATAAAAGTACAGAAATACAGCTTCAAACTTATAGCCACAGCATGCAGTAAAAGAGCCGCGTTTGACCTGGGTCTGTGTGAGGCCCATAGAAGCCGCCAATTCGGCGCGTTCTGGGAGCGCGAGATACTGGGTCTTCTGGAATCGGCGCTGGAGAGCCGCCAGCTGAAAACTGGAGTAGATGGTTCGCGGTTTCCGGACTTTCTTTGGCTTTCCATTCACCATGCGCACCTCTGGCTCACTCTCTTCTTTCTCTATAAAAATTAACCACAAAAGTTGTCATTGTAAAATATCACAAGACGACAAAAGGCAACAGAAAACGACCTTTGGGAATACTGAGGCGCTCTTACCTGGTTCGGTTGGAGTTGGTGAAGAACTGGGTCCATACGTTCCATAAGCGCCATAGGAAGAAGCATAGCCTAAATCGTAAGCCTTCGGGCTGTAGTGAACATTACCCACTGTACCAGGATGATAGGAATAAGATGCCAGTTGTGCGTACGCTGTCCCCGCGCAGTGACCTGTCTGTGAACTACTGTAAAAGTTGCTGTCGGTCACAGTTGACACCGGCAATGTTGGGGAATCCTGCGACTTGTGAACGGTACTGAAGCTGCTCGAGGTAATATGGTTTGTATGCATATCCGAGCCAAGGCTATCCAGAACAGCGGTCATTTTGCAGGAAAAAAACAGTAAACTGAATTTACTTACCGTGACCACTTAAAATAGCCTATTCAAAATCTGCACCTCTAACAAATAACCGGTGATACAAAAATCACACAACTTATGGAGGTAGTTTGTTTCGCCTTAAGTTACATATCCATAGTTGATAGAGGGTTTGAGCTCCGCGGCGGTTTCTGCCTTGGAGATGCTGACGGGCGGGCCATATACTGGGCGTCATGTGGTAAAGCGAACCAATCGGTTAGCAGGCAGTCCTAAGAAGCACTGCCAGCTGAAGGAAGACCTCTGTCAAGTCGAAATAACAAAATATCTTGCAGCCTTGGTCTTAAGGGATTTAGCTAGTCTTTACAAAAAGTTAAACAATATAACCATTCACTTACTAAATAAATTAAAATAGCAAAATTGGTGAATTTCAAAAAGAGAGAGAAAATAGCTAAATATAGAGGGAAAAAATGAAAGAAGACAGGACTATTTTTTTCAGATGGAAAATAGCCAGGGAGAATTTAATATATAAAGGAGCATTGTCTTTTTCTGTAGTAGGAACATTTTTTGTGCACCTAACTGAATTCTATGTAATTCGAATGTAATTTTCTTGTTTATATGCAACCTAAGGTGAACCCTGAACCTTTAGCCTTTCAAATTGAGCAGTACGCATGTAAATTACTCTAGACTCTAGTCTAAAAGTATCAAATTAAGCTTACAGTCTTGATTAAAGGGATATGTTTCCTCATTGTTGAGAAGCACGGTTTAACTGGAATGCCATCTATCGTTGAAATGTTGTCAGTGTATCTTACGGAAGCAGTCTGCATTCCTCTGACTAATCACAGACGGCGCCAGTCTCCTTACACCCACAGGTGCACAAAACAGCAATTATTCCCCGGTAAACACCAGGGATAAAGCGCGGAACCAGCCCTATATGATGCTCTGTCGCGCCAAACGCCTCGTGCACAGACCTACATAGAAAACTACCTCAGTCACGAGAACTGGCAATTTACTAAGTATTCTGTCAACTCAACAAACTTTGTGGCCTGAGCTCTGCCAGCTATAATCCCTGGTGACTTGTCTCTGCTGTAGAGCGATTTAAAATAGAATGTTGTTATTTTACAAAAATAAATAAATCTAATTAAAATAAATGCTATTATGTGAGCCTATACTTTATTTAGAGTCGTTAATAAAATGAATAGGCCTAATGTTAGTGTTGACACTCGATTGGGTTAGTTGGAAGGATGAATTGGATCAAAACATGGTTGGTCATTACTAGGCTACAGTATGCACAAAATTACTGTACAGTTATATCAATATATATTCAAAGCTGAAGTCAGTCTCTGGCTCCTTTTCTGCTCAGGTCAGGTGTTCAGGGGACAAGTCTTAGAGAGGAACTCTGGCGCCTTCCTGCGTCCATAAATATAAAACTACCTTTTTCGAGATGATGTCTTCCCCCAGTGCACTCCAAATTCACCCCACCCGCAGCTACACCGATTCAGATTTGTTTGGTGGCTTATTACATTCTAATAATAAAATAATAATACATTTTATTTAAAGGCGCCTTTTCAGAGCACTCAAGGACACCGTACAGTTGATTGATAATCATAAAATCAAGACAACAGTACAACAAACAACAACTATTGACATTAAATCACTTAAAATTGATCAGAGAAAAGCTAATTTAAACAAGTAAGTTAAGACATTATTTTAAAGTAGTCACTTTCTCATATAGATTATGGAAGAGAATTCCAGAGATTAGGAGCAGCACAACTAAATGCCCTAGACCCCAGGAGATGGTCCTCACTGCAGAACACAAGATCCAGGGAGCGAGGTTGGATTCAGATCCAACTCCTCCCACCTTACATATACCTAAACCTACCCGTCTCCACCCCTAAACCTACCATCTCCACCCCCTAGATGTGGATCCAATCCCGCCCCTGGATCTTTGTTCTGCAGTGAGGGGCTACTGGCCCATAGTGGCTAAACGAACAGAAGGTACAACAAGGGAAACAGATGAAGAAGATCCGAGAGTACGCTTTGGGATGTAAATATGAAGCAAATCAGAGAGATATGGTGGTGCAAAATTATGAAGAGCTTTAAAAGTGAGAAGTAGAATCTTGTACTCAATATTTAACTGGAAGCCAGTGAAGATGGTAGATAACTGGAGTGATATGCTCGATGGAGGAGGTTCTAGTAATTATACGGGCAGCTGAATTCTGGACCAATTTAAGTTTATGAATGAGTTTGTAAGGTAGCCCAAAAAAGAAGAGAGTTACAATAATCAAAGTGCGAGGTAACTAGAGCATGTACATGAATAGCTGTGGAATTTGGTGTGAGAAATGGACGAAGGCGGCTGATGTTCTGTAAATGGAGATACACAGACGGAGTAATATTGTTCACATGCTTTTCAAAAGATAAAGTACTATCGAGGACGACACCCAGACTTTTAACCTGAGTAGATGGGGAGATTAGAGTTATCAACAGAAAGTGAAAAACTATTGGATTTTGACAAATTAGATTTGGTACCAACAAGGAGAACTTCTGTTTTATCAATATTCAGCTTGAGAAAGTTATGCGAAAACCATGATTTAATCTCTTCTAAGCAACCCAAAAGAGAGGAAGAAAGAACGGTAGAATTTGTCTTAGAAGACAGATAAAGTTGGGTGTCATCAGCATAACAATGAAATTGAACCCCATATTTCCTAAAAAATAAAACCAATTGGTAAAAGATAAATAATAAACAAGAGAGGTCCCAGAAAAGAGAACTTGAGGAACACCAGCTGTAACAGGTGAAACGTATGATCTGAAATGTTTAAGTTGAACAAATTGAGTGCGCCCAGAGAGATAAGATCTGAACCAACTAAGAGGGACACCAGTAATACCTATAGAGAGTAGTCTATCTAAGATAACTTGATGAGAAATTGTTTATCAAAGGCCGCGGTTAAATCGAGTAGAATAAGTAGTTAAAAGTCCAGAATCAGCTGACATCAGCAGATCATTAACAACGTTTTACCATGGCAGTCTCTGTACAATGCAAAGGGCGGAAACCCGATTGGAATTTTTCAAACAGGCTATTTTTAAAAAGATGGGAATGAACCTGAGATGCAACAACTTTTTCCAAAATTTTTGAGAGAAAGGGCAAATTGGGCGAAAGTTAGCAAAATTATTAGGGTCAGCTCCCTGTTTCTTAAGTCTTGCAGTGATTACAGCAACCTTAAAAGATGAAGGAACCACACCAGAGGTGAGAGACGAGTGTAAAATATCGCTTACTATATCAGATAGAGAAAATAAACAGGCTTTGACCAGGTGAGTGGGGAGTGGATCTAACTGACAAGTGGAAAACTTTGATAAGGCCTGATATTTAATCAATAGTTGGAAGTTCGAAACTGTAAAATAGAGACAGAAGAGAATCACGGGAAGGTAAATACAACAGATCAGATGCCACATTATTTTGAGAAGTTAATTGTTGATGAATATTTCCAATTTTAGTATTAAAATAGGTCATTAATTTATTGCATTGATCACTAGAATATAGAAGAGAAGGAAGGGTATTATGAGGCTGTAGGATATTATTTACTGTATCAAACTAGGACCTTGTATTCCCTTCATCTAACCTAATTATATTAGAGTAGTAATCAGATTTAGCGGTTAGAAGAGCATTCTTGTAAAAGAGCATATGGTCTGTGTACATATCTTTATGAACATTAAGTCCAGTTTTAATGTATAAACGTACCAAGTGACACCCCTTAGTTTTAAGTTGTCTTATTTCTGGTGTAAACCAAGGTGCAGAATGAGTAAAATAAACAGTCCGAGTTTTTAAAGGTGCAAGTGTATCAAGCACACTGTGCAGTCTCTCGTTATAATAAGAAACCAAGTCATCTGGAGTAGAGAAATCATTGCTCCTGAAGAAATTGTCCAGTCCATCAGAAAGAGCAGATAGATCGATGTTCTTGATATTGCGAAATGAAATGGAATGACCCATGTTGGTTTTTTCAACCATTAAGTTAACACTGAATGACATTAACTTATGATCTGATATGGGCAAGTCTAAAGCATGACAGTTGGAAGGTGTTACACCAGAACAACAAATAAGGTCAAGAATATATAAAAAAAACATATAAAATAAAAAAAAAATTATATTATTATATTATGAAAGAACATATTTCTGCAAAAGCCATAAAATACTAATAATTAATAATATATAGATATATATATATCATATATATGTACAGGTGCATCTCAATAAATTAGAATGTCGTGGGAAGAGTTCATTTATTTCAGTAATTCAACTCAAATTGTGAAACTCGTGTATTAAATAAATTCAATGCACACAGACTGAAGTAGTTTAAGTCTTTGGTTCTTTTAATTGTGATGATTTTGGCTCACATTTAACAAAAACCCACCAATTCACAAATCTCAACAAATTAGAATACTTCATAAGACCAATAAAAAAACATTTTTAGTGACTTGTCGGCCTTCTGGAAAGTAGGTTCATTTACTGTACATGTACTCAATACTTGGTAGGGGGCTCCTTTTGCTTTAATTACTGCATCAATTCGGCGTGGCATGGAGACAATCAGCCTGTGGCACTGATGAGGTGGTATGGAAGCCCAGGTTTCTTTACAGTGGCCTTCAGTTCATCTGCATTTTTTGGTCTCTTGTTTCTCATTTTCCTCTTGACAATACCCCATAGATTCTCTATGGGGTTCAGGTCTGGTGAGTTTGCTGGCCAGTCAAGCACACCCAACACCATGGTCATTTAACCAACTTTTGGGGCTTTTGGCAGTGTGGGCAGGTGCCAAATCCTGCTGGAAAATGAAATCAGCATCTTCAAAAAGCTGGTCAGCAGAAGGAACCTTGAAGTGCTTTAAAATTTCTTGGTAAACGGGTGCAGTGACGTTGGTTTTCAAAAAACACAATGGACCAACACCAGCAGATGACATTGCACACCAAATCATCACAGACTGTGGAAACTTAACACTGGACTTCAAGCAACTTGGGCTATGAGCTTCTCCACCCTTCCTCCAGACTCTAGGACCTTGGTTTCCAATGAAATACAAAACTTGCTCTCATCTGAAAAGAGGACTTTGGACCACTGGGCAACAGTCCAGTTCTTCTTCTCCTTAGCCCAGGTAAGACGCCTCTGACGTTGTCTGTGGTTCAGGAGTGGCTTAACAAGAGGAATACGACAACTGTAGCCAAATTCCTTGACCCGTCTGTGTGTGGTGGCTCTTGATGCCTTGACCCCAGCCTCAGTCCATTCCTTGGGAAGTTCACTCAAATTCTTTAATCGATTTCGCTTGACAATCTTCATAAGGCTGCGGTTCTATCGGTTGGTTGTGCATCTTTTTCTTCCACACTTTCCTTCCACTCAACTTTCTGTTAAAATGCTTGGATACAGCACTCTGTGAACAACCAGCTTCTTTGGCAATGAATGTTTGTGGCTTACCCTCCTTGTGAAGGGTGTCAATGATTGTCTTCTGTACAACTGTCAGATCAGCAGTCTTCCCCATGATTGTGTAGCCTAGTGAACCAAACTGAGAGACCATTTTGAAGGCTCAGGAAACCATTGCAGGTGTTTTGAGTTGATTAGCTGATTGGCATGTCACCATATTCTAATTGTTGAGATAGTGAATTGGTGGGTTAAATGTGAGCCAAAATCACCACAATTAAAAAAAAACAAAGACTTAAACTACTTCAGTCTGTGTGCACTGAATTAATTTAATACACGAGTTTCACAATTTGAGTTGAATTACTGAAATAAATGAACTTTTCCACGACATTCTAATTTATTGAGATGCACCTGTATAGAAAAATATATATATATATATATATATATATATACTGGTAAAAAAGTATAGCTGAATGCACTGTAAGTCGCTTTGGGAATAAAAGAAGCTGTACTAAATGTAATTAAATTTAAATTAAATAATTTTCAGTGATTTATTCTATTTTACTAGCATATAATATGCCACAAAACAAACTGTGTTGTGTTTATATTATATAAAGATAAAAGTATAAATAATTATATAAATTTATACATAAATATATAAATGGGATAAAGTTTGACTTTAAATTTAGAAGATAACAAAATATGTATTTAAGATGGTGGGTGAATACAGCACAAAAGGAAAGCAAGGAATCCATTTTATTTAAACTGTAGCTAGTTGTAACATCCTTTATATTTTATGACATTTACCAAATGTATATATTGTAAAATTATAAAAGTTGCTCTTGCACCGTTGAACTACATTAGTAAACACGAGATGGCACTGTTTGCTTAAAAACCAATTCAGGCTATTTTGTGTGCGTCAGAGACTCAGAGCAAGGAGGTCATTTAAGAGTAGTTATAAAAAGGATTGATTTAGGCACACATCAAATACAGATATCAACATTATACTATTATATCACAACACATACTCTATTCACTGAGACTGATACACTAAATGCATGTTGTTTTTGCTGAATCAAATGCAGAACACAATTCTTTTTAATGAGTATCATAAACTAGGCAATAACATCCATTATATAGGGAGGTCACTTGACAACAAAAAGCAAACATAAAATCTATCTTTGGTTCACCAATAGATACACCTAGATTTCATCAACATAAATATCAGCTTTCTTTTGAGAAGGCCACATCAGTAGTAGACAAATATGTACATGTACAAGAATTTTTTTTTTTTAGCTGAATGAGGCTTTCTTTTCGTACAGTTCTCTTTGTTGGTTTATACTTTTACTGTGTTCTTACTGTAATGTTTAGATTTAGCTGACATTTGTTTGGTCTACTTTTCTCTAAAATCATTATTCATAACGTCTGGTTACATGCACAATATTAAATGCAACGCCCTACATCATATATTACAAGAATATGCCGCATAAGCTCTCAACTATTAAAAAGACTGTCTAAATGGGTTGCTACTTAAGCATGACTTTGTTGTGCTGCCCTGGGTGAGTGATTCTTAGTAATCATCCTCACTCTTATTGTCCCGAGAAGTGTGAACTTCCTGTGGGTGTGTGCTTTGTACTCTGAGGAAAGACAAATTAATTTGTGGATTCATAATCCAGATTTCCGATGCTTGCTGGCCTAGAGGGAAGTTTGTTTCTGCAGCAAGAAAAGTATAAATTTTTCTTATGGCTTTGAAGAAAGTAAGAAAATAATGTGTTGTGCTAAATGGTGTAACAAAACAAACAAGGCAAGTAGGATTTGCCTCTGAGGGAAACATTCCAATATTCTTTCTTTTCCCCCACTCCAATCCTTTTTTTTTTCCGTGATGTGACCTGCACACCTGCCAGTTGCGCTTTTGTGAATATCACTTCCAGATGAAGTTGATTGATCTGCTCCTCTCATGTTCTCATAGGATAGAATTTCAAGGTTATTGAGGTCTCTGTCTGTGTCAGGTATGCTTGAGGTTGATATACGAATGTCATTAATATTAATCTCAGTCAGTGTTTGATTAGCACACACACACAAACACATTAATGCTGTGTTAAATAAATTTGAGCGCACATTTTCAAGGCATTGAGGACATTTTGTTTTAGCACAGCATGTACAGCCGTTTTTTGAAAATCACTGGTAGGCAGCCAAAGTTTCAATCATAAGTCGGTTGCGTAAAATGTTCGCTGTTTTTGTTTTTGCTGATCCTTCGTCAGCAGCTCAAATGCATTCTGAGAACAGGACGACCTGCAGGAACATGTAAAAAACAGAGCTGGAGGGCTGGGAGGTGAGGTGTGTTTGAAAGTGAGGAGGGGTTGGGTGGGGCAGCCACGTGTGTGTGTGCATGTGAGCTTTTACCATCACTGTGATGGCCAAATTTCCTCACAATGTTGAGAAAACCGTAAAATCTCTTGCATTACTGTTCAAAAGTTTGGGGGTCATTAGATTTTTATTTTTTTTTTAAATGATACTTTGATCAAAAGTGACAGTGAACTTTCTGTTAATCAAAGAATACTGAAAAATCTCACACACAAAAATATTAAGCACTAAAACTGTTTTTAACTGTTATAATAATAAGAAATGCTCATAGGCTGCGCAACAGCATACTGATTGAAGGATCTATGAAGAATTCACCAGGAACACTGAAGACTGAATTTATGGCTGTTTGAAAATTAAACTTTGCCATTATAGGAATAATTAAGTTTTTACTAAAACTAAAACCATTAAAAATAGTTACTTGACATAAAGAAATTAAAAAAAAAACATTTCACAATATTACTGTTTTTACTGCATCAAATAAATACAGCCTTGGTGAACATAAGAGACTTCTTAAAAACAACATTAATGAAAAAAACGTTACCAACCCTTACAGCTGCATTGTGTACATTGTGGGAACCTTTTCTCTTTTACGGTTACCTATTAGTAGTTGGCTAACAACAACTAACTATTTAGCAGGCTAAAGGACATATGTGCTAATATAACAAGAAACTATCACTGTATCAGCAAGTACCAATTTTACTTCAAAGAAAAGTATAGAGATAGTCTTAAAGGGTTGGTTCACCCCAAAATGAAAATTCTGGCTATAATACTTACCCGCGGTTGTTCGGAAACACAGGTAAGTAAGACTTCGTGCATTTCGGATAGGAACAAATTAAATATACTTTTGATGAAATCTGAGGGCTCTCTGACCCTCCCATAGACAGCAAGGTAACTACCACGTTCAAGGTCCAAAAAAAAAAGTACCAAGATGATCGACAAAGTAGTCTGTGTGACATCAGTTGTTCAACTGTAAAGTTACGAAGCTACAAGAAAACTTTTTTTGTGCAAAGAAAACAATAATAACATAAATTATTCAACAATTCTTGGTCTCTACTGCGTCACTTTGGACGTGCAGTATCACGACAGTATCATGCGTGTGGCGGCGCCGGCGGTGACCCAGATCCGGTGTAATGACGTCATCACGTCGGATCTGGGTCAGTGCCGCCACACCCATTTTTGGGTGAACTAACCTTTTAAGAATTTCGGGCCATCCTTGATTTAACCACACTTTTAAACACACTTTTGGCTCTCTTTAGCACAAAGGTAACCTCCAAAAATGCAGACATAACAGAAATCCTTTTAAATCCTAATCAACAAATAAAAACAAATACCCCCCCCCCCCCCCCCCCCCCCCCCCCCCCCCACGACAAACACTTATAAATCTTGTAAAAAAAACACATTAAAAACACGCAATTTCAACATTTACTCTCCTTACAGTATCTAAGGCAAAGCATGCTGTGAAACTAATTCAGTTCGAGTTCTGCTTATTTTAATCAGTTATTGAGTTCACATTATTTTGTAAGTGCAATGAACAGTCAGTAATATTTGTGTGAAATTAATTTATTTCATTTTATGACTGTTTTACAGTGTACAACAGGGAGAAGAGACATTACTACACTACTATCTCATTCACACACTTTAAATTAAATCAGATTCCGTTTCAGTTTGAATCTTAACATAAGAAACAGATTTGCTCAGGAAGTATCTCTGTTTACATTACTTGCAAATTAATGCTGAATTATGCTGAATTATGAGAATATATGAGAAATATGTGGGGTTCAGTAAAATAATTTCTTAGAAACACAACATCACAGCATATTTTGCAGTGATTTAAATTATAATGAAGGTTTCCACAATCCAGGAAGCATGCTGTGCTTGATCTGCTTTTCTGAGAATATGTTTATGACCTTTCTTCAAACATTTTTTTACACTTGCAAGCTCACATAAATATGAAGAAAAATGCTGAAAATGAAAACATGATGTGCAACACAAATTAATATGCTACACTCTTTTGGAAGGAGTACCACATACGAACCTTGCCATGTACCATCAGCCAACAAGTCTTTGGAGTGTTTTACAACATAGTTTGAGGGAAAACATCTAAATTCTCGACTAAATAAATACTGTATGTAATCCATGCAATGCATTTTTGCAGCTGTAATTTCTGGAGCTTCCAGACTTGTACCCACCAAAAAAGGAAGATCTGCCACTGCTGCAGAAACATGTACACACTGCACACACCAGAAAAAAAAAAGTTTTATGGTATATCCTACTCAGTGCTTGCTAATTTACAGAGCTGATTACACTAACTCTAGCCCTATAGTTCAAATTTAACAGCCTTCCCAAGCAGCTGCTAGCTTACTGTGTAACACAATGTTTGATATAAGTAACTTTGGCAACTACATGTCATCTATCAATCATTAAAGTATTAGTGGACTGTCTGCTTATATCTGTTAACACTTTATTATGATGGTTCCCCAACAGACATTATACTGAATATATGTAACTTGCCAGTTATGGTTTTTAGATTTATATGAAAGAATCCAATATGCTTCAACCACAGCACTCTTCTATCTGACTGAGAAAGAGTGAGGCAATGAGAAAAGTTGAAGCCCACAAAATTAGGTGTTAAAATTGAGAGAAATAGCAATAATAACTATATAAAAATGTTCTACTTGTGCCCTTGATCTACATAGTTAGAAGTCTCACACTGACTTAAATTTTAGATAATAAAACTTAAAATGTATTACAACTACGGTAAAGGTCTTTTAAGGTAACTTAAATCTTGCAGTCTTGTCACTACAGGTTCAATGACACACCTTAGTGAGTGTTCATGGATGAAAGCTGGTAGTCATGAAAGAAGTAATATCCTCAAGCAGAATTAACTTTTTCACGTCTTTAGGGAGTAGAGGGAAAAACAGAAAGCAGAATTCTCCCTATAAAATCTATTAATTTCTTGATGAAAGGAGGAAAAGGAGGACAGGGGTAACTGCAATAATATGTTACAGGATAAATTAAATATGTTTTAAATAAAGAAGTCAGAAGGGTGATGAATTGTGTTGGTGTATGTAATGAATTCTGGGAAGAGTTCGTGTCCTGTTAAGATGCAAGGAGACATGTGGGATGATAAAAAGCAGCTGTTTAATTCATGTGTGGGCTTTTTAATAGGTCTGAAGGTGATTTTTCAGTAAATCTATTATTTGTATAACATCAGAGTAACATCAGAAACTACAAACAATACAATACAAACAATACGTAACATTAGAGAGGTTAAAAGTAGTAATTATGCATTTTTTTAAATATAACTGTACAACAAGTTTACACTGTATATGATTCCATAACACACAATGCATTATAAAAAGAGCCAGTTCAAACAGGTTACGGTTTTAAAACATGTTTAATCCTTCCAGGAGATGTAATGGACTGAAGCTATCAGTCGGCAAGAGGTCATGATTGGTTTAGAACTCTCTTCTCCTTATTGGTGTCGATGAGGATGTGCATGTACGTGTGTCTTCCGTAACTGTGGGTGTGTTATATTCTCCATGGGAACAAAGCAATTTAATTGCAAATAAAATACCATCTTTCACCTTCATCCTCGCCGGAGGTCAAACACTCATGTTATGAAGTGTGTTACACGGTGAGTAGGGTGTGAATCAGTGTGTGTATGTCCTAATCATCTCCCTCATCCTCTTCCTCATCTCCTCTCCCTCCTCACCCTCCCTCTCCATTTCTTTATTACAGTGGTTTATGAACCCTCTGGGTGTGGTTCAGGCATTCGGAGCTCAGACAGAAAAAGTTTGTCAGTGCATCTGTTTAAGATTATAAAGCTTGGGGTGAGACTTAATTTGCATATCCACACAGGAAAATAACTATGCAGCAAACTTTCATAAACATCAGGTGACTTTCCATCTTCAGTACAACAAAGATGATTTAGCTGAACCTTGGTGATTCATGTTGCATTGATTGAATATAGCAAGTAATGATCAGTTTCTTGCACAGATGGATTGTTTCGCTTCATAATTTTCAAATTTGAAAATGTAAACAATTTTCAAGCGACACCTGAAAACTCATCTCTTCCATCATTATTTGACTTCATCTAAAAAAACAAAACACTTTGCTTTCTCTTTCCTTAACCTCTCCCTGTCTAGCTTGCATTATTCTGAACAATGCCTGAAACTTTGTATTGCAAGCACTTTCTGCATTTATTTCCCTCTTTATGATGAATCACTTATTGTATTCCTCAATTGTAAGTTGCTTTGGATAAAAGTGTCCTCTAAATGAATAAATGTAAATGTAAATGTCATAAGACCTCTATATATCGTCAGGAGCTGCAGCGGGTATTCATTTAGTGTTTCCTGTACCTTCTTTTCTAACTCTCAAAGTGATGGCACCCATTGACTTGCATATTTTGAATCACCATGGTTTCAGCTAAAAATAGTCTTTAGCGTTCTGCTGAATAAATAAAGTCATATATATCTTGAGTGGCCTGAGTGTGAGTAAATTAACAACAAATCTACACTTTTGAGTGAACGATTTCTTTAAAGATGAAAAAGTCCTTTGCATCATTTTATAAAGTCACTGAAAACATGTGTGCTAATGTCTGAACGTTGAAATTAATTGTTAAATAAATATTTATTTCTTATCTTTAGAACATATAGTTGGCTGACAAAGTTATGGATCTTTTTTTACAGTGAGTTTGGACCAATGATGATCAATCAGCCAATCAGCTTTGCCATGTTATCATCTTCCTGTTGTTCCAAAGTTATTATTCACATGGCATTTACGGCTCAGACAATTGGCTGAAATATAATTATGACCATGAGAAAAGGTGTCAGATATCAAATTATGTACCCCCACTTAATGGGTCCTGCACCAGCCAAGCAACTGCCATTGAGATTAATGGAAATGTTAATAGATAGCTTTCTCCAGGTAGACCTGCTTAGTTACAAACTCATCAAGCGAAAAAATCATGGTTTTTAAACATCTAAATACTAGCAATATCGGATACTGTAAGTCATATACACTGAATACACAGCTAATTTTAAAGGGCTATCAGCGGAGAATGTCTATATTTGTGTTGTTAAATGCTTGTAAATTAGATTGTAATTTGTAAGTGTGAGACAATTATTTTAAAAAGACTTTTTTGTCTAGAAAATGGCTTTTAGACTGTGAACTTGGTAAAGGTCTTTATGCTCTCACAGTAAATCAGTCTGTAGTGGTATCACATGATCATTAATTATGGCTAACCCAAATGAATGCATTACATATCACCTGACCCTGAAAAGAGAGTGAAAGATGAAAAGAAAGAAGGGTGATAAAGATGCACATGTAAAACTGTCTGAAAGTTTGTTTATGTCCCTCTTCATTTTTAAAGCCCGGTCCTTAACACCCAAAATAGTGAGAGCTTCCTGAGTTTATTAGCTGTAACTTTGGAACAAACGTCCCCCTTTGTGCTGTTAATGTTAATGCGACACCAAAGCTTCTACCCAGCTGCCACAGGATCTCAATATAACCTCAGGTTGACGTTGGCAAATTGACGTCAGTATTTGACGCCAACTTAATGTTGGATTTTGGTTACACAACCTAAAAACAACAAATATCAACGTCAGCTGACATCGGTATTGGACATCAAATTAGCATTGACATTAGACGTTGATCTGACATTGAATTTTGGTCACCAGACGTCGCAACCAAAATTGTACCAAATATCAACGTCTTATGATGTTGTGTGTCTGCTGGGTAAGTGGTTGAGTTTAGGAGAGGCTGAAAATAAGCATGAAATTAAATCAGGTTTGTGTGAGAGACACAAAACAAGTGAGGGTTAAAGTCACTCAAAAATGTTAAACTTTTAAAAAAATATCAGACTATCATGTCTTGAGGGCACCAGCCGTGGAGTTCAATTATTTTGTCTCTGGTGGGATGTCTGCCTAAATGAAATTATGTTCTTCTTAAGGTAAAATTACTTAACTTAATGAAGTGCTCTTCATGAGTCCATGGTTAGTGAAGCTGACCTGTATCTGAACTATTTCTTCAAATGTTCATTGGTAAAGAGCTGCCACATAACCAAGGATCATACTCCAAAATAGATTTCAATCTTTTCTGATGAATCAAATGTAAAAAAAATAAATAAAAATAAATAAAAATAAAATTCTGTGATGTCACTATATCCAAAATAAGGAAAAATGCAAATAGCGCTGCTAAAAAATGTCTGCACAAACACTGTAAAAAGCAGAAATAATTTTGCTGATATAACCAAATGTATTTAATTAAGTATGTTAAACAAGATTTTTGACAAACAAAACCAATTAATTTACACATTATGAAGCTCACTTTTAAGGTTAACAGTTTTTCAGAGTGATATTTTAGCTGAAGATTTAAGGTCTGTTTCCTCAGTGTTGCATCTAATGTAGCTGTTCTGTGGTTTTCAAGAGGGAAAAATTTGTGGCTTTGTATGCGAGTGTCTGTGTGAGACGCGACAGATGCAATTTGCTTGCACCTGCTCTTAAAGGGACAGGGCGCTGCACATGGCAGAGATAAGCTACAGGGGGGGAAAAAAAGTATTTAGTCAGCCACCAATTGTGCAAGTTCTCCCACTTAAAAAGATGAGAGAGGCCTGTAATTTTCATCATAGGTATACCTCAACTATGAGAGACAAAATGAGAAAAAAAAAATCCAGGAAAATAACATTGTAGGATTTTAAAGAATTTATTTGCAAATTATAATGGAAAATAAGTATTTGGTCAATAACAAAATTTCATCTCAATACTTTGTTATATACCCTTTGTTGGCAATGACAGAGGTCAAACGTTTTCTGTAAGTCTTCACAAGGTTCACACACTGTTGATGGTATTTTGGCCCATTCCTCCATGCAGATCTCCTCTAGAGCAGTAATGTTTTGGGGCTGTCAATGGGCAACACGGATTTTCAACTCCCTCCAAAGATTTTCTATGGGGTGAGATCTGGAGACTGGCTAGGCCACACCAGGACCTTGAAATGCTTCTTACGAAGCACTCCTTCGTTGCCCGGGCGGTGTGTTTGAGATCATTGTCTTGCTGAAAGACCCAGCCACGTTTCATCTTCAATGCTCTTGCTGATGGAAGGAGGTTTTCACTCAAAATCTCACGATACATGGCCCCATTCATTCTTTCGTTTACACGGATCAGTCGTCCTGGTCCCTTTGCAGAAAAACAGCCCCAAGCATGATGTTTCCACCCCCACGCTTCACAGTAGGTATGGTGTTCTTTGGATGCAAATCAGCATTCTTTCTCCTCCAAACACGACAAGTTGAGTTTACCAAAAAGTTATATTTTGGTTTAATCTGACCATATGACATTCTCCCAATACTCTTCTGGATCATCCAAATGCTCTCAAGCAAACTTCAGACAGGCCTGGACATGTACTGGCTTAAGCAGGGGGGACACGTCTGGCACTGCAGGATTTGAGTCCCTGGCGGCGCAGTGTGTTACTGATGGTAGCCTTTGTTACTTTGGTCCCAGCTCTCTGCAGGTCATTCACTAGGTCCACCCGTGTGGGTATGGGAGTTTTGCTCACAGTTCTTGTGATCATTTTGACCCAACGGGGTGAGATCTTGCGTGGAGCCCCCAGATCGAGGGAGATTATCAGTGGTTTGTATGTCTTCCATTTTCTAATAATTGCTCCACAGTTGATTTCTTCACACCAAGCAGCTTACCTATTGCAGATTCAGTCTTCACAGCCTGCTGCAGGTCTACAATTTTGTTTCTGGTGTCCTTTGACAGCTCTTTGGTCTTGGCCATAGTGGAGTTTGGAGTGTGACTGTTTGAACAGGTTGTTGTGGACAGGTGTCTTTTATACTGATAACGAGTTCAAAAGATGCCATTAATACAGGTAACCAGTGGAGGACAGAGGAGCCCTAAAGAAGAAGTTACAAGTCTGTGAGAGCCAAAAATCTTGCTTGTTTGTAGTTGACCAAATACTTATTTTACAGAGGAATTTACCAATTCATTCTTTTAAAAATCCTACTATGTGATTTTCTGGATTTTTTTTTTTTCTCATTTTGTTTCTCATAGTTTAGGTATACCTATGATTAAAATTACAGTCCTCTCTCATCTTTTTAAGTGGGATAACTTGCACAATTGGTGGCTGACTAAATACTTTTTTGCCCCACTGATGTGTGCCTGGGTTGCATTTGATGTTTGTGTGTGTGTGTGTGAATGTATTGACTCTTTTTGTTTTGCTCAGCATTGGCGAAAACCGGTTTGACAATTTCACTCTTAAAGATGCCTGTGGGGCCTATTTTCTTTCCACCAGGAAAGGAGGTAGAATGAATGACAGAGTTCACATACACAAACACATGTTTTTTAAAAAGAAAAAAGATCAATACAAATGTGAGGAAAAACTGGCAGAGTCACATTCTTGTTTTAGTTCTCTTTTCCTCTCTTCCTCCCTCTCTATCCCTCTCTCTTTTCCACACCCAACATGACCATAAAGAATGCACTGTTAAATTAGCATGGAGAAAATGAATAGAGTACAGAATGAGCAGACAGTAACAGATAGTACGGAACAACATACAAAACAGCATCTGTTCGCACATTTGATTCAGGTTTATAACAGTGTGTTAGTAGCAAATTCCAGAGTATATAATGACAGAGGCAGATCTAGACCCACCCAGTAGCTGCAGTTGAACTTTTCTATGTGAAACCATTGACACAGATGGCTGTTTCTGCTCTGACTACCAGCCATGTTTCCCAACCTTGCTCTCTTTTTCCACTAAAGTTTTATTTTTAACAACAATGGCTTAATGGCTGTTGGACTCAACAAAAACAACTGGAAGGAAGTCTTGAGCAGAGGGAAGAGGACAGAGAATAGCTGAGGACGAAAGCAATGAGAATGTCAAGACATCTGAAAAGAACAGACACACGTATACATATGCACTAACAGTCACTTTTGCTACAAAGGCTTTGGATTCTCACACACAAACCTCTTTACACTGTTAGAAATGTGTACGGTAAATGTCACAGGCCAGTGTTACAAAATCTGCTTTTTTCCAAGGAATAGGACATAGTTTTCCACTTGACTTGCTTCATTGTAACATTTTGCAACTATAAGCTCTCCATCTGCCAAACCGATGTGATCACGAGGAGATGGTTAATGGGTTTTGTGTGCAATAATTCTGCACATTAAGACTTAACGAATTTATACTTTCAAAAACTTGTGTGAAATGGCTCCTAAAAATATCCAGTGTTCCAGAGTGCACTGGGCTCAGCCACACTGTAATAAAAAGGCACAGTAATCTTATTCACACACCAAATATGCATTCTGGGTACAAGTTCTTACAGTATTGTTTCCTGTTGCCATGGCATTACTCTGTTTTCCACTTCACTCCCTGTGTGTGTGTGTGTGTGTGTGTGTGTTCAGCCATGACTCCCGAAAGGGTTTAGTTTGCTTTTGTTTGCTCAGGCAGAAACAGCCACAAATCTGTGGTGTACAGTACAAATACTTATTATAGCGTTTACTGTTTTTCTCTTAATTTCTATTTTTCTTTCCCTCAATCATGCCCATCCGTCAGTCCCACAGTTTCTGAGTCATCAGGTTTAACAAGCTTATCATAATTTCTTAGTTACTGCATATGTACAGTATAAAATAACATAATCTATATAATGCTTTACTGTTTGCTTTACAGAGGTCAAATCCACCTAAACTGGCTGAACTTCTGAAGTCTTCAAATAAACTCAATGTGAATAACATTGAGTGATACAGTGAAGCTGAATGTGATTAATATTCATTCACTTAAATAATTAAGGGTACAATTACACGACAACAATAAACTAATGACAGAAAAGTTTTTCCTTTGAGTTTTTAAAAAGTTTTACATATGACAATGTTGTCAAAACTATCCCTGTTTACACGGATTCACATAAACAACAAAAAACATTTTATTATACATGCAAGGCATGTAGTTGGCAATGTGACTTTGTAAAGAAACACTACTCGCCTGAGCACATACATAATATGTATGCGCATGACACCACTGTTTTTATAAAATCACGTTTTTGTATTTTCCACATAGGTGATTACAGTATCGATTTTCAAAGACTTGCATTCTGAAATCAGTTTTTAAAAGTTTGCATTTTCAGTCCCCCAAAACACATAACAAGTTATGCAGTGTCGCAGAAGTTCATGATATTCTTTAAAATAAAAACTTGTAGTAAAACTTGCTGTAAAAACTTGTGGTAACATTTTGTTTAAACCTCTGTTAAGATACTGTTCAATTTAACATGATGTCACTCTTTCATGTCAATATCCTGTTGGACCCCAATCAATCAGGCTTAACATGGTCATCCTACTGAATCTGTTTTACTTGCCATTTCGAAAGTGCTTATGTCAGCCAGAGCATTAAATCACTATGATTTTTCAAATATCATTCTGCTGGTCTTACAAAGAATTTAATTTGGATTTTACTCATATAATGCTTGAATAATATGTTATACAGGATATAAAAGGATCACTCCCTGCATTCTCACAGCTGAGGTCCCACAGGGTTCAGCGTTGGGCCCTTTACTGTTCTACTGTTCCCTGCTGTTCTACACCAGATAAGTAGGTACTAAAATTGAACTACCTGAACTGCAAAAACAATGCCCGATGACTAAATTAAACACCTCATTCCCTCTGTTTGACTCCATATCTGCCATCCCAGAGAAGATCTTTGCATACTCTGTATTTATAAAATACCTTTTCACTTTTCACTTAACACTTTTGCCACATGTCCTCTTCAGCACTTGATTACATTAGCCTAAATACTTTCGAAAAGTTCACGTTTTGCAGTATGTCATGCTATATTCAATTCAAAAGTATTTTGAAAGTTCCATTAATTGAGACACTAAGTGTCAGGGTTCTGTCACTTCGGTCTAGTGTAATTCATAGTTTTGTGACAGAGCCCTGACACTCGCGTCATGTCATTGTTTTCATGTGAGCGTGCGGCTTCGAGTGTGCTCGAGCCGTGCGCTCTCGTCTGCGTGTACTGTTTCATGTTGGAGCGTGGTGTTCAGATCCCGGCACTCATGTCTTGAGTTTCGGTTTCGTGTCGGGGTCCGGACACTCGCGCTCCATGTTCTGTCTGTTGTGGGAGCGTGCGGTCTCGAGTTCGCTCGGCCGTGCGCTCTTCTGTTCACGTGTGTTGTGTTTTGTGTAGCACGCGGTTTGTTCAGCCGCGTGCTTTTCTTGTTGTCTTGTGTGAACACGCGGCTTATGAGTTTTCTCATTAGCTGCGTGTTCGTGTCTTTTGTTCTAGCACATGGCTTGTGATTTGTTTTGCTGGCCATGTGCTTGTGTTTTGTTTTGTGTGAGAACATGGCTTTTGTCTTTGATTTTGGTGTGCCATATGCTCATGTCAATTGTCTTGACCCCGCCCATCTTGTTACCTGATTATTAGTTAAATTGCCCCACATGTGGTCCCTCGTTACCCTCCTCAAAAAAACAAATTTTTTTTGCTCTCCATTTATTCTCCTTGTGTTTGCAGTCGTGCGTCGGTTCGTCATCGTCTATCCCTGGATGTTGTGTGTCCAGATCCTGCCTTGCCTTGCCTTGCCAGTCTGTTTTTCCCCCACGGGGTAGTTTTGCTGTTTTGTTTATTTTTATTGTCAATAAAAGCCCTTTTCTCTGCAGTACTGAGTCCTCGCTCCATCCTCTACCCTGACACTAAGTGGATATTTGTAATAAAAAAAATCCATTTGTTACATGGCAATTTAGGCCCTGTCCACACGAACGTGGAGTTTTTGGTTTGTGACGTCGGAGACTGCACTGTTATGTCCGCCTACTGGAAACTTTTTCAGGCTTCTGATTGGCCAACATGGCTTTTGCGGTTTAGATTATATTACCACCTGTTGGTTTGGCATGCTCTTGACAGTGCTTCATAGCATGCGTTTGCGTTTTCATGTGGACTGAGATTTATTTTAAAAACGGAAGAAGGAAAAACTAAAAAATAACCTTGTATGTCGGGGACATGGCCAAATCGAATACAGATACATCTTGGTTAATATATATTAAACCAGGAGAGGCGGTATGTTGCATACAAAATTCAGAACACACAGAGAAATTGGTTGAAATTATTGTGCTTTCTTCGTTTATAGTCACATTATCGCGGCCTCGGGGAGTGTCTCATTTCTTTTATAAAACAGTTTACTTCATGCAAGCATTAACGATTAACAATTGTTGCACATCAAAGCTGTTACTGCATAGTCTAGTACAGCTGGAATAGTGTAAATTAGCATCCAGAACTGGCACTATCCATTAATATTAAATGACTGCATTTGTTTTTTCGTGGTGTGCATATAGAATTGTACTAAAACTTGTAATCTTCATACTATGATTTTTTTTTAAATCACTATGAAAAATGAAAAAAATGAAGGATAAAGTGGTGTTAAGACTGCACTGATTGCAGTAAGAGAGTGACTGACGGGGGTTATTGAGGGATTTGAGGCTACTTGAGGGATTACTCATTCTAATTGGTCTCTACTTGTTGAGCCCTGTGTTGAGAAGAAAGAGGGAGTTAACATAGAATGTGTGAACAAATGTATGTGAATGAATAGACAGTGTATGTAAAGACTGTGAAGTTAAACATGTTACATCTGTCTGTAATGATATAGGATACACATAGATAAAAAGTGTACAAACTTATTTTGGTTATTTGACTACAGCACACTTACGACAAAGATTTGAAACGATTTAATTCTTGAAATCAGCAGACAGTGACAAAAAGGTAGATTAATCTGGTGATTTAAGTTTTTTTTTGGCTGTTTATTTTTAAGTTTTGTTCAATAAAATTTGTAAAATTCACAGATTTCACCCTCTCTCGTTTCAATGTCTTTCACACACAGATACAGGGAACCTGAGTATTGGCTCTCACCCTCCCGGGCAAGTAAAAATTGATGGATTATCCCACCTGGCTGAGAGGAAAGAGGGGCTTACAGCAGAAGGGCCCAAGAGAGAGAAAGGAGGTCATGAGGAATGAGATCTAGAATTGTAAAGAGGACATCAGTCCCCTGTCAATAATCAATAGAGAGGAAAGAGCAATGAGATTCAAATCAATACCAATATGCGCCTATACACATGTAGACTGTATACATTCCTAGTCACTAAGGCCCTAAAATTCTGCATATTTAAAAAAAAAATGTAATGTTTGTAATCATCCACAATACTTGTTATGTGTTTCTTCACTCTTGTCACCTACTATTGAAAGCTAGAGGTCTCTCTTTCTTAGCAAACTGACGCTGACAAATTTTAATTTGCAATGTGGTTAAAGAACTTGTCATGGAATCAGCAAGAAAGTGAGTGCTTTGAGTGACAGCACAGTGAAATATGTCATGTTTTGTCCCTCAGAAACATAAATTAGTCATGTGTGTTTAATATAGGGTGAAAAAGATCAATACTGTCAATGTACAGGATAGATGTGCTCCTGTCAGAATTAAACAGAGAACTCCTTTGTGGTTTCAGTTCCAAATTTGTGAATATAAAGTGTGGTAGCAAATAGAATGCATATTGTTTATTTAGGTAAGAAGAATTAAAAATGCAATGCAAAGCAAATAAATTAATGAGACACTGTAAGTGTAGTTTTTAAATTACATGAATTGATCAGAATCCTTCAATTTAACCTATATATCAATAATGTCAATATTTTGACAGCATTGAATTTATAATTAGTCAAAATGAATGATGTAGTTACTTATGTTTTGGTGAAAGCCTTTTGAGTGACTGCGAATAACAATACAAATAAATTCTATTTCCTGTCATTTTAATTTAACATCCTGTGTGTTGTGGCCAATTCCATTCAAATTCACACCAAATATATAAAAGACAACCAATTCTTAAATTTAGAGTTTTTTTCTTTTTATAAAATATGACATTATGTTAAACACTTCACAAAGCTGAATGGGATTTATATTATTATAATGCAGTAATAACCAACATCCATGCCCTTATTGATTCAAATAATTAAAACTCGGTTATTGCCATACAGGGAAAGGCAGTGCAGGCAACTTAAGAGATCACTTACACCCTTGGACATGACAAAACCTGAGTCTGTCAACATATCTCTCCATTAGCAGCCCCAGCCCAACCCCTGAAGACAGTAGCTGACAGAATCCACTCTTTCTGGCCAGACTGCAGTGTCCCACAGCTGTCTTTAAAGCACTACGTCTATGAATCTGTTTACAAACCTTCAGAGAAATCCAGAACAGTGTACACAAGAAAAAAAAAATCTAAAGGTACAGAACAGAGGGGACATTAATATGATTTAAAGCAACCGGAATGGAACTGGAACAGCAGATTGAGATTTACGGCTCTGGGATAATTCTGCTCTCCATACAGATTTATTTGCTGCTGCTGTGTGGAAACACCGACCAGCAATGTCACTGAGAAGAAAAGAGGAGGAGGAGGGAGTGCATACCAACTGAATGGAGTGCTTGTGTTTGAGGGAAGTGGGTGGATAGAGAAAGGGAGAAAGGTATGGAGGTAAAGGTGGGGTTGGGAGAAGAGATGAGGGGTCTGATTGCAGACTTTGATCCAGAAACGCCCAGTGTTTCTGAACACTCCCTGCCTCAGGCATTGCATTTCAACACTACTGACATCAGAACAGCAACGTTCACCTGGGTAAAGAACAGAGAGAGATGCTGTGTCCTCTTTCAAAGGGTGTGGCTGTAAGGCTATTCCAGTTCAATGAATCAGACAATTTTGTGTGCCCATTTGTTTTCGCAATGTCTCACCCTAGAGATTCTCTGTGGTACAATGACTAACATAGCAAAATCTCAATGCACATTATTGATCTTCTTGTGAATAACACTCATAAAATCTCATGAATGTGTGTTGTAATGGCATGATTTTCTGTTTCTATTTGGCGCACTATTTATACGCAAAATGGACTTTGGAGTGCATATCATACGCAACTGGTAGGTTTAGGGGTGTGGGGTAGATGCATATTATATGTACGTCAAAATGCGTATTATATGCACTCCAACAAAGTGTGTGTCATATGCACGCAGAAACTGTGTATTATATGCATGTCAAACACATAGCACATAAAAAAACAAACAAAAAATAATAATAATTGTGCTGTTGATTTTCCTGAGACTGGACTCAAGCAACTGACTTTTCTCTGTTGACTTTTTCCCTTCCACAGATTTCTTTCCTCTTTTCTCCAGAGCTAAAAAATAATAAATATTTATGAGTGGCTAAGTTAGCAGAGAGCAATCGAGGCTATAGCTCACCCAAAAATTTTATATCTGTCATCATTTACTCACTAGATCATCTGAATGCATGTTTCAACTGTTTTTGTCCGTAAAATGAAAGTCAGTGGGGTCCAAAACCTCAAGCCCTTAATGTATGTGTAGTGCTAGATATGAAAACTTTCCATTTCGACATTTTTTTTATCTCTTTTTTTGTCCTCCACCGAAGAATGACCAGGTTCGGAATGACATGAAGGTGAGTAAATGGTTACGCCTTGGGGCTTTCTTTTTTTTCTTGGGTGCTCTCCCCCACATGACATTAGTGGCGCCTGCCTTCTGTTACGATCAGTCAGTTTGTAATTACTAGGCTTCAAACTAATCTTATAGGGCCGGACTGCCGCCAGCCCCCCAGTGCCTTTTGAAGCCAATCATGCTCCTCGCTGCACAATGGCCTCAAGCGTTGTGCCTTTTTCACCCTGGGCTCGAGATCGGAGAGTACATGGCACGTGTTCAATCATCAACTGACTTCTTAGTGTCTTTCATCCGGATGAAAGTCTGTTCCGCGCCCGCACTGTTGTTGACACGGTAGTTGTTGAGTCCCTGCGTTTTTCATTCTCCCTACTGCAGGGTATCCCCTCCGCTAACTCATGTTTTCGTTGCAGCTGATGTCCGTTTCTGAGCTATGCACGTTTTCTTTCAGCTTCCCGGTGGCGTTGTGCAGTGTACGTGCTGCTATATAGTGCATCAGAGATGCACTGCACAGTCTACGCGGCAACACTGGTGCCCATCTGTTTTTCTCTTTCCCTTGGGCCTGTGTTATTAGGCCTCTTCCCCCTTTGCTTTATCCTTTGTGGACTTCCCATCCCCACCCCACCCCTCACGTGAGCCCTGAACAATGTCTTCTATGTTTTTCGTGTATGGTTCGTCCACCCCCGCCTTTATATGTTCAATTTCCCACTTGTTAAACCAGATCGGGGGACCCGATGTCTCCTCTAGCTTTGGCAGGTGTTAAACCCCATCGTGTAACCCTCCGGGGTGGTCTCATACACCAGCGATTTGAGTTGGCTCTTGTGGTTTTTTCTGTGTCCTTCGTTACTACACATTGCGCATACCTGCTCCTCGACAACAGTCCACAGTCTATCGTCTACACGGGGTAATGTTGTGTGGTCTCCTGTTCCCGCAATATTACCTCTCAGTACCAGCCACCACAGCGCGGCCTCCTCCGTCTCTTGCTCTGCGGCCTGGGTGTCGCCATGGAGAAGTGCGTCCCACTAGGATGAGTTTGCAAACCCGCTCACACACCCTTCGACACTCTCGCGTATTTCTCCCGTCTTGTCACTCTTCACATTGTGTCGATGAAGCGCCAGCGAGTGTCATCAGGTAAACGTGATCTCATTATATATTAAACCACAGCAATCAGACTATAAGATACATTTTTTATCTCGCTACTGTGCCCACAAAACATTATGGCCCAGTCGGCCCGTCCAATGTGCCAGAACCAACGTCCTGGCCACCCCACTGTTATCCTGCGCTCGTTAAATTAGTGTCACCTAGACCTATCTACATCATAATAACACATATTTATTAACCTCAGGTAGGGTATGAACCCACTCAGTAAGGTGCTTTTGCCTGCACAGGACCCAATGCTCACTTTCCCAGCGCACACCGTCGTGCCCAATCTTCGACCCCAGTTTCGGGGTTTCGAGCATCTGCGCCCTCTCACAGGTGTAAGTCTTTAGATAAAATATAATCAAAGAAATAGCGGGCATGGGATTTCGAAAAGCAAAACACGCCACGTACCGGCAGTTTACAAAACCTGTTGACTCCCCCGGTCGTCTAATAGCCGACCATGTTTTACCTCCACAAAACCCAACCCTGGTAGCTTAACACTGGTTGTGTGCAACATTATTATCGAGACTCCAAACAACCCAGACACCCGCCGGTACCTAGTCACGCACATTAGTTAACATGACACTAACAATGAACGCATCACATACTATAGCAAGCGTTTTATTATTCCACTATTTGTTAATGTTAATTTGTACAAACATTTACTAAGAATACCCATTTATTCAAATCTTGTCAACATTAGTTAATACACTGTGAACTAACATGAACATCTGTATTTTTATTAACTAGCATTAGCGTAGATTAGTAAATACAGTAAAAAATGTATTGCTCATGGTTAGTTCATGTTAGTTAATATATTAACTAATGTTTAACTAATGAACCTTATTGTAAAGTGTTACCAAGAAAAAAAAACTCGACGTTAAATACACTCGAATAACTACAAGAAAGCGGAATAACGAGGGAAAACAAAGCCCGGTGCTGCATTAGCAGGTAGGGGCACGGCTGAGGGTGGGGACGGGTGGAGGAGGAGGAGAGGAGGAGAGGAGGAGAGGAGGGACCTAAGACAGATTCCTCCCTTATAGGCATCCACAAACCCAGCAGAAGCGGGCTGCAGTCTCATCTCTAAAGCAAGAACCCGACACGAACTCAACCCAACATCGCTATGGGATCTTACAGGACTTTAACTTTACCGCTTCTCAGTTTGTTGGGATGGACGCTGATCTCTGCCTTCAACCTGGACACAGACAATGTTATCAGGAAAACGGGAGATGCCAACAGCTTGTTCGGGTTCTCCCTTGCCATGCACCGACAACTCAGACCAGCTGATAAAAGAATGTAAGCATTTATTTTATACTCTTTGGAATCCAGGTATCGTGGCTTTTGTGTGGAGTTTATTCCACATTTGCAGCAGGTTGAATCTTGGTACTTTGGTCGTAGAGCATTTTTGTTTGTTGAACACATTGATTGTAGAATATGTTTGTAATAGGCTACACACTACATTTAATAGTATGTAGCTGGATTCTTTTTTGGCAGTATACACCAATGTACATATTTATGCTATTCTCATAGGAAATCCACACCTGACCTTACTGTTAAGCCTCAAGACATATGCGCCCCCATGCATTGCACTACATTCCAAGCAAGTGCATTAAACAATGTGACCCAAACAATTAGTTCAAACGAAAATGAAAACACTGTCATAATTTAGATACTCACCTTCATATCGTTTTAAACCCATAGCATATCTTTCTGCTGAAAACAAAAGGAGAAGTTTCGAATAATGACTTTTCCATGCAATTACAATGTTGATTAAAGAAGCCAAATTTCAAAAAAGGCGCAGCTGCAGCATCACCAAAATTTTTCATAGCATACTCGCGCGCTATTCCAAGCAATACAGTCATTATGTAAACAAAAAAACAGAAATTAAATTTATTGTTCGATGATAATCTCGGGATTTGCTATAATATGGTGAAAAATAAAAGCAAATAAAGACATTATTTCGAGTTTATTTCCTAAACAAAGCTGTATCACATGGAATACAGCACACAAGAGTTGTGTAGTCACTTTTAAGACACTTTTTGGTCACCTTTATGTGTTTTTGAGGGTTGACACTAATGGAAAATGGAAAAGATAATGTAATATCCAGGAAGAGTATGAGGGAGAGAAGCCTAAGTAATGACTTTAGGGCCATTTTTATTTGGGACTCTGAGGTTTATGTCATTTCAGGGCATAATTTTATCCACCCACTACTGTGCATGCATGTCTAGCTTCATGGAGCTCATTAGAGATGTCTGTCTCTTTCTCCTTCCTCGCTGTGGAGATGTCTGGTCTCCTTCATTCTTTAATTTTAAACCTCTTTGACCTCAAGCACTTCAAGGATTAGATTGTAGGTGGGATCCTTAGTACTTAAGGTTATTTGAGAGTTGCAAACTTTAGAAAGTGTTTCTAGAACACATTTTATGGAATTCTCAGTAATGACAATTTGATATTGTTTTGGTGGTTCACTAAAAAACACACCCGTGTTGCCTTGGCAGCATCAGACATGCATTGTAAGTTTCAAGCCTAACACGCAAGTGAAAGAATGTGTGCAGAAGCCTGTAACTCATTCCTGAACCTCTCTACTGCCATCAACCGTGGCAGCACAGGAGAGAGACTGCCAGGATTGACCTCATGTTTGTCCTGCAGAGAGTGAGCCTACCAGTTATACAAGGGACTGATGTAGTTTTGATGTGTTAGATTTACATTTGCGTTTAGTTATTTAGCACATTCTTTTATACAAAGCAACAAATGTAGAACACCACATGCTGTTGATCATACAAGAGCCTAAAATACTCGAATTGCACAATAGCACAATGCCAAGTTTGATGAGTACGCAAGACTACCACATAAACAAATCCGCGGAAAGCAGGAAAAAGAGGAAACAAGAAGATTATGAGAACAGCCCTTCATTATAGTTGTGGTTATATATCCAGTAAAATTCAAACATCATACTTTTGGTTATCAGAATACCAATTTAAGGAAGACAAACTGTTGCTTAGTAGCAAACCTTACACCAACCACATTTTGCAACCCCTGAATTGTGCAATCATATAGCAGCATCTTATTTGTATGGATTTATGATGTATTTCAAATATTGTAAACCACACCCAGTGTATGAAAGTCACATTTGTGTGTGTGTGTGTGTGTGTGTGTGTGTGTGTGTGTGTGTGTGTGTGTGTGCTCTGACTCATATCCTCAGTGTGTATCTCATGGGCTTGGCAGACTGGCTGGCTGTGTTGGAACACAACAAATCTTCTAGTCAGTAACACATGCCCTACAGGTGTGTGTATGTGTGGAGGTGATTCACATTACTGCAGGCCAAGGCAGGGCAGGGTGTGTGTGTTGGGGGGAGTGTAGCATTGATGTAGAATTCCTTGGCTTGTCATAGCTGGCAGGATGGAGCCGCTATTTGGTAATGTAGGCAGTGTGTGTGTTTGTCTGGCACCTTAACATTTCTCTTGTGACAGTCAAACACAAGTTGGAAATGAGGAGCATAAACCTGAAAAGTGATTCCATTCTTATTCTGTGTGTGCTCACAACTAAAATGCACAATGCTGCTTAATTAAAGGGGACTTGGAAAACAGATTCTCTTAGCAAACCACCTCATATACACAGATACAAACAGACAATGGCTACTTTGTAGGTGGACACAAATGCAGGTGTCCACTTGCATTTTGTAGGTGGACACAAATAAAACTAATTTTCATTTTTTTTTATATGTCAAGTACTTTTATTTATTTTTCTACATTACAAATATCTCTATATCTACAATACTGTTTCTCATAGCTATTATAAATATTAATTATCAATGCATTTTGTCCCAATGTCTCAGTCAAAGGTGTGGAATATTAACATGTAATTGTGGTCAGCATAACATAGGGAGGTATTGTCAGTACCCTGGAGTCTCATTTATTCTGTGTTACTCTTTGTGAAATGATCCTATTGTAACAGAGTACCTGTAAGAATAGTGGGAAACAATATTCAGCAAGTGGGCCCAGACTTTAACTCAGGAGGCAGAACTTGGCAGAAAGTAATTTTAAGATCTAAGCTCTCACTGAACCTGAGCCCTCATCTTGGCACCAGTAATTGATTGGTTTTGACTTGCCAGTACTTCACTGAAGCAGTCTGGGCTGGTGGTGCTTTCATAATGGCAGTTGTTTCATAAGTACATTGCAGCACTTTCTTTTCTTTTTGTTTGAAAAGATTTAGTTAAACAAAATGGTATCCACCAGTTCATAGTAAAATGCGTTCTGAGCAAGAGTGAAGCACCACCTAGTTACCTGTCAATGAACCACAGTGCTAAGGGTTTTAAACGACTGTGCAGAAATTAAAGTAAATAAACATCCAATTGAAACATTCTGACAAGCCCATACATATACATGCAGAAGGCTTCACAGAACATGCAGTGACCTGAGTTCATGTAATGCAGGTAACCCCTAAAAAATAACAGTGAGCATTCAACCTGAAACGTGAAATGCCAATTTTCAGTGTTTGTCTTATTATTAAATTTTGTACTTTATCCACCTGCAGTAACACTCTGACATTGTGAGTGATGTATCTAGTCACAAAATCACGTATTGTTGAAATCTGAGACCCTCCTTTTGAAATCTGATCACAAGTGGTCACCGGAGACATGTTTGAGATGCATGTCCTGGTGCAAACAGGATCTGAGTGTCTGTGGGGACAGGGGTGTCTGTGTTCTCCAACTTTCACGGTTAACTTTGCAGTGTGACATATTTTGAAGGTTTCTTTGGGTATCTAGTGTTTCCTCAACACGTTCTTGAACAATAATAACCAAATTTTAATCTGATTTGGCTTTAACATGTGGTGGAACAATGTAGCCACTGAAAACACATTCAGTATATACAATAATATGTTGGCCCATATCCCAGAGTGCAGTGGGTCCAGTCTGCATGGAAATGGGCTACTGCTTCCTTCCTGTGATTCTCTTAGCTTCCTGTGCAGGAGTAGGCATAAAGATTGGGCTGAATTTGTACGTCAGTAAGAGCAGGCAGGTATTGGTCTTATTCATCTGTTACTTTCTATTGCATTGGCCAGTCTCAAGTAGTCTCAAACTAACCACCGTAGTTTGCCCATTCGATATGTCATTTCCCAATCCCATTGTCTCTCTACTTTCTAATTTCTTCAATCTCAAATATAATAATGGCAAAAAGCCCATAGATTAAGAAGAAAAATTGTTTTCTTTATCACCTTTACAGTAATAGTTCACCCAAAAATGAAAATTCATCATTCATCAGTAGTCATCGTTTACTCACCCATATGTTTTTCCAAACTCTTTTGAAACCCAAAATGAAAATATTTTTAATGAAACCATTCCAAAGTCCATTCCACCAAAACTTTTAAGCTTCAAAAAGATCATAAAGGCATTGTAAAAACAATCCAAATGTCAAACAGTTTGATTGCTTCATAGGAGAAACAGATTGAATTTACTGAGATTGAAATCGAACCGTTATTTGCAAATAGACACTGAACAATGCACATACATAGAGCAAAGAGCACATTAAATATGGTCAAAGGCAGTATTACAGTAATTGCTTAAGGCACCGGAACAAACTACATTGGTTCTTGTATATTAAGCAAGAATGTTTGAGCTTTTGTTTACCATATTTGATGGACTTCATGCATGTGCATTTTAGCCTCCAGTTCTCTTGAGTAGTATAGCCTATTGAGCCATAGAGAAATATCAAACCACCGAAAAGATCAAAATTAGGCCCTGTGAATATTAGCGATGAACTTAAATTAAATATATGCATTTAGCAGATGCTTTTATCCAAAGCGACTTACAGTGAACTCAGGCTATACATTTTTTATCAGTATGTGTGTTCCCTGGGAATTGAACCCACAACCGTTGCATAGCTAACGCAATGCTCTACCACGGAGCCACAAGAACCTTGACTTTATTCAACACATATTTTGTGAATACTGATGCCTAGACCTGTAGCTAGTCATGAAAGTATCATTGCCTAAAGGGAGTTGGAGAAAAATCTTGTTCTTCAACAGCACCGTTGTTGTGCACAGTAGGTCAGGTAATATCAGTTTGCAGTCTGTATCTTTAAGCCTGGAGTCTTTGAAATGTTTGAGGCACATCTGGAGCTGTAATTCAGCTGCTGTCAGATCGTAATGTGAACCATGACACTCCAAACCTCCTCAGCAGACCCAGCTCTTGCACCATAGCAATGGCCTCCTCTGTAGATTCCTCAAAACATCAATGCTTAGCATTCCATGCAAAATTATGAGAGCATGTTTATAAAATTGTTTGGCCTACTACAATATAACCACGATTTACTGCTTTTCAAATAATAACATGCTTTTAGCTGTATCAGTGAGTAAACAAGTGTGGGTTAAGAGTTGAGGCAAAAAGTTTTGAATTAAAGACAGTGTTCATGCCACATTGGAAATATCGTAGTTACAAGATGATTCTACTCTAAGTTTCAGAAATTATTGTTTCTACAGCAACAGCCATAAATGCAAAAATGAATCCAAGTGTGGCTTTGCTGGTAATGACAGCAAAATTCCCATTCTCTTGTAAAATCAAAGAAAGCGCAACAAGTAACACTGGCTATTATAAAGTGGCACAACAGAAATGTGTGTAGAGGTTGCTACTGTTAGCAACAATTTTGGTTGTTTTTACATGGTCACAATCAAATGGGAGCTTTCACAAAATTCTGAGTTATAATTATGTGTTTGACAAATATATGAAAGGACAAGTTGGAAGCTCGTAATTACAGTAATTCTAACATGGCACAGGTCAAATGCACCATAATATTTAGCTAGCCAGAATCATTTTATTGACACCAGTGCCAAACACTCATACACTTTCATGTCTTGAGATAGAAAGAGACTTTTTGTGTTGGTTATTGTGCATTGTTATCTGACTGTATAACAGATACACCTGCCTTTAACTTTTGCATTAAAAGTTAATGGGGTAGCCATTTAACTTTATTTGTTGCCGTTTAATGAAAAGATTAATTAAAATCAGTAGTTTAAAATGATCAATTTGGTCAAACAAGCATCTAAACACACGAGTGGCTAGTTCTGCAAGAGCAAAACATCTTGCGAATACTTTACAAGATCAGAGTAACGTTTTTCAATTTGCCAGGCCTGCAGTTTCTGCTTTCCTATTATATGAAATGCTTTAGAAGTCAAGACCACTCACTCTCTAGAATGAGTAATTGTTGAGAGCCTGACATTTTTAACAGATGAGACATATTTCTCTGTGTCTGCATCACTCTGTGCATAATTGAATGCCAGTGTCAGACTCTGGCCTCAGGACTCTCTGAAAAAGCTCTTAGTAAATAGAATACTTGTCCTCTCTGTTCTCCCCTCCCCCACCTCCACCTCTCTCTTTTCTTTCCTTCTATCACTTAATCCCTCTCACTTTCTAAATCTTTCATCTTCTCCCCTCTGTTGTTCTGTGGACACTCCTTTTTTTAAAAGTTACCAAAAAATGTGATAAAAATGTGCAATGTTCTTTCCAATTTCATCTTTTTTTCTTGGAATTTGGGCTTGTTAGTCCTGTAGATATAACTGTAACAGAGCAAACCATCTCAATAGTGGTAGTGAGGCGTATCCTTGTTGTGCTATTCGTTACATCTTTCTGGGGAGTGATTAATGGAGGCACATTACATTAGCCACAAATCAATTATGGGGTTTTCAGAATGGAAGGATGCTGTTCAGGAGCTGATTGTGATCCAGATTATTGCAATTTCCTGAGATCTGTAGGTCAATTAACATAAGGGCTGCTGGTCCAATAACAAAGCTTTTAATAAAATGAAGGGGTCTTGTCTGCATTCATTTTAGGAAATATTGCGGCTCCAGAGTATAAATCAACCTGATCATGAGAAAATCAAATTATTTTCTGAGGCGTAAGAAGACTGTGTGAAAATGTATGAATGAGATTCAATTTCAAATACAAATTCATATGAATTTGATACCAGTTTGCAAAACATAAAACAGTTATGAATTGCTGTGACTGTGTGTATGCATATATTCTTATGAATATGTTTGTCAGTAATATCTTTTGTTGTTGTTTTTCTTTACTTTTATGGTTAAAGTTAATGGACACTAGAACATTCTTTGTTGTGTTGTAGGATGTGTAATGTAGTGATTTTCAAGCCTAAGCATTGCATTAAATTGAATGTAATCATGAACATTTTCATCAGATATAGCAATCTGTATGCTCTCAAGAGTGCAATGAATAGCAGGTATTCAGTGGCTATTTTTGCCCAGCACAAAAAAGTTTGTGTTGCCCTTTCAGAAAAACAGTGCCGTCTCTGTCTGTTTGGAAAATGTGACTCTAAAGCTATTCTCTTTTTTTGTGATCCAGACAGATCTTGGTCTATATGGTTGTTCACTTACAGAAGGCATTAGTAGTGATTGTTGGAAATATCAGTAGATCAAAGCATGAAATGAAGGGAATTCCCACCCTTTTTAAACCTATGCAAACCCAGAATTCTGCACTATATTTTAGGCCCAGGGATATGCAAACACATGTTCAGCTGACCTATATTGAGTTATCCAGAAACAACAAAAATGACATCTTTGGTCATCTGTATGCTTAAGTAATAAATGTAATAATGACTGAATTGTTTCACACATTTGAAATGGACCGCACTTGAACTGCACTTCCCAAATGACATTGAAATTGGAAATCCTCTGCGTGTGACCTCGTATGTCCCAGGTCTTTCAGTATTAACATGCTAAACTAAATTAAGAGCCTTGTACACTCTTAGAAGAAAATGTGCAAAAATTATACCTTTAAGGCAGCACTCTTAAGGGACATCGCTGTACCGTATTTACCCCTAAAAGGTTCATTGTTGTGTCTTGAGGATATATATTACTACTCTAACGTGCTAATATGCACCTTTTAAGGGGTAGATAAAGTAAAACGTAAAGTATAAAGTCCCATGTCAAGCTTGTAAATATTACAAGCTTCTTGTAAATATATTACTTTTAGGGAAAAGTAAAACAGTGTATGCATCTAAAGAGTTCTAGGACATTGCCATGTGCTTTTACTCTTTATTCAACTTTTGGTGAGGGTATTGTGGGAAATGTAGGCTTTTCTTCAGTCAGACCCTTTTTGTCTATGCCCACAAAGAGAGCTTGTGTAGCTAAAATCTGTGAAGTGTTGGGATGAATGTTATCGCTGAACCAGTCAATCCAAAGAAGAGAAAAGAGGCTTTCACTTGCATAAATGAAGTGAAACCAGAGATACAGCCTTTGGTGGTGAATATCCTAGGTAGTCTGTGGACTAAATTTCCTTTATTCAGAAGAGAAAAGATATTCAATGGGGAGTTTTTCCAGTTGAAAGAATAGAAAGAGTGTACAGAAGACTTCCCCCCACTCTCTAATACACAGTGCACAAGTAATGTGTCCAGACAATGGCTCATTTTCTGTGTGGGCATGTGGGCATTTACTGAAGACCCATGTGGGGAGAAATAGAAGATAATAATGAAACGCTAGAGATGCTTAAGTTGAGCCATTTACTTCATAACACGTTGTCCATATGTAATGAACAAATATCAATTTATAGAGTTTGAAATATTGCTCCAAACATTCATAAGTGGTTTGTTGTGTGTGCAACTGATGATTGAATCAGTGTAAACATATTTGCAATTTATTATGACCATCATTCTGACCACATTGTTGACCATGTTTCTCAAAAATGCAATTTTCTCACTGAAAAACATATTAAAACACTATTTACACATGATGCTTTTTTGTTATTTGGAGCTGCATTGGCATACGAGGGGGAGTCAAAGCACATATCAGATTTGTAATATGAAGTTCAGTATATTGCAAATCCATTAATACATTTCTGTTGCTTTACAGGTTGCTTGTTGGCGCACCAAAAGCTAGAGCATTGCCCGAGCAGAAGTCAAAAATTACAGGAGGCATGTACAACTGTGACATAAATTCTCTCAGTCAGTCATGCCAACGAGTGATGTTTGACAATGGAGGTAAACTCAAACAAATGAAAGTAAAACACATTATAATGAGTTACTGCATGTGTTAAGTGAGCATTTTTATTGTGCATGTAGAAAACCTGGAAACTGAAAATAAGCAAAACCAGTGGATGGGAGTTACTGTACAGAGCCAGGGACCTGGAGGAAAGATATTGGTGAGAGAGAGAGAGAGTGTGTGTTATATTGAAAAGAGAGAGTGTGTGAATATTAAAATGATACACTATTTAATCGAAATGAGTAAAAATGAAATAATGCTGTCAAATCGATTAATCGTGATTAATCGCATCCAAAATAAAGTCTGTGTTTACATAATATATGTGCGTGTACTGTGTATATTTCTATGTATGTATAAATACACACACATAGGCTACATGTATATATTTAAAAAATATTTACAGTATAGTATGGGTATGGATGTGTATATATATATATATATATTGATATGATTGTATCCCTACACCTAAATTACATATATTTATATAATATAATTTACCTAGATATATATATGCTTTTTATTATATATAAATATAAATATACATATATTCTTAAATTATATATATGTGGTATATTTCTAGATACATATAAATACAACATCAGTACAAACACACACACACACACCACACACACACATATATCTATATAGATATTATATATATAATCTTATATGTAAATCTTTTATTTAATATGAGTAATCGCACGATTAATTAAAATAAAAAAAACAAAACTGAACTATCATGTTAAACGCTAACAAGTGAGTGAGGAAATACAATGGTACAGGAATAAAAATAGATATTCATTTTGAGATTTGCTAAAGATGACAGCCAAGGTAATCTAAATGTAAAAATAAGGGGAAAAATGTTTGAGGTCAGTATTTAAAAAATATATTTAATGCGGTAATGACAAATTAACTTGATCAAAAGTTACATAAGATTTTTTATTTAATATAAATGATGTTCTTTCGATATTTAGTAAACTTAAATACATTTGACAATTAGAAAATAGTCTCCGTAGAATAATGTTATTTTAGACTGTAATAATTTTTCACAATATTTTTACTCTATTTTTGATCAAATAAATGCAGCCTTGGTGAAGAAAAGAGAGTTGCAATCCCTCTTACCAACCCCAAACGGTTTTAGTTTTTTTGAACGGTAGTATATAGCGGAAATATCCTTTTTGTAACAGTGCAAAAACGTTTTTATAAATTTTTTATTATGTACTATGATTATTTCTTTAGTTTATTTATCTATGTATTACAGTTTTATGCTATTTAATTCACTGATTTAAACTGAACTCCTGCTGTCTCTCTCCCAGGTCTGTGCGCATCGCTACCAGCGACGCTTATTTGTGAACTCAGTTCAGGAGCTGCGTGACATCACGGGTCGTTGCTACGTACTAAGTGAGGACCTAACGATTAATAATACCTCGGATGAAGACGGAGGGGACTGGATGTTCTGTAAAGGGAGAAACAGAGGACACGAGCGCTTCGGATCATGCCAGCAGGGTCTCTCTGCCACATTCACAAAGGACTATCACTATCTGGTGTTTGGAGCACCGGGTGCTTACAACTGGAAAGGTATTGGAGGACAAGTTGGATTAGAGTGCTTGTATGTATATTTGCGTTGAAGTATAGGTAAATCTCATTTTTGGGATAATATTTAATGTTAAGTGAAAACCCAGTTGTTATGAGAAGGTCAAGCAATGGCCACTGTCAAACAAGGCCCATAATTCCCCACATCACTCAATTTTGCACCTTCACGACATGTTCATTTTCTTTGTCAGTTCATTGCATCTGACATATTGTATTTTATCCCCCCTTTTTAAACTTCTTTTCTGACATCTCTCATTCACTTTCTCCATCCTCAACCCTTCGCCCTTTTCCTTTCCTTTTCACTCTCTCCTCCGCTGGGTGGATGTCAGGAGTGGTGCGGATGGAGCAGAAGAACAGCTCTCTGTGGGATGAGAATATCTATGATGACGGCCCATATGAAGTTGGAGACGAGGGCCGACTTGATCCAGACCTGGTGCCTGTCCCTGCTAACAGTTATTTAGGTGAGTCCCTCATCACATGACATTCCATTCATCATCCATATCACTCCATCATGTGTGATTAGGAGGATGTATAAACATTTCCAGCACAGTTAGGATGCAAGGCATAGATATAGATTGCCTTTCTTACCCTTTATTTGGTTTTACTCCATTTAAGGTCTGGTTGGTTGTTTGTGCTTTATTTGGTGCAAATCGTGTTTGTGTAAATGTAGGTGTGCTGTTCATGACTAGCATATCCAGTAGCCATCCTGATCAGTTTGTGTATCAGTCACCTCCCCTTCAGGTGGCCAAGGAGAACGTTTATGGGTGGAGTGTTTTTGTGAGCGGACATGTGTAATGCTGTTGAACAGGATTGTTTTGAGTGTCTTTGGTGACATCCACATTGCATGAGCAAAACTAAGACATACTATGAATGACCAAGTCAGTAGGAATCATGCATGTTGGCATTGATGTTGTTCAGGTTTGAGTGTGAAAGATATGGAGGATTCATTCATCGCTGAAAGATTTTCAATATTCTTTTGGTGAACTAATCTTTATCAGATGTTGTGATTGGTTGGATCTGTCACAGGTTTCTCTCTGGACTCTGGAAAAATGCTGACCCAGAGAGTCAGTTGACTATAGTTGCTGGGGCTCCAAGAGCCAATCACAGTGGGGCAGTTGTGTATTGACAGAAGGACGACGTTAAACATCCCATTGATGAAGCTGAATAATCCTGGCTTGGGTGCCGGTAGCTTGAATCTTCCTTTGGCTATGATCTTGCAGTGCTTGACATTAATGGAGATGGGTTAAGAGTCACAAAAACAGAAGTATATATTAACTTATATTATAGTATAGTATATATATTATATATATTTATATTATATTTATGAGATTATCTAAAAATGTATCCTTAAGAATATGTTTGCAACCTGTGTTAATTGGTGTAAATCAGTGTTATTAGTAGTATTTATACTTTTATAGTATGTATCATAAATTAGCTTTGTTATATAGAATTTCTGTGTTATTATATTTTAAGTTTTAGTTAATTTACTATGAGGTTTTAACATAAATTTTTTTTTCTATTTAGCTTTATTTTTATTTTAGTTGTAGTTTTAGTAATTTGATATTTCAGATGAAACCTTTTTTAGAGGAAACATTTCAAAATTCTGTTACGTTTTTTTTTAATCTAAGGGTTATTTGATTTTATTATTTGATTTTATTTGATTCATCTAATGTTTGTTTTATTTTATTTTTGATTTTATTATTTCAGCTTTAATATATAATTTAAAATTGTAATAGTTTTAGTTTGATTTACTAATAGCAACACTAGATGTATAATTATTCTTCACTGATTATTAAAACAGGTGGCAGGACATTGTAGTCGGAGCACCTCAGTACTTTATTAAGGACGGTGATATCGGTGGGGCCATCTATGTTTATCTTAACGAGGAAGGGGCTTGGGACAAGATCACCCCCAAGAGAATTGAGGGAGCTGCTGATTCCATGTTTGGTTTGGCTGTGGAAAACATGGGAGATGTGAACCTGGATGGTTATCATGGTATGTGTTTAGTATATAGTCTCTTCTATGAATACAGCTAATGCAAAACATCCAGAACCAACAGGCTCTAGTAAAGACATATAGAGAAGAAAAGATGTCGTATTATATACATCAATTAACATTTAAACAATACTATGTTAATGGTGATAACCACAATAATATTTGGATGAAATATGTAACTAATTTTCTTAATGTAATCCTGCTGCTTTTCAGATGTTGCAGTTGGTGCCCCATATGACAGTAATGGAGCTGGAAACGTATATATCTTCCATGGTTCACCTCAAGGTCTTAAAAAAGCCCAGGTACAGCCATATATTCACTTTTCTTTCCTTTCAGTTTTCCTTCAGTATTCACTCATTGATTTTTCAATAATAAATTCAATAATTTCAGGTTCTTGGAGGACAAGATCACAACGTGAAACTCTTTGGATACTCTCTTGCTGGGAACATGGATTTAGACAGAAATAATTACCCTGATCTGGCTATCGGATCTCTCTCTGATTCAGTGTTTGTGTACAGGTATGATCATATTGATAGACAACCTATTAAGAATAAACAATTTCATTTCATTTTTACTAACATGCATTTTCATATCTCCTCATTTTATTATCATTATTATCATTTATTATTTTCCTTCATTTAGCAATATGGCTGAATGATTAAATGCATTAATTATGGGTCTTACACTATAGGGCACGGTCAGTTATCAGCATTGAAAAGACTGTCACCACCACTCCAAAGGAGCTAGACCTCACTCAGAAAAACTGTGGAGACACTATATGGTGAGAAAACTATAATCAAAACAAGCAAACCTTATGATATTAACCAATAGCCAGTAAACCCCTATCTAAAAGCAAGGTTTTATTGTGTTTTTTAGCCTTGATGTAAAAGCCTGCTTCAAATTTTCAGTCAAACCCAAAACCTACAATCCTACTCTGAGTAAGTACATGTTTCTAGTTTACCTTCACAGGTAAATTACTACTCAGTAATTGTTCATCTCTGTTGTGCAGAATCTTATCACTGTAAACAAATGACAACATTTGGTTTGACCATGTCTTTTTTCCCTTCTTTAGAGGTGAAATACTCTATCAAGGTTGAATCTGAACGGAAGAAACTTAATCTTCCTTCTAGAGTCATCTTCAACCCGCGCTCAGCCAATGATTATGAAAGCACAGGAGTCGTAGAGCTCAAGGGTCAGGGCACAGAAAGCTGCGTTACCAGAGGCCTCAGACTGCAGGTACAGCACATCCCATTCAGAGGGGAAAATTACTACTGAGTGACATGATGTTAAAGTAACAACTTTAAATTGAGGACTTCAGAATAAGCTTACAGGGGGCAACTGTGACAATAAATCAACAGGGACAGGGGTAGTAAGGAATCAATGGCTTTACCTTGATGCAGTAAAAAAAAGGAAGTACTGTCATCTAGTGGTCATTGTTTATACTTCTGGATTAAGGGCACGTTTGACGCTTTAGTTATGGAATGGCATTATGCTGCAAACAATGTAAAATGCTAATGTCTTTTAATAATGCAAGTATGTTATGTACAAAGGAAACCCTAAGAGACAAACTGAGAGGTATCCCGATTGAAGTCTCTGTGGAGATCCTGAAGCCATCCACACGCAGGAAGAGACAGAGCGCTCTCCCTAACCTGCTTCCCATCCTGGACACTAACCAAGACGCCACCACTCTTACCAAGGTACCATCATCTTCTTAAGCTACTATCTACCACGTGATCTACCATGATCTTATTTATTATACACTGTCATTCAAAAGTTTGGGGTTGGTAAGATTTGTTAATGTTTTTGAAAGAAAACTCTTATTCTCACCTAATGCTTAAATGATTTGATCAGATATACAGTAAAAACAATAATATTGTGAAATATTTTTACAGTTTAAAATAACTGTTGTCTATGTGAAAAAAAAAGAAAAGTAAATTATACCTGTGATGCAAAACTGAATTTTCAGTAGTCTTCAGTGTCACATGATCCTTCAGAAATCATTCTAATGGCTTGTGTAGGTCTTGGTTGTACGAAGCAACGGGAAAAAGTATGATTATATGATAGGACAGTTGTGTGCTTTTATTTTGTATAAAGCAGCACAATTTTTTGTAACAACGCAAAAGTGATCTTTAATATATCTTTTGTTCAATCTAATGCATCCTGCTGAATCCTTAAATTCTTTCTAAAAAAATCATGTTGACCCCAAACTTTGGATTTATTATCATATTCTAATCGAAATATTATCCTAGTATGTTGGATATTATCAAATATCAAAACATTTTATTTGAATTTACTCTTAAATCTAAGTTTTGAAATGGTTTACCAACAAACTGCTCATCTTTATCCAACTAACTTAACTTTTTTATACTTAAAAAACTGAAGTAAACCAGTACCAAACACGTCTAAAGATCTCATTCAGTATTAAATGTTCTTCTGAATCATATTGGCTTTCAGGTTCAGTTTATCAAGGAAGGATGTGGTGCTGATCATGTCTGTCAGAGTGACCTGCAACTACAGTATAAATTCCACACCAGGGAACCAAACAGAGACATCTTTCACCCATTACCTGAGTGAGTTTTTATTTATTTATTTGTTCATCATTTTATTATCATGTTTTTATGTTTTATATGTCAGAATTTTGGAAAGCATCCCTCATGTCTTTTTTTAAAGTGACATCAGTTGTGTTCAAGTGAATGAGCAAACAAACTTCAAAACAAATGGCAAAATAAAGTGTCATGAAGAAGAAGAATTCATTTGAATCTCTTTGTTTTCCTCACAGGGAAAATGGAGTTCCCATCCTGTCTCTTAGTGATCAGAAGGACATAGCCTTGGAGATCAAGGTGGCGAACCAGGGTGAAGATGCTTATGAAGCGCAGCTGTCTTCCTCGTTCCCCAAATCCCTCTCTTATTCTGCCGTTCGCATTCAATCTGGTGTAAGTTCAGCTGCTAGATGTCTAACTTATGACCAACTTATTTATTGTTCATTATTTTTATTATCATTAATATTTTGTGCTGTCAAATGATTAATCGCGATTAATCGCATCCAAAATAAAAGTTTTTGTTTACATAATATCTGTATGTGTGCTGTGTATATGGTAGGTGTATATATATATAAATACACACATGCAGTATATATTTTGAAATATTTACATGTATATACATTTATAAATGTATATTTTTATATATAAACACAACATATTTTTCTTAAATATATACACATGCATGTGTGTGTATTTATATGTACATAATAAATATATACAGTATACACACATATATTATGTAAACAAGAACTTTTATTTTGGATGTGATTAATCGTGATTAATCGTTTGACAGCACTCATTTGATAATAATTCGTTTTTAAGTGCTCCTAATCTTTCAGGATAAACCAGTCATCTGTCTAGCCAATCAGAATGGGTCACAAGCCGATTGTGATCTTGGAAATCCATTCAAAAAAGATGCTGAGGTGAATACTAATTTGTATTTTATGTTATTATAATAGAAAAGCTCTAGTTATGGGTTTTGATTCCGTATCTTGGGAAAAAAAAAACCAACACTTTTTCAGACAACTTTTTACATCATTCTGAACACGGGAGGAATTTCTTTGGATACAACTGAAATTGAAATTGACCTTAAACTCAAAACGTGAGTAGCAACATATCTCTTGTCAAAGGCACAGAGTATCAAGACTAGTTTAGTATTTGTTTTTATCATAGATTCATATTTCCATTTTTCTTTTTGCTAATTGCAGGACAAGTGATCAGAAGCAGTTACAAGCAATCAAAGCCAAAGCCATTGTTAAGATCCAGCTGCTGTTGTCCCTCTCAGGGTAGGTTATCATTTCTCATCTTCTGATGATTATAATATCAGTGTCCTTTATTTGTATATTCTTGTACTGTCATCATGTACCATCTCCAGCATTGCTAAGCCATCTCAGGTCTACTTTACCGGAGAAGTTAAAGGAGAGAGCGCAATGAAGTTGGCAACTGATGTCGGCAGTCCAATTGACTATGAATTCAGGGTGACTATTAGATTTCCTTACATAAAACGTAACATTTTGTATATAAAGCATACATTTTGTACATTTACAATACCTCCTTTGGTTTGTTTAGAAAATATTTCATTTTTTGCATACAAACTATCTTACATGTCACAGTATTTAGAGGCGTTTCTTTTAAATATATTGATTTACAGGTTACAAATTTGGGCAAACCCCTTAAATCATTCGGCAAGGCTTCTATGATTATCCAATGGCCTAAGCACAACTCTCAGGGCAAGTGGCTGCTGTACCTCATGAAGATGACCCCAACCGGTTTAGACAGCTTCAGCTGCTCCAATCAAGATGAGGTCAACAAACTCGGTTTGAAGGTAGTTCTAATATCTTAATCACAGTCAAAATTGTTGTTATTAAAACGTTGCATTCATGTTGAAATTAACTGATTATTTGTTCTGTCTTACGGTTATCTAGGAGCCTTCAGTGTCACGAACTAAACGTGAAATTGGGGAAACTCCTGCAAAAGAGGGAACAGCCTCTCTCTTTACCGACAAGAGGAAATACACAGTTTTGGTAAAGTCAACCAAACATGAAGAATACAATGCATTCAGACTAATAGACTAATTTTTTACATCACTCTACACTAAAAACCTCAAAACGAGCAAATATTTTAAAAAGAAAAAAACTGAAATGTCACATTGACAGAAGTATTCAGACCCTCAAAACAATAATTAAAAGCATTTTAGCTTAAGGCTGCAAAAGTGAAGTATTTCTGAATGCCCTGTATGTGTGTCCTTGAGCTTATAGTCAGCGTCCTGTGTCTAATCACTGTCTTCTTGTTGTGTTTTTAGTCGTGTGAGGATGGGGCGGAGTGTATAGCATTCAAATGCCCTCTTACGGGAATGGACAGCAATGCTGTCATCAGCCTGAGAGCTTACCTTTGGAACTCTACCTTCCTGGAGGTGAGTGTGGCAGTTCTTTTTTTTTTAATGGCATAATCTTTAATAATGTAAAGATAAAAAAACTGTGTTTTAACAAAACTGCTTCACTGCTTATTAATATAAGAAAAAAAAAGTTAGTGTGTCAAGGTAAAAATGTCATGTGGTAGGATTAAAAGTTCATGAAATCCATAAAAAAATACTTTTTACTTTGCAAACTATATTTAAAAACCTTTTAATCATCATATGAGATGTGTTCAAGAGGAATTTTTCATATTGTTTTTGATGGTTACATCATATGAGGCATTACATTTTTCTTGTACATGACAACATATGAAACCAACATCAATACAGATAGAATATTTCTAATAATTTGGCAGAGGTGTTAAAATATATATATTTTTCCTTTTCTTTATCATGGACACTATAAACTATCAATGAACTATTTCTTACAGGACTATGCAAAATTTAACTACATTGATATTATCGTCAAGGCGTCACTTGATTTAAAGACCTCAGCTACAAATATACAGCTGAAAAATGAACCAGCACTGGTGAGTACATTTTTATCCATACATACTTCTTGCATATTTTGATCAATTTGTCTTCTCTATCAAACTGACTTCATATGGAGGTCTGAAAACTGCATTTTGAAAGACAATTCGTCCTGTTACAGGCACGCGTTACCGTGTTTCCGGAGCGCAAAGTTGCGCAGTACGGCGGTATGCCCTGGTGGGTCATACTGGTGGCCATTTTACTCGGACTCCTTTTGCTGGGCCTTTTGGTCTTCTTGCTTTGGAAGGTAAGAGGATATGACTAAAACTCACAAACAAAGTCATTTAGGACTACCTAACCCTGTTTTTTACTGTCAGTTTTATTGAACACTGACAATTTGTAAAACAGATTTCCAACATTTTGTACAAGTCACATGACATCAAATACTTAAAACACAAACCTTTACCCCTTTTAGTGTGGTTTTTTCGGCAAAAGCGGCAAAGAACCTGAAAAAGAGAGACTGACTTCAGATGCGTAAACAGAGAAACAGAGAACCTCTCTCTTAGGGTAAAAGATCTCATGCACAGATCAAGTTGACCTGCGTGCTCAGAACTAGCATGAAGAGTTAGCCCATGCTAACCCACTTTAGCCTGAAGCACGTGCTGCCTGTCAGTGTCTAGATGTGGGTTAACGGTGGAAGTTTCCATGGCTTTCATTGCTCAGACATAAGCGAAATGCTATGAGGAATGCAAACTAATCATGCGTGAAGTTGTTGAGAAAGGGTTTATACATGTTTGCATTAACTCTTGTGACGGGGTATGACTGAATGTCTGAATCTCTAAAGCTCTTTTAAGCCTTTAGATGTGGCTTGATTTGGGAACTTGCGCATTTCTCTGGCCTGCTTGGGATCTCTCTCGCTTTCAGCGCATATGGTTCTTTCTACAGCCAGATTCTTGCTTATATCTTGTTTAAAACATTGAATGGTTCGTTCTTTCCTCATGCTAGGCATGCTGCACACACTGCAAACATCACTGCGTATTTGTTTTTTGCACATTTTCCTGTATAAAGATGCTGTTTAGCATTGTTAGCATTATCTTGTGCTAATTGTCTTTTTTTTCAAACAGTGTGGATTTTTCAAACGTTCCAAGTATGATGACAGCGTCCCCAGTTATAATGCTGTGCGGATAAAGAGGGAAGAGAGGGGAAAAGAGCCGGGGAAAGAGGAAATGGATCCTCCGGAGAAGAAACAATGGATGACTTCTTGGAATGAAAATGAGAGCTACTCATAGCTAAATGCCAATCTGACTGAAATCAAACCAAAGACTCCCTTCCTAAGGCCTTTAATGCTTACTTTTGCACACACTGAACTTTTCTTACTGTTACTATTCTATCAAAACATGAAAGGAAACATTTGAGCTTGATAGAGATTGTATTACAAAATGGTGTCTGGAAGACGAATGATGAACAAGGATAAAAAAAAGTTTACTTGAGTTTTGTTTTAAATTACAATTTGCTTCCATGTTCCACCCCCATTTTCATATCACAGTTCACTTCTCATTCATACAGTAATGTATATACATTTAATGTATTTATTCTCAGCAGAGGTTTCTGTTGTACAAAGGCCAAAGATTTTTATTTTTGTTTTGTTTTATGAATGGCTTGTGTGAGTCAGGACTGCTTGGTTCATATTTTTTCTTATCTTGATATCCAGCTAAAACAACATGGATGAATGGAAATATTTGTGTCTTTGGATTTTTTTCTATTTGTTGCTTAATTGTTAAAACCAGTCAGGTACATATTTTATTTTCATAGGTGTTTTTTTTCACTGTACTTTACTACAACTGGGACTGATTTTTAGTAAGAAGTACTTTGTTATAAACAGTTTGATATATTATCGGTTAACTGTCACAATCCATTGTAAGACCAGATTCTAAAGGTTTCTTTTAGTTTTTGAAGGTCATTTGAAAATATCTTTGTATAAATGTGAAGTTGCTTTTATTTTCATTTTTCTAAAACAGCACCTTTTGGCAATGCGAATGCTCAAATAATGAAAAGTATTCATTCTGTATTAATTTGTTAAGTAGACAGTGGTGATGTCTGAATTTTAGCCACTTAACAAATGTATTAGCTCACACAAAATTGACACTGAAGTAATGAAACTGATTATTAGATATTTGGTATTCATTTTCCAAATAAAAGTTTTGCTGGACCTTAATTGATATAAGAGGTGCAATTTTTTAAAATACATTGTTTTGGTGGTTTTGTCAGCTGTAAATCTGGATAATCTTTGAATATACCTTTAAAGACAGACAGCTATGAGATGGTGTTGCGGACAGAAACAAAAGAAATGTATAGAGGTCGACAACGTAATCAGACTAATTGATGGAATATAGAGACACATAATGGGTCTGATATAATAGATACCTGAACAGACTGTATACGGACAACTCAAGATACAGCTCCACAGCAGACAGTGGCTCTAAAACTTAGGCTGGAGACATGAGCGCAGGATTAGTGATTGGCATGACTGGCACAGGTGTAGTGTTGATAAACAGGCACAGACTTGTGTGCTAGACAGGCACAGAAACACGCAGGCCAATACTCATACTGAGGCATTCATCCAGACTTAGTGAATGCCCTCCAGACTCTGCCTTACCAAGTCACCAATACCACAAGCTCAAGCTAGTGAAACATGGTCTGCTTTTATCAGAAACTCAACGTTTTAATGTTTTTTTTTCATAAAATAGTGACTCTATTAAATAAAATGTTGCATTTTGTGCCTATTAGTGTATAAACATGCATAAGAGACAAGCATTATGCTATAGTGTACGTATGTATATGGACTAAAGGCTATTACACACACACACACACACAGAGAGAGAGAAAAATGTTTTCCTATCATAATGGTGGCATTCCATAGAAGTAATAATTTTTCCTAACAATGTAGGGCAAACTGTAGTTTTTCTATCCCGGTTTTTAAAACCCCCCCCCTAACGCTAAACTTACACCTCACACAAAACTACAGGCATTTTCATATTTCAAAACACTTCATTCTGTATGATCTATAAGCTTGTTTCCTCATGGGACCAAAAAATGTCCCCACGAGGTCAAAATTTACTGGTATTACTATACTTGTGGGGACAAGTATAGTAATGTGTTGTGTGTGTGTGTGTGTGCGCGTGTGTGTATATATATATATAGTATACATACATGTCTCTGGGACCGTGGACACACAACTCGTCATCAAGCAATGGTGTATATTTGTAGCATAGCCAAACTACCTTAGGATTTTAAGTAAAGATCATGTTCCATAAAGATTTTTATTTTTTTAATTTCTTACCTTAAATATATGAAAGCGTAATTTTTGATTAGTAATACGCATTGCTAAGAACTTCATTTGCACAGATTTAAAGGCGATTTTCTCAGTATTTAGATTTTTTTTGCACCCTTAGATTCCAGATTTTCAAATAGTTATATCTCGGCTAAATGTTGTCCTATCATAATAAAGCATACATCAATAGAAAGCCTATTTTTTCAGCTTTCAGCTGTATAAATCTCAATTTCCAAATATTGACCCTTATGATCGGTTTTGTAGTCCAGGTCACCCAATCAACACATAGGTATGCATGTATGTGTGTGTGTGTGTTTACACTAAAAAAAAGTAAGTTGTGAATAGATTGGAGTGTGTTTTACAAGAAAATACTATTTCAGTCTTTCTACTTAAAAATTTTACATGCAATTAATTGTATAATTAATTCACATGTAATGCACGTAATTGTAATTAATGGTGACATACTTTGCTAAACTAAATTAATTTAACTACAAACAAGCCTTCTTCAAAGTTTGTGGGTTGAAAACCTAGCTTATTTATAAACTGAAGGGTTACTGGGATCCTATATCAATATTGCCTGTACCAACCTGCATAAGATAATGTATCAAATAATATTAAGGCTGTTAATCCAATAAAGTATTTTCACACGTCAATATGAAATCGCACATAAAATGTAGGTAGATCGCTAAGATGACAGTGATGCAATATGTTGGGTGCATCATCAGAATAAATGCAAAATCAATTTGTCAGGTGTAATTTGAAAGATCATTTAATTGACAGTTCATGAAATATCTTTGAAGCTACATGTGTCATGAGGTACAAACAAATGTCCTAAAATGAAACAGAAATTCATTAAAAAAGACAAAAATAAATAAAAATATGTAGTTGTAAAATATTTATTTATTAATACACATGTAAAATCATCATCATCATTTGTGACAGAAGACAATGAATTGCTCTCCTCTCTGCAGTAAAATGTACATCACTAAGAGTTATGTACAGTAGACATAAAAAAACCAAAAAAAAACCTGATGATTCTTTCCAAAAAAAAAGAAAAGAAGTCTGTTTAGGGTGGTGAAGTGCTCACTTAAAAGTGTACACTAGAAGAGGGAGCCGAAGCTTACCTGGTGTGCTCTATTAACCATGGGAATGTGTGTGCATCACTTTGAGAGAATCACACGTAGATTGTTAGTTAACTTTTGGCTAAAGTGCAGAGTGTGCACTAGCAGCTTGGCTCATGATAATTTGGCGTTAATTCTAAAAAAAGAGATTGATGATCTCAACGTCTTTACTGACTGCTAGATATTTCACATCGGCGCCCTCTGGTGAACAGCCGTAAAATCGTTTTTAGTACCATGTACAGCATCCCAAAACACTCAACACTCACAACACTCAAGCAAATCAGTTAAAGGCAATGAATATCCTTTCTGGATAGTTAGATTAAGTTCCTATGTTCTCAAAGTGCCATTATGCATGTTGAATGTCAGTGTGACAGACAGGAATCGATTCTTTAACTCCTGGGTTGTCAAAAAGAGACATTAATAACAAGCTTATCAAAGACACAGTTACAGTAAAAATATATGTTCCATCAGGCTTTACTGGCAGAAAACCTCTGTGATCACCCATGCTGTTACGTTCTCAACGGTCTACAAATCATCTGTGTGCGAGACAGTCTACTCCATTTCTATCAGCACACATTATCATTACTTGGGACGGTGAGCGTAAACATTTGCGGCCCTAGACTACATCAGCAGGCTGATTCAAGGTTTGTTGGTTGGCTGCTTTTATTCTTGGCCTCTTTTTCTCTCCCCCGTTCTTTTTCATTTTTGACTTGCTGCTTTTCGAGTTTTTCCTGAGCCTTCTTCATGTCTTTTAGTCTCCTCTTAATGGTGGAGCGGTCTCTTTGACTGGAAACGCCAAGCTCCTGGAAGACAACACATACTTCAGTGGAATATTCTTTAAATTTATACTGCAATCAGAAAATAATCAAAATACACAAGGACCAACCTTAAGTGTACTGCTGTCCATGCACAAGAGATGTTGGCCATCCACACCTTTCGCTGTAAACTCAGCTATATACTGTTCCATATTCATGCCCATCAACCAGTGACAGACCTGCTGATTGGTCCACTCGGAAAGGGGGCGGTTCTGCCACAGGTATTGCTTCACCGCTGGAAGAGGGCCATCATCAAGAGTCTAAAAATAAAATAATTATATACTGTATTTATGTTTGAACTGGAAACATGAGAAGAGTCATAAGGTGTGGAAGACTGCAATACACCATTCTGCCACGCAAAAAACGAATGCTAACCTATATATATGTTTGGCATATTTCAAGCAAACTTTCTGTTAATTATGTGTGCCTGAATTAAAAGTGTCTGTTTACAGATCAACAGACTCCTACAAGGGCAGACAGAATCTAGAGCACACTTATGAAATCAGGTCAGAAGCCGTGGAAGACATCAAGAACCAAGACGGAAGATGAAGAAGATGTTCTGAAATATTTTGTTGCAGCTCTTTTCAATAAAATGTAGTGACCAGGGGCTGCAAAGCTAAAAAAAGCACTACTGATCAATCATAATCTTCTGAAATTATCAGTACATTAAAGGGATAGTTCACTCAAAAATGAAAATTCTGTCATTAATTACTCACCCTGATGTTGTTACAAACCCGTAAGACCTTCATTCATCTTCGGAACACAAACAAAGATATTTTTGATGAAATCCGAGTGCTTCCTGACCCTGCATAGACAGCAATGCAACTGACACATTCAAGGCCCAGAAAGACAGTAAGGACATCGTTAAAATAGTCTATGTGACATCAGTGGGTAAATGTTATGAAGCTACGAGAATACAGTTTGTGCGCAAAGAAAACAAAAATAATGACTTTATTCAACAATTAATTCTCTTCCCTGACAGTCTACGCCGAGCGTTCACAAGAGTACAACGACACATGCGTGTGTATTCAAGCCAAGTCACCTTTATTTACAATCTTAACAATACAGATTCAAAGCAGCTTTACAGAATTAAACAGGAAAAATAGCGTAATACAAAAGGACAACAGTAAACACTCTATTTTAGTTAAAGTCAGTTTGTGACACTCTCACACAAAGAGAAACGGTTTTACGCTCACTATATATACGCTGGTGTATATATCTATAATATTGAGTTTTTAATGTTGTACATGTTGTCTTAGCCATTTAATACTCGTAAATATTTAAGTGGGTTGTTCTGTAAAATGGTATGGGTCTGGCCCGGTCATGTAAGCAATAACAGACAGGATAAGGAAGTAAACCAGTATAAAGCAAGCAGCATGTCAAACAATCAGGGTCAGACTGGAAGGACGAATTTAATTAAGATATAGTAAGTTGAAGTGAGACAGCAATCGTTATTTTAGCGTTCAGAAGGGGGCCCGCAAGCACCCCCTTTGCGGCCATTATGCACCCTTGATTCGCACTTCTGCTGAGCCCGCACTGGGGCAAGCTGTGCAGCAGACTTCTATCCGACAGTCAAAGCGGCATCTGGATTGTGGAGTTGTTTATGACTACATTCCAGGTATCTCACTTTTGGCTTATAACTTTTTGGATTGTATACTACAAACCGGCGTGGAAACGTTTACAATTGGAATTTACAGCACGATCGGATTCTTAAAGTACTGTTTTAACGGTATGAAATTGAAAGACTCTGTGCTTTTAACAGTCTAGGAGTTTTATTGTGTTGTTTTAAGTTCCTTGTGAATTTTGTAAATACACTATTTATTCATTCTACTTTTGTTGTTGTCTCATCTTTTTAAAACACTTATTTTAACTCACACAGTTTAATCTGACTCCATTTTAAATCCATGTAATTCGACCGATAAGGCCGATCGTTACAAGTTCAACATTGATTCAGTGATATCTTTGTTCAGCTCAGTTCAGAAAATTCCTTTGCTCATTCCTCTGCTTGTAAACAGGCCGCAGTGATTCTACATCAGAATGTCGGCTCCTGCGTCAGCACCACCACACGCATGCATCATGGTACTCTCGTGAATGACGGCGGAGACTGACAGAAGAGACAAATTGTTGTATAAAGTCTTTTTTTTGCTTCGGTTGAACCACTGATGTCACATGGACTATTTTAACAATGTCCTTACTACCTTACTGGGCCTTGAGCGTTGCAGTTGCTTTGCTGTCTAGATGCAGGGCCGGAGAGCTCTCGGATTTCATCAAAAATATCTTAATTTGTGTTCTGAAGATGAACAAAGGTCTTATGGGTTTGGAACGACTTGAAGAGTAATTTATGACAGAATTTTCATTTTTGTCTGAACTATCCCTTTAAGATTTATGCATTTAGCAGATCCTTTTCGCCAAATTGACTTATAAAAGAAAATCAATCAGTTTGTCAATAACTTTTTATTCACTTATTCATTAATTTTGACAAAACAAAAAAAGAACATGTTTTGTTGAGATTTACTTTGCAGGCTAATGTAATTTCATATATAGTGGGTTTTAAACATTTGAATTATATATATTAAAAATCTTAAGAGGTGATAAATTTGGGTATTTACCAGCCACTATTTCTGGAAGGTGAGACATGTTGTTTCTCACATAAAACTACAGTATTGCATGGCTTCAGAAGGCTTGTAATATAGTGTGTGAGTCATAAACAGAGGTGTAAAAAGTACTCAAAAACTGTACTTTAATTTTTTTTTCTGACAGACATTGATTAAAGGGAGTAAACAAAACAAAATGCAATGGCACAGGTCAAACACGTATATCTAGTGCAACAAAAACAATTCAAATGCAGCACAGCGGAACACACAAAACAAAACAAGAATACAGGGAATGGGATTAAAAGGAAACTCCATCCTTTCCACCCTCATGCCATCCCATATATATATGACTTTCATATATATCTGATGAACACAAACGAAGAGTTTTAGAGAAAAAAAACATCTCTCTCCGTATAATGCAAGTGTACGGGACGTCCAAAAATGACACTTCAAAAACTGCACAAAGTGAATATGACAGTAACTCATACAACCCCTGTTGATGAATCAGTGTCTTCTTAAGCAAAACGATAGACATGTGTAAGAAAAAAAATACTAATATTTTAAACTTGACCGTCTTATTACACATTGTGTGGTTTATGAAGTGGTCCTGTCCCCTTGCATTATACGGACTAAAAATCTTTGCTTGTGTTCATCTGATGAAAGAAAGACATAAATATCTGGGACGAGAGTGAGTAAATGAATGATTTTTGGGTGAACTATCCCTTTGAAGAGCAAGATGTGATGCAGTGGCTAGAAACATATTCCAGACAGAATACAAGAATGTGTTGAATTAATGAGGTGAGTCATGGAATTAAAACATACAACATTCATGTTTTGAAAGGCCACTTTTTTGTGTTGTCTATTCAATGTCACTGTCTAAAAGGATAATTAAACTTTTAATTGTTTATTTGGGGCATTTAGAGTTTTTTCTCAGCAAATATTGATAAGTAATTATCATGTAATCATGTAATTATTAAGATGAAAAAATATTCATTGGCAGTCCTAATTGCTACTCAATGTGTCATATAAAGACATATTATAAATACAAAACATCATTAAACATGAATTACAATTAATTTAACATACAATGTTAATTTAAACACTTTTTTTGGAGATTTGTAACATTTAAAAAAAAAAAAAAAATCACTCCCACAAAAATATTACTTGTATTTAAATTTTCATCACTGATTTTATTTGCATTCAATCTTGTGCATTCAGCCAATGTATTACACAGCTAACAGCTCTATCAAAACAGAAAGAATAACGAATAAACCTTTTTTTGGGGGAAAACAACTTTGCTACCTCAATATGCTTCCTCAGATTTGATAGTGAACTTTTGAAGCCAGACATTACCTGATGAAAGTCATAACTGCAGTCGAAATGTGTATGCTTGATTAATGAAAACAATGATCATTGGTTCTCACGTCAAGCACGCATGTTTGAGCTTCCGTTTACCATATTAAATGTGCATCAGATAAAATAAAAATGTAATGCACTTTTCAAGATGAAATAAAAAAGATGAGTTAAAGTACTGTTTTTTTTTCTTCAGAAATGTAATCAAGTAAAAGTACAAGTAGTCAGTTTAAATCGTACTTGAATAAAGTACAAATCCCCCAAAATAATACTCAAGTACAGTAATCAAGCAAAATTAGTCAAGTATTTTACACGCCTGTTCATAAACTCCTTTTATGAGACTTTCATTGTGCTTTTTTGACCATTTTGGAGTTGGACATTTCATAAAATGCTTCCATTTTATAGAAAAGAGCAATGCAACCATTTTTCAGAACGCTTCCTTTTGGGTTCCCTTAAGAATGTACAAAAAATGTCATACAGGTTTTTTTTTATAAATTATTCCTTTAATACTTAGCCACTGACACACCCAACACAGCTTGTAAAATAATGCGACCTGTGGCAACATCTTACCAACAGGGCGTAGAAAGACTGTTGCAATCATTTGGGAAATTCCACATACCGTACACACAAAAATTACAACTGGAGAGCTGCTTCACTCACAACCACACCCATATACTCCCACATGGATAACAGAATTTATTGCGTAAAGATCCTAACCCTAGGCAGGAAGCACAGGAGTGAACAGCCTGGATGTATTAAGAGGGGAGAAACCTGCTATCATGTGCCTCACTATACACAGATGGAAAGCCTAAAAGTCGCATTTACTGTTGCCTGATGAAATTTCACAAGTGAAATCCAGTCATTTCAATAGAAATCCATGAGAAAAGTTCACACATTTTCTGCACATTGACCAACAGAAAGCTGTTTGGTTTGAAAGTGACTTGCTGAAACTTTACTAATGTGACTGCACCTGTGCAGGCCTGAGCCATGCTATAATAGTGAAACACAACGACATGCGTGGTGAACCATCACCTCTCTTTCTCAAAGCTATGAGTATAATCTCATTCTTTCCATTCCTCCCTCATGACGCACACATTCCACGATACTCGCTCTCCTCTTCAAAACACCTCACAAACTAAAAGTTCAAGTTCAGGGCTGATCAAATATACACATATGACAACTGCTAACCGTTAACTACAGGAAAAGCTCATGCAGTGGTGACCCCACGGACTCTCACCTCGCAGGAGGAGAAGGTATGTGTGTACGAGCGCCCGAGGAGACGGGGCTCTTTGAGTAACCCCGCCAACACAGAGCGAGGACTACCTGCGATCGAATCATCCGTAACAGACAAGCTCTGTAATAAGTAGGACACGGGGACATACACATGTAAATATACACAAACAGACACATAAACAATTACTCACAAACAGTTTCACATATACAGTATTTACAGGCTGGGATGCTAATAAGCATGCACTTTTAAAGCAGATAATGCTAATGGCTTAAGGGTCACTAAATGTGTAATATCAATGCAAATATCTAACCAGTTCCTCAACGTTCACGCTAAAAAAAACTTTTAAACAAGACAGAGTTTCAGTGTAATTGGGTCACTGACAAACAAGATAATGAAAACTTAAAAAAAACAACAGTTTATGTGCAAAGATCCCAGAAATGTATGTATGTAAATTTAAATGATATCAATGTTGTAAAAAGCACAAACAAAATCCCTTATACCTTGAATACATGTGAGTGTACACATCTTAATAATAAAAAAAGTTGAGAACCTTTGAGAGGGAGGGAGGAAGAGAGAGAGAGAGAGAAAGAAAGGTCATTGACTCAATTTCTAAATTACCCTAAACTCAATTGATTCTTTTTTTTCCTCTTGAATGCTTGTTTGAACTAAATGTGGTGAATGGAGTGGTGACAAGTGGTGATATTACCTTCAGAGTCTGGAAAACTGTACCAGTGAAGAACAATTCCAGAAACCAAAACCAGTAGAAACACAAAACTACATTGTATTACTTATAAGAGCTGGCAATGGAGCGTTATCACACACTACAACTACTATCATGCATCCCTATCATGTGTTAGTGAAACTAATGAATGTCTAAACCTGAATTAAATCAAGTTATTAAAGTATTAAAACCATCAAAACTATCATTCCCTATAGGGTATGTTCTCAGACACAAAACTACGTCTAGTCACTAAATTAACACAGTTCATGGCAATGCTCCATTATGAAACAGGATTGGGCTTTATCAATGTGGGCCAATGGGTATATTGTGAAAGAATGCATTTACTACAGTGGAACATTTCATCTTTCTACAAAGCCACACCAAAAACTAGTCCACTAAGGTTAGTAGCAACTGCTATACACCGAGAGTATTACTGTCCTCACACAAAAGATACATTAGCTGGAGTACCAACTGAATACTGTACCAAATCTAAGGAGTGAGAGAGAAGAGATGGCCAGGAGAAGTTGGTCTGTTTAAAGAAGATTTCATAAACACACATTCTGCATGAGTAAAATGACATACAGTAGGGTCCAATGTGATGATCATCATGTCATTCAGCAAAATTCACGAATGTTCAAAAAGAAGTAAGAACATCTGACCTTTTGTACAAACGAGTACTACAATAGTGTAGACTCTTAAACATTTCCTATTCATTCGTTATTTAACAAATTCCTAAAACTTTTGTTTATTGCCATCTTAAAGTGAGATTTGAAATAGCAGATATTCAGTATGTTTCAGACTTTTAGTACAGTACAGCCTTCAGAATATGTCTAATTACAAAACTTCACTTCCTGTTAGGATCAAAGACTGAACACAATGAGACTGCTTAAATATGAACTTAAAATGACATCCAGGAATGCAACCAACTGCAACCTTGCAAACTGAATTCATTTTAAATGGCTTAAGCCTAATTAATTAATCACTTAAAAACACATGCATTAAATCACTAACATAACTTGTTAATTCATTTCTTTCTCTTATTCAAGACAAAAAAATAAAACATCTGGACCCTACTCACCTTGTTTGCACAATCCTCTATGTATGCCTCTGAAGGAGTATGAGGCAGACTGCCACTGGACGCAGAACGCTCTTTTTCTCGCTCTCTCTCTTTTTCCTTCTCTCTGTCCCCAAACCAGGAAAATGGCATGCAGGAAGGGATGGACGAGATGGAGCCAGAGGGGGAAACATTGCCGCTGGACTCATCCAGTAACTCTCCTGATCCCCTAAATTTGGACGACAAAGAATTCCTGCTAACTGATCTATATCAGAGAAGACCTGCACATTTTGAAATGATTTGAAATGATTTAACTTCAGCTAATGTAGTAGGTTAATATTAGGAGATCAAATATTCCCACCTGCTCCCTACAGATCCTCTCAGTGTGAGGCTCTCCCGTTTTTTGCCTTTGCCTCCGGATCTGCGGATACCACTACAGGGCAACACAAAACAAAGCGGAAGAACAGTTTAAACTTCAGGCCTTATCTACTTGATTGGGGAAAGACAGATATCTGTCTGTCAAGACTACATTTTAATAATATATTCTACATTATATCATGCTTAATTATAAAATTATGCACTTGCATGTTTTAGGATTTAAACAACACCCAGGAATAAAACGTGTGATAATTTAAGTTCTCCCTGTGTCCTTCCAAACTACGATGGCTTTCTTTATTTTATGGAAAACAAAAAGAACATATTTTGAAAAATAGTTTCATTGTTTTTTTCATATTCTGAAAGTCAATGGGGTCCAAAGCTTTCAAGCTCCAAAAAGGACATAAAAGTAATGATAAATTAATCTATACAAAGTTTCCTCAAAAGATGACAGTGTCACTTTGTATAATGAACATATCAAAAAGCCTTGATCAAAGCATCAAAATGCATCAAATATGATAACACAAAGCTTAAATGTCAACTAAAGGCCAATTCTCACAGGACCGACATATGCCAACAGACACTTTGTCAGGTTTTGTCTGATCAGACCCCTGTTGGCATATGTTGAATATCTCGATTTTGCTGATTGAACATGCTAAATTGACTCTAGTCCAGTCGTGGAATGTCTAAGTAACGTACTGCAATCTGATTGTCCATGTTGATCAGAGTCTGTCGGTGCAGTGTGAATTGGCCTTAATGTGATACCTCATTGATTCTTTATGCTTTACGATCTCTGAATTTACCATTTGAGTCATGTGGATTTAATTATTTCTAGCCTTTGGAGAGCCTGAAAGTTTTGGTCCAATTAACTTTCATAATAACAGACAAAAACAGCTGAAACTTTCTTTAAAATATCTTCTACAGAAGAAAGAAAGCCATACAAATTTGAAATGGCATGAGGGTGAATAAATGGTGGAAGAACTGGGTGAACTATTCCTTTAACTGAAAGGTGGGGCTTTCTGCAGTTTTGTGATTTGTCCCATTAATTTATTTTCTACAAGTGGTTCATCTCCTCCAATTGTAATGTCCTATTGTAATTTTGGCACACAAGAGGAAGTTGCTGGCCAGGCCATACCTGAAATCTGGGAATCGTCTTTTGGTCTTTCGTGTTGGTGAACCATCACTCTCTTCATCTGAAAAACAAAAGAACAATTCAATATCTTTTACATTTCCTCTTAGTCTTCAGGCTGATATTGAAGAGCCTAAGCAGATGACCAGTGGAAGCAGAAGATATAAATAAAAAATACTCTATGAAATCAGTTGTACCTCTGCTTGCTCTGCTCTTGCTGCGCTCCTTGCCTTTGCTCCTCCTGTTTCTCAGGTTGAGGAACAAACTAGAGGAGGACTGTGAGGAGGATGGGGACTGGGGAGTGGAGGAGTCTTTAGGTGGAGACAGGCTGGCTTGTGTGCTGCTGCTTCCATGGGGTGTTTGGCTCTGCATAAATACATCACCTCTGCCTTCACTTCTTGGTTCACGTGTTTGGTCGTGACCAAACTGTATGGAGGGAACAGGTATGGCTAGGCTCTCGAGGTAAGACCGCCTTCTTTCACTGTTTGTTCTTTCCTGTTTGTTGTCTTGTACGCACACAGATTCCTAAAAATGAGATAAAATTAAACTATGACTTCTTCAATCCAAATTGTTAGTCAAAACATACAGGATGAACGTCAATACATTAAACAGAGGCTGTGTGTAAATACAAATGAACACCTTGGAAGTTACAGAACAACTAACATCACTTACAGAAACTTAAGTACATCACAAAACACCCATAAGAGCAGTATATAAATATAAAACTTGATCCAATTTTCAAAGTGTTAAAGTCCGCATGTTACCAAAATGTACAATATTTATTTTGTTAGCGCACATATCTAGTCTTAAGGAGAATAATTAATCCATGCTAAATTAATCCTCTGAAAAAAAATATGTTTGTCTTGGTCAAATCTTTAATCAAAATCTGATAATTTGCTTCCGCTCTGGAATGGCATGGCTTCTCTGATGATGTCAGTGTGACAACTTGGGCAGAATATGCTTAACCACACCCCTCCAACCGTTAGTTTGCTGCGAGTGAGAGATGAGAGGAGGAGCGCAAAAATAAAAACCCTGCCCTCTACTCAATATTCTGTTTCAGTTGGAAATAGTTCAATCATCTGAATCAGTCGGCAGCAAACTTACGGTTCACGAGGACTTTAAATATAAGGCTTTTCTCAACACCCAATGAAATTCAACCAACTTAACTTGACCGTAATAGATTTTGCACATTTATGCTGGAACACCCCCCAAACAGTTGTTGGGCCTCTTCATATTTCACCTCTGTAACAATACTCAAACATATTTCCAAAATAGTATGAGTTTGTGGTCCCAGTAATTGACAATCTTAAAATGTCAAACATTTTAATATAGATTCTGGTATCTGGTACCTACAGTGGGGCAAAAAAGTATTTAGTCAGCCACCAATTGTGCAAGTTCCCACTTAAAAAGATGAGAGAGGCCTGTAATTTATCATAGGTATACCTCAACTATGAGAGACAAAATGAGGAAAAAAAATCCAGAAAATCCCATTGTAGGATTTTTAAAGATTAATTGGTAAATTCCTCGGTAAAAAAAGTATTTGGTCACCTACAAACAAGCAAAATTTCTGGCTCTCACAGACCTGTAACATCTTCTTTAAGAGGCTCCTCTGTCCTCCACTAGTTACCTGTATTAATGGCATCTGTTTGAACTCGTTTCAGTATAAAAGACACCTGTCCACAAACAGTCACACTCCAAACTCCACCAAGGCCAAGACCAAAGAGCTGTCAAAGGACACCAGAAACAAAATGTAGACCTGCACCAGGCTGGGAAGAATCTGCAATAGGTAAGCAGCTTGGAGTGAAAAAATCAACTGTGGGAGCAATTATTAGAAAAATGGAAGACATACAAGACCACTGAAAATCTCCCTCGATCTGGGGCTCCACGAAAGATCTCACCCCGTGGGGTCAAAATAATCACAAGAACTGTGAGCAAAAATCACAGAACCACACAGGGGGACCTAGTGAAAGACCTGCAGAGAGCTGGGACCAAAGTAAAAAAGGCTACCATCAGTAACACACTGCGCCACCGGGGACTCAAATCCTGCAGTGCCAGACGTGTCCCCCTGCTTAACCCAGTACATGTCCAGGCCCGTCTGAAATTTGCCAAAGACCATCTGGATGATCCAGAGAAGGCATGGGAGAAGGTCATGTGGTCAGATGAGACCAAAATAGAACTTTTTGGTAAAAACTCAACTTTGTGTTTGGAGGAGAAAGAATGCTGAGTTGCATCCATAGAACACCATACCTACTGTGAAGCATTTCTTTGGGGCTGTTCTTTGGGGCTGTTTTTCTGCAAAGGGCCAGGACGACTGATCCGTGTAAACAAAAAAATGAATGGGGCCATGTATCGTGAGAATTTGAGTGAAAACCTCCTTCCATCAGAAAGGGCATTGAAGATGAAACGTGGCGGGTCTTTCAGCATGACAATGATCCCAAAAACACCACCCGGACAACGAAGGAGTGGCTTCGTAAGAAGAATTTCAAGGACCTGGAGGGGCCTAGCCAGTCTCCAGACCTCAATACTATAGAAAATCTGTGGAGGGAGCTGAAAATTCGTGTGCCCAGCGAAGCCCAAAACCCATTACTGTATAGAGAGATCTGCACGGGAGGAAAGGGCCAAAACTACCAGCCCACAGTGCGTGATACTTGTGAAGCACTTACAGAAACCGTGTGACCTCTGTCCTTGCCAACACAAAGGGTTAGATAACAAAGTATTGAGACCTGAAATTTTGTATTGATCAAATCACTTATTCCACCATAATTTACCAATTAATTCTTTAAAATTCCTACAATCTGATTTTCTGGATTTTTTTTCCTCATTTTGTCTATCATAGTTGAGCTCTTCCCTACTGACCTATGATGACAATTACAGGCCTCTCTCATCTTTTGAAGTGGGAGAACTTGCACAATTGGTGACTACCAGAATAAACCTACCTTTTTTCCCCCAATGTAACTGAACAACACTTTACTGTAATTTGCTTAAATTCTGCATTTAAATTTCCTTCTTAAGAAGCTGCTTGTAGTCCCAAATGGAAAAATTTTGTTTCAGCGCTAGAAATAAACCCACTCAAGCAAAAAAGGAAAAAGAAAAAACAGGGGACAGATCACTTGCTGTTTGTGGTTCAATGTACCTGTGATGGCTTGGTGCGGTGAGCCTTCGCGGACTCTTGAGTTACTTCGGGAGGGCGCTTGCGGTCGAGTCCTGTGCCAGTGGGCTTTGGCTCTGTAACACTGCCCAGTCCAGGCGAGCCGTATGGGAACATCTCCCCCGTTGACATCTGAGGGACAAACGACATACACCAACATCTCAAAACAAGAAGAACCTCTTTAACAGATAGGACTGTTCGAACAAAAAATACTTAGTGATCCACGAGTTACCCCCAAAAATTTTTTTTTCCCCTTGGGGGGGGGCCCAAAAAAAAAAACAAACTAGGAACTATATTCAGCTAAACTACTACTATGTTTTAAATCAAAACTCATATATTTGACCAGCTTTTCATACTATTATTTGACCAGCTCTTCTGTACAGAGTGAACGGTGCATCTGTAGATCGGCCATTTCCTTCAGAGGAACCCCCAAACAGGTGGACTGTAGTTGACTCTCTCCTGCAGGGCCTGCAAGACCTATTCTGGTCGGTCCTCGATCCAGTAACAGCCTCCAGAAAAGCTATCTGAGACAACTGCAGAGAGGTATTATGTGACATAGGAGCACAAGACTCATCAGTAATCTTTGTTTCTAAGGATGACTACATGTATGGATTTGCGCAGTGCTTTTTATCAAAAAGACAATACCATTGCATTCAAGTTACCCACTCTGTCTTTTTCAGCTACAGCTTTGGGCTTTTTTTCTGGGAACTTTGAACCATAACCTGGGCATGGCTAGTGCATACTAGGATAAGCTATCAGGTAAGCAAAAGGATCTATATTTTCTGCTACGATTTCGAGGGACTAACTCCTCCCCCTCTAATATATGTTCAATTAATCTGTTTAATAGCTTTATAATTACGTGCAACACCAACTAACAGTCACAACAAACCCTAACCATAAAGGTCACAACAAATGAATCATCAAGACGAATGTTTAGAGTGAAAATTCAGTGTGATAAATATGCAGCTGCTGATCTTTGCTAATGAGGTGTTATAATATCTTCGAATAAAGCTGCCCAACCAATAACATCGATGCTTTTGGTCATAAGACCAGAGCTGCTGCTGTATTTTGTTCCAGAAATAAGTCGGCTTGTCCCCAAACTCCCGCACTCTTGCGGTCTCACACAACAGAAAGTAAGTGCACAAGACTGTCCCAGGTCTGAAAAATGCCAAAGCTCGGCACACACTAAAGCCACACAATCTCTAATACTAGGATAGAACCAGTAAATAGCAGAGGAAGAATCCAAAATCAGCTCTCTTGCCTCTGTACTCTTATATTTGGTGTTGTTAGCTAAAAACCAGAGGGATTACAAAAATATCAAAAGCCGTTTGAAAACATATAAATACTTTTTTACTTAATTTCTGTGACAAGTGGGTGTCAGAAACGGAAAGTTGGATAGAGTTCTGTGTACTGTAGCAACCGGTGCATTTCTGCTTTTCTAAAAGTGCTACCTAATGTCTGAAAAGACAAATCACATGCGAAAATCTGACCAAATTTTTGTGCCGACCACTCTGGAAGTTGCAGAACAGGTAACTGAAACATTTGTAGCACATTCAACCATTCACCCAGTGAAGCCACATAGCAAAATATTAACAAGACCAGAAAGATGTTCATAATTGTAATCTCACTTCGTTCAAAATGAGAGATTAACACGAACAGGCTGCAGTTTTACCTTATGTTGTAACTGCCTGACAGTGCTCTTGTATTCTCTCTCCCTTTGCTCCAGTTTTCTCGTCAGCTCCGCCTCTTTCCTTGCATATTCAGCTTTTCTACAAGTCAAGAACAGCCCCACCATTAACAAAACATGACAATTCACTTCTCTTCTTTTTCTCAATTCTCTTGTCTCATGTATTTCTCTATGGAGCATTAGAATTTCTAATAATTCACCTTGATACAGGCTTTCACAAATCAGTACATTTCCAAGAACGCCTGACCAAACTTCCCAGAAAGATTCTGCTATGACAACACATTACATGCTCAAACACACCTCTGTTCATGCTCCTGTAGAAGCATCATGCTCTTATTGTATTTGAGCTTTAGGGAATCATGTTGACTCTGGGCTTCATTAAAACGCTGGTTGATGGCTTTACAGAGGGCTTGAGCATCAAGCCAGTATTTTTCCAACTTTTCAATGCGCTCCTTGCTCTCTTCCACATTCCTTTCAAGAGCTGCACCTCGAGTCTCCCAAGACTTACGTTCGGCTTCGCTCACTTGCAGCTTTAAAATTGCAAACACACAAAAAATTAAATAACTCAGCAGGTAAGACAAGATACTAAATAAGAAATTAGCATTTTTATAAGCATCCTACCTTCTCTCTCAACTGATTGAGTTCTGCTACTGTGACACTGTGTTTTATCTGCAGCTATAAAAGAGAATTAAAGTGAGAAAGAAAGCATTTCACAATGATGAATAAGTTACAGTATGTGGAAATTCACATTATACCTCTTTGAATTTTTGTTCTAGTTCAGTAGGATCGATATCTTCAGGTAGATCAACGCCTTGGCTTCTCAGTTGTGAAAACACTTCTTGTGTCAAGTCATTTGATGCATCCTCCGCCCCCTGCTTCTTTTCGGTCTCTCTCTGTTTATCCTGTATCAGTCATAATATGGGCCCAACAATGATTAGTGACTCAATTACTCATGACATCAAACTTATTTTACATGTTCACATACCGGTTGCACAACACTCTTTTCAGCCAGTGGTTCAATTTCCTGTTGATCATGATATTGGTCATGGATTTGAGAAATCTGTTTTTGATCCTGTAGCTGATGGTTTTTGGGTTTATGGTGGTCTTTATCATTTGGCTCCTGGTTTTCAGGGCTTGTCTCGTGTTGTAGAGTCTCATTGATCAGACGGGCCACTTCGCTCTCCACTCCTGGTTTCTCCCGGCCAATGAGAAACCTGCATTGGAGGACATAAAATTCCTTCACACAGTTCTAGGACTATGACCGTTGCTGGTATTATACTGACTATGAGATTAGATTTGCCCTGGTGAATCATTACCAGACATTTCCTCCTTAATATGTGATGCATGTTCATAACTTACATAATACAGGGAAAATCCCTTTAGAGCAACGTGGAGTGAGCTGCTTTGATCAAGAACACAATGGTGTGAGCTCACAGCTTGTTCCTGGTGGGGCTTGAACCCACACCCTTAGTGAACTTTAGCTAAAACTGCAAACAGGTCACTTTATGTTCAGCTTGGTGTGTCGATACTCACTTGACCAGACCTTTGGTGTTCTTCAATGTAGTAGCAGCAAAGAGTTGAGTGACACCAACCAGACTGATTCCATCTACCTCCACAATCTGATCATTTACCCGAATTCTGTTAAGACAAAACACTAATGCTTGTTTTATTTGAAAGCTGAATAGCCATAATCTGTTACTCACATTGTTCGCTATCACACAAAGAAGGTTTTATTCTGGATTGCATAAGTCCAAGTCAAAAGACAAGTTCTTACCGTCCATCCCGGTGAGCTGCGCCTCCTTCGGTGATGGTCTTCACAAAAATCCCCAGCTTCTCCAGTCCTTGATCTGCCCCAACTCCCATACCAATTATACTGATTCCCAGGCCATCGTTTCCTACACAACAAAACAGGCACCTCAAATACAGTAATTCTACAATTAATTGACTTTCTCAAGAATTTCATACCAGGGGAAATAAATTTTGTGATAAATGTTTAAAAGAAACCTTTCTGAATATCTATAGGTAAAACAACCATCTTTTCCACCCTCTTTTCCAGCTCGTACTCAGCAGATGCAGACACAGGGTCCACATCATCATTTCTGCGATCATAATCCTCATTAGAGAAGGTAAAGTACACCTGAAGAAGAGGAAATACATTAAATAACACACCTGTGCACACCCACACAAAGGCTATCACCTTGCATAGCTGAATCTGTGATTTATTGAATTTACAATTAATGTTGATGTAAAATAATGTTCTGATAAGACAAAGTCCACCCAGATCATTTCTGAATAAATGAGTCATTCAGACTCATTCAAATCTTATAGTTTATTACTGCCCACATTTACATGTTAATACCTACTCAGTATTTAGCAACTTGACACATCCTAATGAATAAGGACTCAGGCATTCAAGCTCAAAACATACATTAAGACACCATAAAAGTTGTCTATATGACTTCCAACTGTATTCCAAGTCTTCTGAAGAGATACAATTGTTTTGCGTGAGTAACAGACTGAAATGTAAGGTATTACTCCCTGATTTTTTTTCCAGTGAGCTGTTAACAGCTGAGAATGGATTATTCATTCATTAAGCTGAACTCAAGAAATCAGACACCACTATTTCTCTCAACAACATGCCAAGAAGAGTTAGGAAAGATGTCAAGATTTTTCTGTAAATAATTAATTCAATTTTGGCTGGTTCCACACATAATGCATGAACACTTGGAAAACAGCACAGCAGTCATATAGACTACTTTTATATGTTTTTTGCAAACCTTTTCAAGCTTGAAAGCGCCAGTATCTAGGCTATTCTTTGAATCACAAGAAAAAAGAGTGACCAATACAATTCTTCATTCCACACAACGCTACAAATGTGCAAAAATAATTAATTTGCAGTATTAATAAGTACTTGTGAAATTTTACTGGCAAAGAAAGTCCATTGTCAATATGCATGAAGCACAGTTTTATATTGCTAAAATGGTGAATTTGCATGTTCAAAGTTTAACTTAGGCCTAATTGTTTTCTGATGCAGATTCCTATTGAGATGCTGCATTTCACCTGCAGAATTTCGCCATACAAAGGTAAAAGTGGCCACACCCTAATGAAGGTGCTAGCTAAATTACATGCCCACAGCATTTTGTCATTGGCTTACTTAGGCTGACACAGGCAGTTAAAAAGCAGGTCAGTCAATAGTATGCATCCTAATACTGGCACCAGACTTGGACTGAGTACAGCAGTAGAACTAAACAGAAGGGAAACACTGCCTCAAAATCAATTAGACATGGCAAAGTAACAGTATTTCCTCTTTATTTGTCTTAAACCATTTTACTTTTGCTTTCTCCATCCATACTTCCCCTTCATCTTTTTTCTCCACTACAATCCTATTTTTCCTTCCCTTCATTTATTCTCTCTCCGCTTTCTTTTGTCTAGCGACTCTAGTTGTCATGGAGTAAGCGTGCACCTCTGAACAATGTCCTTTTCTTCCCAAACATGCTCAAGCACAGTGTCTCTTTCTATCTTGCTCCCTCCCTCTCTCACTCTTTTAAGCCATGGCTTTTTAGCAAGAACACAGGACTATTTCTTCCTGGGACTGAGAGAGTCTGTCAGTGAACTAAGACTTACAATAAGGAAAAAACAACAGATGTCATAGCGTTCAGGTCGAGCGTCAAACCTGAATCCCACAGTTCGAATTGCATAAAAGCGCCATGACCAAGAAATATTAAGATAATGAAATCTAACATGTTCCAGTAAAGAAATGTCCTTTGGCAGCATTAAAACAAACTTGGTTGTTAACAAGTTGGTGTGCAATAAGAACAAGTCAGCAAACATAATTGAGAAATCCTGGCCTTTAATAATTTAATGGGATTTAAAACTTAAAATTTAAATGGAATTAATGGAAACCAACGGTTCTGGTGACCACTGACTTCTACTGCATGGACAAAAAGAGTTCTTAAAATATCATATTTTGTGTTCCACTGAATACAGTAAATCATACAGGTTTGGAATGACATGAGGGTAAGTAAATGGCAGAATTTTCTTTTTTGAAGGGTGATTAAAAAAAACGCATTTTTGGGTTAAAGATGGATTTTGAAGACACCATATTTTGTCAAGTAGAGAAAAAACACTTAATGAGCTAATATTCAAAACCCATTGTCTCATCAAAGATCAAAAGATGTCCAACACAAACATCTGTTGAAAGGAAATCCTCATTCACAACCTATGAGACAGGCAACTCACTTCCTGCTGATCCTATATATGGAAAACAGAATGACACAAGACACAAGAGTAAACACAAGAGCTCCACAAATACAGAAACAGGCACATCCTGAGGGCTGAGTAAACAAAAATGTAGAAACGAAACATGTAGGAACACTATAATATGTTTACAAAGGGAGACCCAAGCTTCCTGATTTAGAGAGAAAATGCATCATAGTGTAAGACAAATGTTAGTTACCTCCCGCTCATCCCATTTCTATAAATACACAGCAAACAAACTGACACTGACCTACTCTACACGCTCGAGGAGGACACACCAAGGAGGAAGGGATGTTGGGGAGAGTGACACATTAAACACTGAGCTATGATATTCTGATTTGGTGTGTGTTCTGACCCAGACTATAAATCCATGGCGTCTTCAGTCTGCCAGGCTCTGAAGAAATACATGACCTGGTTTCCAAACTAAAGAGATCTTTTAAGAGTGCTGAGAACAACTGCAAGGTCCACAGGGAATGAAACACCCTTACACACAAAAACACATACAGCCTCTAGTTATTGACTGGTTTTGGGCAGTCAAAACAGTTGACTTGTGCCACCTACTGTAACACACTTAATAGGTCTTTCTTTATTTCCTTTGATCAATGGTTTAGTATATTAGATTTATACTCTGATTAATATGCAAATGCAAGAGCTTCCACAGCATTGAATTGGTACAGACAGATGATGAGATGATTTATATTCATATCCAATCACACAGAAAAAGACAGAACACCTTTCCTTCCCTTAACAGGATCCTTTTAAAACACTCCACGTTCAAGAGGTCCCAAAGTCAGACACACATGAATGACAGCACAATGCACTTTCTGTTTGATGACAGATGAAGTAAGATCAAAGAGGTGTGTGTTTTGCTTTGATCTGTTATACAGTATGACTCAAATTTGAAAATCTGTACTGACTAGCATTAGTCTCCTGTAGCCAAAGACAAGTAAAATAACCAATCACAGTTTGTTTTGTATTTATTAGTTTTTTGGGGCAGATTTATGGTAACAAATACACATGAGAAAACACTAATAAATCAAATAAATAAATAAATAATAAAATTAAAATTAAAAATTAAATTTGCAAATATATATGACTTTGTGTTTAAGATTTACACAAAAATGTCTCCCCAAAAGTAATGAAAAAAATTTATTCACAGACATGTACAAATACTAATGTTGATATCTGGTTTACTTGCTATCAAAGTAAAAAAAAAAAAAAAAAAAAAGGTGCAAAAAGCATTTATCACAGTTAAGTATTAAAAATATATCTGCAAATGGCATAATAAAACCTGTTTTCCCTGTGTCTCCCTGAATGAATGAAAGAATGAATGAATGAAGCATTTACATAGTGCTTTTAGATACTAATGTATACTCAAAGCGCATTACAATGGGTTTAGGGGTCTCTCCTCAACCACCAGCATCCACCTAGATGGTGTGACGGTAGTGCTTAGTTATTTGTACTGGAAAACAAGATAAAAAATACTGATGTGCCAGAGATTTTATACCACTAACCTGGTAAACTTGGGCAAATCCAGTGATTAGTTCATTAGTTCTTAAAAGCGGTCACTGTATCAAGCAATGAATTGGGTTAGAAACCCAGTTTTTGTCAATTTTTGTATAGTGCTTGTATAGTACAATTAGTTGTATGCTAGCCGATTAAATTGACGCAACAATCAGTTTCTATAAATAGTTTTAGTGAGACTTGAGTGATGGCTTTAACATAAATGTTCTATTTCAGAAAATATTGTTTATCTATTACATGAAATTTCAAATTGTGAGAGTCATATCAGCTGAGACCAGAGGTAAAGCCCTAAGATATGGAACTAAATGAATGACACATATAAAAAAAACCTGTCAGAACATGAGACATAGGATATTACATGCCTGAAGTAACGCAAGCTCAGACAGCACCTTGGTTGAGAGCTGTTATCTTAAATATTCTTGGTAGAAGGTATTTTACACTGTAGCAGGAACCCTGACAAAGTCACAATTCGTAAGAATCAATAAAACTGTGAAACAAGTCTCAGACAAGTATGTTTTCCTCACACTAAAAGAAAAGTTTGTTTGTGTTTTTTTGGGGCAAAACAAATACAGGACATGGGTGCCAAATACCTTAAAGCAAGTAGGATCTTGTCATATAAACATGAATAATAGCTGCGATAGTACATGCTTTGTGAAAGTAAGAACTGAGGTGCTGACCGAATTGAGCCACGGGCATCTGCTAAAGGTGCAAACACAGATTTGGGTCACTGCCGGCAGGCTAATTCCTTCAGGCTCTAATGAAAACCTTCTAAACCCTTTCAGAGGGACCAACAAATAAATGCTGAAGCTGAATAAAAAATACATTGAAGTACTAAATATAAATATAGAGTTTCTTCTAAACAAAGTAAGATTGGGTGAGACATACCTTGATTGGTGCTGTAGAGAACTTGATCTTTCTCTTTGGAGTGAGGTATTCCTCATCAGAGAGTCCTGGAAGTTCCTCAAATTCCTCCTTCACTTGACATTCCAAATCGGTCCTGTTGTCCTTGTCATCCACAAAGGCAGCATTCTCAATTCCACAAATTAAAGATCTCTTCCCAATTGATCCCTGACCATCTTGCTCTTTTCCTGTTAAGACATCTTCCATCTCTCGTTCATCATCGTCCTCCTCTAAAGCTTCAACAGCTTCCTCTACTCCCTCATCCTCTTCCTCGTCCTCTCCTTCTCTCTGTTCATCCTGCTGTTCCGAATCAACATTGCTAGCTCTCTGCTCACTCTCCCTCATAACAGTCTCCAGTACTGCCTCCTCTTCAGTTCGGCCTGTCTTTAGTTCTACTTCCTCATTGTCTTTTTTCTCCTCCTCCTCGTCTTCCTTATCCATTATGTTCTCCTCAAGAAACTTTCCCTCCCCTCTATAGTCTTCCTCTCTTCCAGTCTGTACAGATTCCTCACACGCCCTCCATTCCTCCTCATGTTCCCTAATGCTCTGTTTTGATTCCTTCCCAAGGAATGTTAATTGGAGCTCTTCGCTGCTGGTCAACACCCTCTCAGAATTGCGATTTGGGGATTGGTTCTCCTTGCCAGCCTCTTCAAAAACATCATCCTCAACATGTTCCTCCTCATTGCCCTCGCTTTCAGATGATTCGGTCTTCACCACCACCAGCTCAGCTCTGACCGTGGACAAACCAGGAACCTTCTCACTATTCTTGCCTTCACCTTGCTTCTCTTGAAGTGCAGGATCCTCAGCTACAGATGCTTGACTAGTGCTACTCCTTGCAGACAAGTGGTGGATCTTTTCGCTTGTATACACAAGAGTGGGTTCTGATGAGACTGTATTTTGAGACTAATATGTTCTTAGATAGCGTGGAAAACTAGTGTTATGTAATGTCTTCGTACAGACTCCATCCAAAGGGGTACCATGTGAATCTGAACCATTTAAAAAAAAAAAAAAAAAAAAAACAAACTTGGGCAACGGTTTCAGTAGGAGAATCAGCCCATAGTGAATAAGAGGTAGGGGAACTACAACTGTCTGGTGATGAAGGGGGATCCGAATGGTCGCTAGCAGCGGAAAGTGACTGGGAATGACTAATGGGACTATGGGATTCTGTGGAAGGAGCAGCTGACAGGGACTCACTATCACTGTCCAACATAAAACTCTCCAGACGTCTGGATATTGGCCCGGCATTCATTGACACACTCAGCTTATGTGGTGGTGTCTCACTTTCGCTTCTTCCCTTTTCCTTGTCCTCCCTTTCTTTTGCCTGTTTCTTTAGCTCTTTAGGTTTGTAGTTTCTCTCTCCAGTAACTGACACTTTCCTGTCTTGTCTCTCCACTAGCTGAGGCCAGATAACTTTTGGAGAGCAAGATCTCTCTGTTGGAGACTGCTCTTTAAGGCCACTCTCAAACAGCTTCCTGGTCATTGAGAACTTCTCAGCCAGTGCTGCCTTGTCAATGGAAACATCCTCTGTTTTCCGTGCCTCAAAGGAGGCTGAATCTAGACTGGTAACACTACTCAGACTGGACCTGTAAGGGGTAGAATCCAGTGGAAATTTGGGTGACGTGGGTTTGCTGATATTGGGACTGTCTTGACTCTGCTTTTCATCCATTTGCAAGAATATATTTTTTATTTTGCTCACTTTGTTGCCCGAAGGTCTGCCTCGGGAGTCACTGCCTCCGTTGGAGAAGGGTGAAGTCGAGCTAATTGATACACTTCCATCAAATGAGCATTTGATGGAATGGAAGTCTGATTTATAAGCATTCCTGTGTGGAGATGCACTTCTCAGTGCCCGTTCACTTTTTTTTTCACTTTTAATCATGATCACAGGTGAAAAGAATAGATTTGAAGGTCTCAGTAAGTAAAACAGATAAAACTGGAACTAAAAAAGCAGCATATATCCAGGAGCATGGTACGTCCTCATTCACACTGGTTGAGATCGCAGATACAGACGGTGCCGAATGACTGACGGAGTGCCTACCGCTCTTACCTACCAGAGAGAGACAGCGGAAGAAGAAAGAAACCATGTCGTCGTAATTTCACCGAATATTTATCCCTCAACACTCTTTTGCACTGTAAATGCACACACACACACACACACACACACACACACAGTATATATATATGTGTGTGTGTGTGTGTGTGTGTTACATTTAACTGTAAAAATGCCAGAAACTATAAAATATCCCATTATTAATGATCTAATAAAATATTTTGTTATTTTGAAATGTATTGCCAGCACAGATGGACAATGCAAGGCCTCTCCAGCAATTTTGCCCTTTAATAACAAGACAGAGGACACTGTTATCCACACAAACACCACCAGGGTAAACATGACGCCACAATAATATTAACATTGGATAAATAATATGAAATATAACAGAAACACACTATGTAGTATAACAATAAGAAACTTATAAGAAGTAATAAATAATATATTTTTAAAATAAAATCCAAACAAACGTAGGTTAATGGTTCATGCAAGGAATTATTGATAATTCCTTATTACTGATAATTCCCTATTACTCATAAATTAGCAAGACATTCATACATTTAAATAAACTTTTTTGTGTGTGTAAATATTCGTCCTTAAATTGTGCATACTGCTTTTTATTATACAATTACATCTTGCAATAATATTTGCCTTACCGTTAACCAATTGACAGGTCTATATTCTAGCATAGTCCTACATTACTTTTGAAATGTGCATTTTTTACAGGTAGCAGGTGCTCAAGTACATCGTATGTCCACATTTACACCCCTTCTTTTTGACAGTCGATATTTTCCCATTGATTGCTGTAACCGACTTCAATCCTAATGAAGCCGGACTAGTTGAAGTTTCTGTGAGGAAGTTTTTCTTTCCATTTTCGAAAACAACAAGGCCGGATAAACGAGTATAAACCTACCTGAACTTCATTCATTGCGACTTACGGAAGATGTGAGAAACCATGACCAAACAATCACAGACTTGCTAGACTATTCGTCGTCATTCCTTTCTCCGAAGTCTACATGTCTTTCTCTTTGAATGTAACCAGCTCAACAAACCTTATCCCCGCATGCGCCCTCCTCCTTCAGCGTCATACCCGCTGCTTCTTTCCAGTGCTCGCAAGTAAAGCAAGCGGGCCACAAAGGACGGGACGGCTGGACCGGGGGGGGGAGAGACTTGGACAACCGTGGGAAAGTCAGTAATCTCTTCCATAAAGTAACAGCTAAATTCAGAGAAGGACTAGGGGCTAATGTAGCTTTTTAAAGACATTACGTAGGCCTATTTGAAGTCTAAACACAGTTTTACTCTTTTTTGGATCTAAAATATTAACTAGCCTAACTATAGATAAATAAATAAATTTGGTATCTCAAATCATCCATGCAATGAAACAGTTACAATGTTCCATACACCAGCATTTTGGGCCACATAGATGCCATATCTGAGTTTAATCTCCCTGACAATTACAAGTAGGTCACCATCTTAGTGCTTCTGAGATGAGTGGAGTGGAGCACAGGACAAAAATAAAAGAAAAGCAGCTGAAAGTAAAGGAGCAATGCATGCAGATAAATGTCATTAACAAACAAATCTGAGCATAATGCAAGAGAACGGAGAACAAGGCAAAAGCACTGTTCACTACTGACACTGTAAACTGCCAATATCATAATGATTTATGATAAACCATTTTGGTCTAGACATTTTGTCTCCTTCTGTTTGTCTTGGTGTGGACTGTGTTCCATTGTAAATTTCAGTGTAATGTGTGTCCATATGAAGCCTCTAACAGATGGCATTTTGTAGCTCCATATTGAAAGTAGATTATCTCTGCTGAGCCGCTGGTCAGAGTGACAATCAGCATAACCGAAGCATACAGTTCCATTTAAAACTGATTGACTGATGTATAATAAAAATATATTCCAGCAACTGCAGGGTATACTTGTGTTTTTCACTAAGCAATCGTAATTAAATGCTCTGTGAGATTGTGCTGCAGGTCTGAATAGCTTACACTGTTTTGCCATGTTCCTCTGACAGTTTTCTAATTAGATGTGTCACGAGGTTCATTCTTAGAGATCTCTTTTGTGCCACTTATAATCAGCATCAATGAGAAAACTATCTAAGCCCACAGTTAAATAAAATGCATTCCTTTAAAAAAGAACGAGTTTTGGCAGGTATAAAAAGCAGACACACTTACCCTATCTTTGATATTCCTTTTCCAATTAAAAAAAAAAACCTTAACATGTAAATCCAGATTTGATGAATGAAACTGCTCAAGCTGCTAGTCCTGTTTCACTATGTCATTAACTGTGTTTTGTTTCTGTTTGTGGAAAGTTGTGATATGACACATCATTGTCGAAGTCCTTTTTTGCTCGTCCCGGGTTTGTTACATGGCCTGAATTTGGTGCTGTTTTCCCCAGGTGGCCTCAGGACCTAGATTCATAAAAATATCACCCAATCATAGAGGCAGCAAGGATGAGAGAATACGAGAGAGATTCGAGAAAATTAGCTAGAAGTGGAATGCAATATAGTTCACGCATTTATATAGAAATGATTAACTGTTGCATGTATATTCACAATAAAATAATCTTGTTTGAAGCAAATTACAGATGGTAAAATAAAACACTCATGCACAGAGCCAGAGTGACTCAATTTAATTCAGGGAGAATTTATGTTTTGGCGAAAATAAGATTGAAATATTTCTGGGAAAAAAAGACACTTAGCACTCATTAAAACATAAATTTGTTATTTTATTTCTTTATTTTTTCAACAGTGAAGCGTTGCTTATTGTAGGCTACTTGCGAGCATATGTCAATGGCTGTAAGAGTTTCTCTGACCTCATTATGGATATAAATAAACTCTGGTTTTGGACTGAAATTTCAGCAGGAATTCTTTTATAAACCTTCCCGGTCTAACACTTGGCTTTATCCCTGTATAGAAAACCAGCCCACACAATGAAATCTCAAAATATTTGCAATAGATATGCTATGGGGGTGTTTGATAATGAATACATTGAGATATCATTTATAATTAACCATGGAATCTCACATTTCCATACTCTCAGCTCATGGATCAGATATTTATAAAGGACTTTATATAGCATACAGAGATCTGAGAGGTGATGGCTCTACAGAGACACAGATGGTGATCTATTTACAACTTTTAATCTGGAACTTAAAGTTTCCCTCGTGTTTTGGACTGCTACACTTTGTTCATAATTAATCATGCACATAACACTGATAACAATGAAGACTCCTACTTAAACCTAAATTTAGTCTTTTATTTATAAAACACTAACTTGTAGAATGATATCTTAGAAAGTTTTAGAAAACCAAAACAAAATATCAGAAATGAGACCAGGGTTGCTCAGCCAAAACATAAATGAGATTTTATAGTGTGAGCTAAACGTGGGGGAAAATGTGCATATTTTATTTATACAACTGATACAGTTTTAGAATAGTAACATACTGTATGTGTTTACAAAGAGACTTAATTGTGTTGTAAAAGCTCTTTGACTCAGAAAAGTACATTGGGAATCTCCATTTAGATTGTAAAGTTCATCTGAGCTTATTGCTTTTGACCCCTGTCAAATTTTAAGGCCCAAGCCAGAGGCATGTTCACAGATGAAGGCTTGATAAAACAGTTTTTCATCTCAGGCTGACATGCAGGGCTCTTGGAAAGCTACTGGCAGGTACAGTGGGATTCCATTTGTGAATTATATTATTTACTGGCTCAAGTCACCTCATGTAATAACAACTGAGAAGATGATTAAACAGGCTGTAATAATGATAACCGCACCATCACCCATCAATCAATGAGTGTACCTATTTACATAGTTACACCACAGGCTTTGGCTTATGGTTGTCTTTATTGTCATATAATTCTTGTATAGCCAAAGTATAGCGGCAAGCATGGGCAACTGTAGGCCCTAGATGAGTTCAGGCCCTTATGAATACGGTTTTGCAACTCAGAGGAATGTGTTTTGCTTTTAGGTTGTGAGTTTAAAACTTATATGATTTTTTTCTCTAATTCAACTTTATTTTGTGATTTCAGTGACTAAAGGAAAGACATGGTCTTGTTGTCAGTTTAAATGTTCCAACATATAAATCACTGATCAAGGACGTTTGAGAAAGAATATGTCCACATAGTGTAACGTTATTAAGAGATAATCAAATGATTTTAAAATTACAATACGAAATTAAATTCATGTCTAAATTCATGTCACTTCTTACTAATTCAATATGATTTTTTCTTAAATAAATAAACAAACAAACAAACAAACGCTTTGGACAAATGAAACATCTGCCATAAAGCACCTGTAATGTCAGACATCTTCAGAGTAAGATTATGAACATGGGTCTCAAGATTCTGTCAGTATGTGGATATGGGATTTTTAACATTAAAATGAAGTTATTTCAGCTATTATATCAAATATTGTGATATTTACCATGATTATATCTCCTCATTAAATAAATAAACTTTAGATTTTTTTATTAGTGCCAAAAAGTAGTGGACATGACATCAAAACAGGAGCATTTGCAATTTGTGTAAAAAATAGATCACTCTCATACAATAAATATTTAAATAGTTTATGATTATTATTATATTTTATTACTTAATATTTTTGTTTTTTATTTATATTAATAATTACTATTTATGATTGATTTTAAGATTGAAAGTCTGGAGATGGGACAAAAATAAACAATAATTTCCATTATAATTATAGGGATAGTCAGGGCCGTCCCAAGCTGATGCAGGGCCCGGTGCGAGGTCCGTTCCGTCCGTCAGCCATTGACTTCCATTGATTCATATTATGGAAGTCATTGGCTACCATCAACTGTTTGGTTACCAGCATTTTTCAAAATATCTTTTGTGTTCAACAGAAATAAATTAATTCATACAGGTTTGGAACAACTTGTGAGTGAGTAAATAAAGACAGAATTGCTGTCATAACTGTCTCTTTAAAAGACATTCTGAAACAAAACATATGATGGAGACCTGGTAAAATGTTTCTAAAACTATTTTAATATGACCTTCAAGTAATAAAAAAATGGAAGAAACACCGCATACAGAAGTCATCACACATCTAAAAGTCAAATACTCCAGATATGGTTATGTAGGCTACATTTCTTATTCGACAGCTTCCTCTAGTGGAACAGATAGAAACATCCTCCGACACGACGACGACAGCGGCACCCAGGCAAGCAAGCAGTATCTGATTCAACGCCGCGACTCTTGCTCCTGCTGCCCTGGACTACAGGCGCCTCTCTCCAAGGTTGGACACCTGAAAAACACACCCTCTCTGCGTTTTCGGTGTATAATAGTGCTTTTGAATGACTTGCTGGTAGGGCTAAGCGGTCGGATGGTTTATTGGGTATTTGAGAATGCATGATGAGAATGCATTTGAGTTTTATTTCCAGTAAGGATATATAATACAGAACATGGCGCTGATGAAACTGACAGGGTCTGTTGTGGAAACAACATTTATGTCCTTTTATTCTGCAGTGCCATCTTTGCTCTTTGGCCAGCAGACAGTCAAGCTTTGCTAACAGGCAGCACGCGCTTTTCATGATGTGGCATCTATAGCTAGTACATTATTTACATGCATGACATTATTACATAACCATATTTGTTCAGAATGATGTCAATATCGAAATGATTGTGGATTATTATTGAAATGGAGATCATAGAAGAAAAAATACTGAAATAACATATTTTGTCGTTTAATGTATCCTATTATGCTTTATTGTAACTCAGACAATGCTGGGGAAAACACACACACACATGGACAGGCGTTCAAGGATACTGTGTCATTAGATTTATCGCCCTAATTTAAATAATTTAGACCAATAGTAGCCTACGAATGATTTAAAATATTAATGAGCGATTTTGTAATTTATATTTAGTAAATTATTTTTGAGGTCATTGCTGTACTAACAATACTACACTAGATTCCTTTAGATGACAAATGACTCAGTTATATATTTTGAACCACATCCATGATAACCTGAACAGAGATGTATTATCTACTGTTATGATGAGCCTATATCATATGATTACATGTATGTTTACTTTCAGCATGACAGTGGCGTAACAAAAGTATTACTTTCATCAAAATTGATTTGACATATTGTAAATAAATTAAGAAGAACTGAAAATGATAAAGTATATTGAGCTATTGGTTGTTGCCGTACATCTGAGCGCAATTAGACCATGAATAACTTATTTGTATGATGAATTATTTAGTCTCCTTTTTCCTGTTGTAGGCTGACTGTAACCCAATGAGAGCCCAGTGATGGGTAAGGAGAAGCTCCATATCAACATCGTGGTCATTGGCCATGTGGATTCAGGGAAGTCCACCACCACCGGCCACCTCATTTACAAGTGCGGAGGCATCGACAAGAGGACCATTGAAAAGTTTGAGAAGGAAGCTGCAGAGGTATAGCAGTCCAAATATGCAAGACCAAATAGATTTAGCTACAATTTGTTGCAGTGTTATTATTAATGCATAACATTTTTTCAAAGAGGCCCACTGTATGTAAGATGACCTACTTAAGCAATATCAAACAAGCAAGAGTGCTGAGCTACTAAATATCAGCACAAATCACAGATTGTGAGTTTGCTTTTCATGATGTCTATAAAGTATGTTTTCAATTTGTTCACCCAAAAATGTTCTGATAATGTACTCACCCTCAGGCCATTTCTCTTCTGATGGCACCCTTCACTATCATGGGAGATCCATTGTGAGCATGTAACTAAATTTCTGAAGAAACCAAGTATATTGATACTCTATATATTAGTGGCCGGAGGGGAGTACATTTTTAGTTTTGGACAACGATTCCTTTTAAGTTCCCACAAAAATGTATATGTGCCATCATTTTACCGTTAGTTCACACCAAAAATTAAATGCTGTCAGTAATTACGCACGCTTAGTCGTTCTAAACCCGTAAGACCTCCGTTCATCTTCGGAACACAAATTAAGATATTTTTGATGAAATCAGAGCTTTCTGACCCTCCCATAATATCCACTGAACGATAAACAGCGTATGCTATTCTGTGTCAGCTGTGTCACGCGGATACGTTGTTTTCGTTCAAATCAAAGCGCAAACAACATAGAAAATGTATCCTGTGACGCAGCTGACCCAGAATAGCATACGCTGTTTACGTCCAGCAGATACTCTCCAAAATGGCACCAGGGTGAAGCGGAGGAGACAAATTGTTGAATAAAGTATTTTTTTGTTTTCTTTGTGTACAAAAAGTATTCTCATAGCTTCATAGATTTTCGGTTGAACCACTGATGTCACATGGTTATTTTACCGATCTCCTTGCTACGTTTCTGGACCTTGATCGTGGTAATTACATTGCTGTCTATGGGAGGGTCAGAGAGCTCTCAGAATTCATCAGAAATATCTTAATTTGTGTTCCGAAGATGAACGGAGGTCTTATTGGTTTAGAACGACATGAGTGTGAGTAATTAATGACAGAATTTTCATTTTTGGGTGAATTAAACGAATGTTCTCTGTCACATAAGATGCAATGGTTATTTTCAGTCCTCCAATTTGATTGGCCAAGCAGTGTTCCAACAGTATTGGTATTTAGTGTTACAGCACATTCTTGTCATTGTATGTATCACTTCACTGGTATTTGTTTATGGCATATGCCTGAAAGTTTGATACTACTAGTAGGTGAAGAAAAAATACAAACACAACATATATGTTTGTTTGTTTCTTTACACCAATCCAGCATCTATGGCTATATTCATGGTGAGAACCAGTTAATCCATACACAAGACTTGTCTTTACACACAGTCCGGGGACAATTTAGAATGTTCAGTTAACCTAACCTGCATGTCTGTGGGAGGAAACCCACGCAGACACAGGGAGAACATGCAAACTCCACACAGAAAGGCCTCTGTCCTTGCCGGGGCTCGAACCCGGGGACCTTCTTGCTGTTAACAACACTGCTAACCACTGAGCCACTGTGCCTGTATATAGAAATAGACCACTAATAGGGCAAAAGAAATTAGCAATTTCTCTCAATGTTTTTGTCCATACAATGAAAGTCAACTGGGTCCAATGTTGTTGAAACACTTGAAACGTTCCTCAAAAAATATACTTTTCTGTTCCACATAAGAAATAAAGTCATACAGGGGGTGTTTAAAGGGTTAAGAAATTCAGTTGCAGGTTTTTCTCTAAACAGATATATGTTCTTTACCTTTCACAGATGGGAAAAGGCTCTTTTAAGTATGCTTGGGTCCTTGACAAGCTAAAAGCTGAGAGAGAGCGAGGCATCACCATTGATATCTCCCTGTGGAAGTTTGAGACCAGCAAGTACTATGTCACCATCATTGATGCTCCAGGACACAGAGACTTTATTAAGAACATGATCACTGGCACCTCACAGGTTTGTATGTAATCACATAACAATGCCAATCAGTATTTTATGAAGTATTTTCATAATCTTAAACATTGCATTTCTTCCGATACAGGCAGACTGTGCTGTGTTGATTGTGGCGGCTGGCGTTGGAGAATTTGAGGCTGGTATCTCAAAGAATGGCCAAACACGAGAGCACGCTTTGCTGGCATACACCCTGGGTGTCAAACAACTGATCGTGGGTGTCAACAAGATGGACTCTACGGAACCCAATTACAGCCAGAAGCGCTATGAAGAGATTGTGAAGGAAGTCAGCACTTATATCAAGAAAATCGGCTACAACCCCGATACAGTGGCATTTGTTCCAATCTCTGGATGGAATGGAGATAACATGCTGGAGGCCAGCCCAAACGTTAGTATCATATTGACTACAGTTTTATATATTTCAGATTATTAATAGACTCAATAGTTCTGGATATTTAAAGAGCATCATTTAGCTTTTTACAAGCCAAACTATTATTCATTAATTTTAAGTTATTTTTAGAGATTAAATATGTCCTTTACTGTTTGCTTTACAGTCAGTACTGTATATATAAATGTTATAATGTAATTTATTTCTGTGATGGCCAAGCTTAATTTTCAGCAGCCATTACTTCAATCTTTAAATTTTCAAAGATCCTCAGAATCTGCTGATTTTCTGCTCAAGAAACATTTATTTTATTATCAATGTGAAAACAGCTGTGCTGCTTATATTTTTGTGGAAACCGTAATACATTTTTCAAATTTGTATTATAATTCCTTTACTGTAAAAATTTATTTCTTTCCAAAAGTTTTTCTCCTTTGTAACTCCTAAGAGGTTCTAACCATCCAAACCATTCCAAACTGTTACATGTATTGGCTATAATAATATGTTTTCTCTGTAGATGACCTGGTTCAAGGGCTGGAAGATCACTCGTAAGGATGGGAGTGTCTCTGGGACGACTCTGTTGGAGGCTCTGGATGCCATTCAGCCTCCAACCCGCCCCACTGACAAACCCCTTCGCCTCCCACTGCAGGACGTTTACAAGATTGGAGGTAAGAAGACACCGAAATTGAAAGGCTCTTAATAAGGAACCCACTTGTTTTCATTTCTTGTAAAGGTATGTGACTTACAAATGACTTACAGTTGTCTATGCAGAGCTGGGGAGATTACTTTAAAATTGTAATCCGTTACTGATTTTTTTCCCCCCCAAAACTTACATGACAAAAATGTAGTTTTGTGACGTAATCCATACATTACACACTCAGGTATATACTCAGCTTATTTGACATATTCACTTATCACTGATTTAAATCGGATAATCGTGTAACATTAAAAATACTCATTTATTTAATTGGCTTTTTATTTACTTCTTTGGACTGATTCCTGCAACAAACCGCATGAGGGCATTAAAGAGCTGAAAGATCAAAGCCATTTTTATATAACCTGGGGACTGGATCGTCTAAAGAATAAATCATACTACACCTAGGATGACTTGAGGGTGAGTTATTTATGGGCAATATCACACGAGCAATAAGTGCAATATCACAGGAGTGCAAATGTGATACTGATCTTATACAACAGTTCAGTAAGAAGTTAATATTGTTATTTTAGACGCAATGTTGTCTGTTTTTGCTCAGTTTTGCCAACATAAATATAATGACAAAGCAGAACTGTTCGTCTCCGAGCAACTCACAGCGGCATTTCATTTCTTAATGCACGATTTGAACGAATTGGGTGAACCATTTGGCACGAACCATAATGTCCACAAAACTGAAAGACTTTCTGAGAGTCTGTAAGTGGTAGGATATGTTAGAAAGAAACATTTAAAAGATGAAAAAGAGGAATTAGGAGAATTGATAAACTATGAATAATTTATTGCTATTGAATGAATAGTTGAACCATTGGCCATAGGCGCGTTGGAATTGATGCGGCGCTGTACAGACTGATCAGTGTATGATAGGGATGGGCGTATCGATCCTGAAGTATCGATATATCGATACTGATGCGAGTATCGAAAGTATCGATACTCAAACAAAATATTGATACTAAGGTGCGTTTTATTTACCAGTGATTTTATTTAACCAAAAAAACGAATGCATACAGTATGCATTGAATTTGACAAATAACCTTTGTTAGCAAATAATTGTGTAGGATAGAACTATTTTCCTTCTCATCTGAACACACGCAAATGTTGCAAGACAGAACCAATCACATTCACTCACTTCTGACAGTGCATGCAGCCCAGAACAATGCTTATCAGAGGACAGAAAAAAACATATATGTTTGAGTTATTTCACAATAAACAAACTGAAAATGTTTGTGCATTTGCATTTATTTAAATTGAATGTTAAAAGTTCAAATTGATCATGTTCTATTCTGTAATGTTAATATAAATCATACACTGTCAGAATAAAAAGGTTGCATTTTATGCGTGCAACAGCCTGTCACTTGCAGTCCCTTATGAAAATGAACCATGATTTTACTAAGTGACCGTAGTTCAAGTATATTGTAGATTTCCATGGTTACCACTACGTTAACATATTTTAACCATGTGTAAACAAGCATATAACCTAATAGGTTGCAATTAAGGCATATTGAGTGTTAAAATATAACGTTAAGTGGGTATCATTACCCATTTTACACTTAGTAATTTAATAATTTAATACATTACATAATTTAAAAGTTTAGTTCAGAAGTATCGATATCGACGATACTGCCTTGAAAGATATCGTATCGAAAACAAAATAAGGGGTATCGCCCATCCCTACCGCCTACTCTCTATAGCTATCGCGGCACTTTGATGTCACACACCGTCGGTCTGATGTGATGATCCGCTTCAAGTCGAACAAGCCTAATGATTTAATGGACCATTCACAAAGAACCATTTACTTCACTCCTGAAAGAATCAGCCATTTGAACGAATCAAATAAATGAAATGACTCTGACTTAATCATTAAGACATTTACCACCAACTACTGGCAGTTTTAGTTTATTATTTGGAGTATCATTTCATTAAAGAAATAATTTCATATTTCCATAGTAATAATAATAATAATGATAAATTATTAAAAGTATAGTTCACCCACCCAGAAATGAAAATCTTGTCATCATTTACTCACCCTTATGGTCCAAAAGAGTATATGTAATACATTTAATCAAACAAAATATTTCTTGCTGAAGCTACTTTTTGTAGTGTCTGTTTGATGCTTTACACAACAATGACTTTAAATTATCTTTTGGAAGTAATTTCTCAGCCAGATTAATTAATCGCCATATCATGTAATTAATTAGATTAAAAATGTAATCGCTTACCAGCCCTAAAAAATACAAAAAGAAAGAAAGTATATTCCATTCGTTGAAATTAACAACATAAATTAAAATAAAAAATAAATAAATCATTTTAAATGAACAAAAATAAATAAAACACTTCCTAAAAATGTCATATGACCATTAACCAACGTCAGAGAACCGTGAACATGCATATGCAATACTTAATTATTAAATATTTATTTTAAAATCTCAGGGGTACTTTAAGTAAATATATTAGATGAAAGATGTTCAGATGACAAAAAAGTTTGGGAATGCCTGCATTACATGTAAATAAGAAATAATGTGAATTTGTGCATTTTAATGTGTTTGAAAGACAAATGCCTTCCAAATACATTGAAATAGATGGTTAAATAACCTACTGAGTGATAATTCAGATACATATTAATGTGTTCATCAATAGTTGATGCAACATTGAAAACTGAAATGATTTTTGTAAATCCAGTGGTCAAATGCTGTGTAGCCACCTGACTAATGACTGGTCTTTCTGTGAATGTCCACAAAACTGAAAGACTTTCTGAGAGTCTGTAAGCGGTAGGATATGTTAGAAAGAAACATTTAAAAGATGAAAAAGAGGAATTAGGAGAATTGATAAATTATGAATAATTTATTTCTATTGTATGAATAGTATGTAATTATGTAATCCATAAAAAAGTAACTGTAGTCTGATTACAAGTATTTTAAAATGTAATTGAATCTAATTACAAGTACTTAATTTTTGGAATCTGATTACGTAACCCAGATTACATGTAATTCAGTTACTACCCAGCTCTATGTCTATGGTATTTTAAGAGATAAAATAACTGAGATTGCAACTGATATTTAGTACGTTATATATTTAGTAAAATGTCACTCTTTTACCATTGCGCTCTTTTTGTTACTATTTAGGAATTGGTACTGTGCCTGTGGGACGGGTTGAAACCGGCATTCTGAAACCTGGCCTAGTTGTGACATTTGCCCCTGTGAATGTGACCACTGAGGTGAAATCTGTGGAGATGCATCATGAGGCTCTGTCTGAAGCTCTTCCAGGTGATAATGTGGGATTTAATGTGAAGAATGTCTCAGTCAAAGATATCCGACGTGGGAATGTTGCAGGTGACAGCAAGAACGATCCTCCACAGGAGGCAGCGAGTTTCACCGCACAGGTAAAGGTCTTAGTTTGGTGTTTTATAGTGTTATAAAACCTTCTGACACAATTCATGATTTAAAATATAAATTATCTAGATACGCCTGTTAGGGTCTACACTGAAAAAATGGTAACATCTAAAATAACTGGTTTTATTCAAGTCCAAATTATGTAACATCATTGGATCAGACTAAATACATTATTTTAGACCAACGAAACTCATTTCTATGTGTTAAATCAGGTAGAAATAACTCTTTAAGAAAAGAATTACCACTTTTTGCAGTGTAACAAATAAGATTTATTTTAAAATCTTTTCACTGTTTGACATTACAAACTATTCACTGATCCACTTTCTGCTCTGGTCAGGTGATCATTCTGAACCACCCAGGTCAGATCAGTGCTGGTTACGCCCCCGTGTTGGATTGCCACACTGCTCACATTGCCTGCAAGTTTGCCGAGTTAAAGGAAAAGATTGACCGTCGCTCTGGGAAGAAGCTGGAAGACAATCCCAAGTCCCTGAAGTCTGGGGATGCTGCTATTGTAGATATGATACCAGGCAAACCCATGTGTGTGGAGAGTTTCTCTGAGTATCCTCCTCTTGGTAAGGGTCATATATTAATTTGGATTTTAAGTTATGTATCTTCATTATAAAACGCTTGACTTTATTACCAAATTCACTCCCGCTATAAACATGCATTAATTTTTCAAGTGCTTTTTATAAGAATATTTCACTGTTTCAGTGCAGTGGACTTTCTATGGTGGGCATAAATTATAATAAGTCATAATATTTGCTTAAAGGTTTATTTTGAGCATTTTGGATTGTATTTGTCTGGACAGTTTGAGGTAAAACACTGTGATAAGAGAGAAGAGGGAAAAACAGGAAAAGACTTTGAGCCAAGAATGCAAACTTGGCTCATCCAAATAATGCATAAACTGAAAATCTTAATAGGTCTAAAACAGGGGTGTCTAAAACAGTGCATTTTCATGGGAGAAATTTAGTCATATCAATATGAATCCATGTGGTCAGATTCTATAGTGGAAAATCTTTTGCCCTCAAGTGAAGTTTCCAACCATCAAAAACTTGATGGCGAAAGATTTTCCGCTATAGGTTTCTCAGAATCTGAACACAAGGATTCGTATTGAAATGACTGAATTTCACCCATGAAAACTCACTGGACATTGATAACTGTAACTGCGCCTTAAAATGTTTGAAGTAAAATTAATTAAAATGTAATGTGAAAGTATACACTGCATATGTACATAAAAAGACATTAAAAAGGTGTGTATAAATTCAATAATATGGTAGTAAATCTTTATTTAATAATGGACTTAAAATGTAATAGTTTTATGCCAGGGTGTTTCTTGGTCTCTCTCCTTGATTTATAATAATAACTAACTTTTATTACTATTTTTCGGATGATCTTCATTTCCCAGGTCGCTTTGCAGTGCGCGACATGCGTCAAACCGTAGCAGTGGGCGTCATCAAGGGGGTTGAGAAGAAAACCTTGACCTCTGGGAAGGTCACTAAATCTGCCCAAAAGGCCCAGAAGAACAAATGAATGTTGTGCTGGGCTGCGAACACTCGGGTCAGCCACACCATCCCTCCTCTTCTCAACTCCATAAACAGAGCTTGGTTAATTATCACAATGCATCGCAAAAGCAGAAGAAGGAAAAGTAAAACTTATGCCTGCTTGACAAAGATTACAATAGTGATAATATGTATATTTATGTTTAATCGTATTTTCTGTTTGAATTTTCAGTCTTCGTTGTGGTATTTGTTCTATTGTTAAATTGTTCTAAGCACTTTAAGCAAATATGCCTCTAGTGGGAGTGTTGAGTAAGCTTTGTTTATCCTGTAGCTTGTGTGCAATATCTAAACCCTCTTGCTAACATTACTTGTGTAACCTTGCTTGCAATAGTAGCTAACTGTTCCAGCTTGTAGTCCAACAGCTATGAGATTTTATGTTAGTCTGTTATGTTAGTTTGATGTGTTGTGACATAGCTTTATAATTGAAGTTCAGTGTATTTTTCTGTGTGCATGAAGCTAAAGTAGCTAGCGCACTTTACTGTCTACCCTGACAGCGCTCTGAACAAGCATGGGCCATCTTGTTTGCACTTGCACTCATGTACTTTAACGGGAATATGATTCTCCATTATCTAATGTATGTCGGTTCATAACCAAAAATAAAATACATTTGAATTCTGATGCCTGCTAAATCACTAGACAAAGAAAAAACAACAAGAAATTTTCACAGACATCTTTGATGAGGCTTTTGTATTTAAATCATTTAAATCATAATTCATGTATTTAAATAAAATATTTAAGATATTTGAGAGCTCTGACACCAATATTCAGTGCTGGTGCACATGCTAACAAATATTAAATGGACTAAAAACAATTAACTACAAAAAAGTTATAATAATAAATATATAATAATTATTAGCAATTATCTAATAATTTCTAAATAACCAACTATAATAATTATTTTTGTAATATATATTATTATTATAATGTATATGGTCAATGATGTATATATACAAAACTAATTAGATTTTAAGTTAGGCTGTGTGAAATGTGGTTGCGGTGTGATCAGAGCTAAAAAAAAAAAAAAACAATACAAACAACAACTGAGTTATAACGTAAACTCTTCATGAGGTGCTCCTCTCAACATTTAATATGCTTTATCAAAATGGTACAATTTTCAGCAGCATCAGTTTCCTTCAACGTGTCTGGCACTT